>JAPMOR010056588.1:175341-203256 GCA_026543865.1 Argiope aurantia | reverse complement strand
GTGTCGTTCTGTGTGATGGCTTTCGTCGCTTCTGCTTGTCATCATGACTCCCGGGATGGAATAAAACGAAGTTAAAAATTCAAAGTGTCTTCAGCCATGATTTTACTTCAAAAAATTATGTTTATATTTATGTATACACAAAGAGATATTAATAAATTTTATTCATTCATGTTAAAGTATTAACTGCCATTAAAGCAAAAAATTATCCTATATATTTTTTGTTGTGATCACAGATTGTCGTTGCAGTTTTTTTTAAAATCGGTTTTCAATCATCGAAGATCAGTAAAAGTAATAAATATAAATGAACTCAAGCATTCCATAAAATGAAATAATATAAATTATATTTCTTTCGAATGAAAGAAATCAATCGACAGCAAAAACTTCAAACTATTAAACGATTTTTCTATTATTAATTATGAAAATGGAAGCAGATATGATACAAACATTAATTTTTTTAAATCTCAGATACATTAAATATGCTTTTCAGATTCAAATAAAAAAAATGATGGCTCTATAATTGAAGATGGCTCATAAGATGATTTTAGAATTTTGTTCAGATATGGATATGGCCATTATAGAATTAATCGTTTGTGCAATAATTTTAGAAATGACAAAGTATTAAAATTCCCTCATTTCTCTTTCTTATCATCTCTAAGGGATTTTGATTAGGATCCCATTTGTGGAAGGATTATTTTTCTAGATCATTATATACAGTTCTTTACATGAGACATTTAAGTGAAGCATTTTAAATATATTAATATTATTAAAATAATAAGAAAATATAAATCATGGAATCTATTTTTTTCTAGCTAATGAATATTAGTAATTTTATTTGCCATAAATCTTTATTTAAAATTTTAAATAAAATGTAATTTATTAAGTTCATGTTGAATAAAGTCTACATGCACGAAAAGATGCTTACATTTTTTTAGATGTTTATGTTAGGACTCAGACTATTCAGAAGGAAAAAAAATCATATAATAATAAGTAATCGTAAAAACGAAATCAATATAGATATGAATTAAAACAACAACAACAACAAAAAAACAAGAAATATAATATGTTGTTTTTATAATTTTTTTATCGCTATTTTTTTCAATGATTAATTCATTTGCATTTTACTCAAATAACTGAGACATTCATTAGTTCTTTTTTCAATAAATTATATCTACATATTGAATAAATCTGTGATTATGTAGTAATTTGTATAATTTTATGTTAATATCATGTAGTTATAATAAATCTGTTCCACAAATCTTGAATAGAGATATAGCAAATTTATTCCATATACTATTAAATAAATATATTCCGTATGTAGCTATAAGGCATTTATCCCATATACTATTGAATGAATCTGTTCCACATGAAGATATAAGAAATTTGTTGACCATGCAGATATAAGATATTTATCCCATATACTATTGAATAAATCTGTTCCACATGTAGATATAAGAAATTTATCGCATATGATATTAAATAAATTTGTTAAATATGTAGATAAAATAAATTTATCCCATATAGTACTATTGAATAAATCTGTTCTATATGTAGATATAAGAAATTTATCGCATATAATATTGAATAAATTTGTTTCAAATGTAGATATAAGAAATTTATCCCATTTAATATTGAGTAAATTTGTCCCACATGTAGATTTAAGAAAGTTATCCCACTCATTATTGACAATATTTTGCATTTACCACGTAGCATGATTTTGGAATAATTGGATGGGAAAAAGTCATACATACTATATTAATTTAAACAACGAAAAAATGTTAGAAATAAGGGAAATAATATTTGAGCTAATAACAAAATTTGATGAATTTCAATTTGCTTCAATATGCGAACAATTGATTCACAATAAAATAATTATTACAAAAATACAAGATTTTTTATTTGCATTAATTAACTAGTTATAAAATTTTGATGTCATTATTTTTTAATGTAATAATTACTCAAAGTGTGCGATTATTTTTTCTGAAAAATTCTGAATGCATAAAACATTTTTTAAAAATCAATGCCAAGCAATTAGATACGAATCTTTTATTTAAAGAACACAAATCAAAGATATTTTCTCCAGTACAACATTTATTTGGGCTAGTTGAAAAATTTGATGAATTTCAATTTTCTCCAATATGCAAACATTTGATTTACAATAAAAAAAAATTGTTACAAATTACAAGATTTTTCATTTGGACTAATTAACTTGTTATAAAATTTTGATGTCACATTTCATTTTAATGTAATAATTATTCAAAGAGTGCTCTTATTTTTTTTCAGAAAAATTCTGAATACATAAAACATTTTTAAACAATCAATGCCAGGCAATTAGAATACGAATCGGGTGTCTTCTCCATTAGAGCAGTTTTCATTCATTATTTAAGTAAAGCATTGTTTAATTTGAAAAATAAGGCTTTATTTTTCATTTCCACATAACACCATTCATCTTTCATTTCTCTCCCTAAACGTTATTCTATTTATAGTAACGCGTCTTGAATAATTGCACTCGAGTATCATCATTATTAATGATTTTTCTTTAATAATATGGTTTCGTGTTTTTTAAAAAAGTAATAATTTCTAAAAGTCATGTTTATGGTTACAAAAGCAATCAGAGGCATTTTGTTCATTTAACTAACCTTTAAGCTAGTCATGGATACAGAAAACAAACAGAAGAGACGAGGCTCAATAATAATAATTACCAGCAACAAAATAAAGTAACTAGCAAAACCGTACGCTTTCCATCTGAATATTATTTCCTTCTTAAAAATCATTATTTTTAAAATACGACCGACCGTAATTTTTACGCAGCTTGTAGTTTGTTTCAACCTTAATTAGTCCCCCTCGCATGCGAAATTCTTCGCTAATGAACATGCCGTAATTAGGCGACGTAGAATTTAGCTTCTCGCAATGGCAACACCGCTGTCAACCGTTAGAACGGCAGCCATATTAGATCGGCGTAGTACAATGAATTCGAATATTTTTTTTTTACTTTACTTTTTTTTTGGATCATAATACACCTGCCGTTATAGAAGCAAGCTAATGAGTAATTGGAATGCAGGAAATTGGCTGTTATAAGGGGGTTTTAATATCTTAATGGGATATTTCTACAGGTGATTTTTGTTCTTTATTTTCTTGTTCATTTTCTTTTTGCTTTTTCATTTGCGAGCTCTGAAAATGATTTTGGAAATTCGGTGCTTAATTGTATAGCGTGCAGTCGATTTGGAGAGGTTTGCAGGTAGTTAGTTTATTTTCAGAGCTTTAAAAATAAGCTTGAAATTTCCAGAAGTAATGAAAAGCTCTTTTTATGGGCATTTAACTGGATTTTTAACATCATAAAAGCTGAGAAGAAACTCATGAACTTTATCGTTAGAGTAATAGTACTTATTTTATGGAAGATAACTGAACAAGTATTTAATTCTTCATTTTTTTGTCATATTAGTTCCAAATTCATTCTAAAAACCTGGAAAGTCCAACATTTTAATTATTTGTTAAGTCAAAAGCATTTTTGATTGCTTGAGAATTAAATAAAATGTTTTACCTTTTCGTATATTAACACTTTCGCGATGGGCGTGTCGTATATGCATCACCTGTAGTAGTCTCCCACAGCCGGGCATCCCACCAGTGCATTTCTGGAAATCGAACTCATGGGACAGTGATGCACATATGCATTCTAAACTGGAACGATTTTTAAACGCCACTAGATGGTTTCCTGTGTCCATTTACTTTTTAAATAAATCTAGTTTTAGTATCTTTGCCTTCACTTTGCTCATTTTCAGCCTTTGCATTTCACTCATCAGCTATTGCGGGGGATAGGGGGGGGGGGTGAAACAGAGCTGGATTGTGTATCATTTGATAGAGTCATTTGCATTTCTGATTTCTCTATGAATTCTTTTCTTCTTCTTTCGTTATTGCTGTGTAAACGTAACTAGTCTTTTTGCGTTTCACCGTCAGTTCTTTTTATTTTCCTTAGATTTCGGATACATTTCGCGTACTTCTCTTTTTTTTTTATTACGAAAAGCCTTGCTTTCGGTTTGTTATGGCAAGAAATCGCTATTTGTGCAGAAAGAATGAATGAATGAACTAATCATCTATAAAGGAGGAAAAATAATGACGTTAAGACTTAAACTTTATTTTTTGTGATTTTTTTTTTCAAAGTCAAGCTTAGCGACGCAAAACCCCCGTCCTGTGGGATGATTCCTTTCGCGAATGCTCCGTCCCGTGCGTGCGTCTAGGATAGACGCCTCCCGTCCCGAAAGAGTTAAGAGAACGTATGTTAATCGTAAAGAAATTTGACCTCGAGATTTTGATGAAGCTTCTAGCTGTGTCCCAGAATTCAATAAACATATTTTTTTTAGGATTATGTTTATCTGTTTGTAAGAACGGTAAATTAAAAATGCTTTGAAAGAGAAAGATGAAATTTAATATGTGACCTTTATACCAAATTTGTAAACTTCTGTTAAATTTTGAAAGAATTTTATTTATAAGAAATATATCAGTCTATCTGTCCAAGTACAATTTAATATGTGAAATTACAAAACGGAAAGAGCTACACGAACAAAATCTGAATGCACAGTTTTATTTTATTATGCAGTGTAAAAATCCGCATTAAAAATTGAATAAAAGCCATCGAGAGTTTGACCTTTATCATTCTGTTGTTAATCAAACTTAATAACAAAAGAGCAACGATTTATATAAATAAAATTTGGTATTCGATCTTATTATTTACATTTTTCATTCTGCATGAATTTTTAATTCAAGCAACCACAGAAAAAAAGATTATTAAGAAGCATAAAAATGCTCATATGTGGGACTCAAAGAACATAATTTTTATTATGGAATGAAGGAGAATATCACCCTTTGGTAAATAAATTCCGAAAAGCTTCGGTAATAACTTCCCTTACTTGTTCTCTTAATTTAGCCTATTTTAATAGACTGCAAATTGATATGTACAACTTTCCTGTCAGTAAAATGATTATTGAAATCTTTTACTAAAGAAAAACTAACTATTTAATTAGTTTGCAAGCAATACAACTTTCTTAATTTATACATTCATTGTTTTGATACAACCTCATGCCTATGATTTCATCAAACTATCTGCCGTTAAAGCCATGTTATTTTAATTGTTTTGCATAAGTTATGTTTATTGTGTGCATGAACTTTTCTAGTGAACACAGTCCTATAACAACACAGCGCAATTAAAAATGTAAATATTCATTTATCTTCTAATTTTCCCGATATTGTAATTCACTTTTTATATTTGTCTTGTAAACTAAACAAATATTAACTATAATCCTTCTCCTTTAACTTTCAACAGTGGAAGGAAATCATGCAATTAAATATTTAATGTAACAATGAAAACAATTTGAAATTCAGGTCAACAGTGTAATATGTTGCAATTGTTAAAAACTAGGCAAAACAATTAAAAAAAATTGCTAAATTAAAGAAAGAAAATATAGCACTACTATTAAAATTGATGCCATTAAAAAATAAAAAAAAATTGAAAGAATGCAAATTTTACTTTTGTGCGATGATATTTTTGGAAGATATTGTGATAAAATTCCAAAATTTAGTTCACGTTTGAACCATTAAAATTTTAATAATAATAATAATAATAATAGCGCCCCGAATTGTACATTCTCACTCTCCAAGGGATATATGGATGTTGTTTGGCAACTGTAGATCAAACATCTGGCCTCTAGAGGGCTAATATACATACATACATTAATTTTCAGAAAAATTATTTACTACTTTTTTCTATTAATGTATTATTTATAAAAACAGGTAAAAGAAAATCCTAATTGCTATCTTTAGTTTAAAAATTGCCGTTTCCATTTGAAAAGATTCACCTTTAATCGAATTTTCTTAATTCTTGGTTTTGTATAAATCGAATTTTTATTGTAGCGCTGTCAATTTCATATTAACGAAAATTCGACGTGCAAATATTATTGTCCACATTAAATAACAATTAATTAATACACCCAATACACAATCCTATTGAATATTATTTAGTTTCGCATGTTGGTTTATGCTATCATTAAAGTCAATTTTAAATTGATAGGACGTCCCTAATTAGAAACCCAACTATTGAATGTCTATCCTTCAATGATACTCTTTTCCCCACCTTTGTATTGTTCAGAAAATCTGTTATCTTTAGCTGACTCATAAAAGCAACATTCATGTTTAAACTACCACATAAACTCCATTGTACATTTTTTTTATCGTTTTATTAAACCATCTGCCGTCAATTGCACCACTTTTTATAATAACAGGCCGCTGATGATTTTTAATTGGATAATACAAGTTCGAAAGCCAGTGGCGGTTCACCACACGCGTTCGAAACGAGCACCTGAAAAAAGAAGATGCAAGGGGGCCCCGCCTAAAGGGAAAAATTATAGATGCTTCTTGTACGTTAAGAAATATTTTCCTGAGGAGGAACCGTGATTTCTTTACTCTCTAATTGATGATGAGCTTATATTAATAAAAAAATTATTTATACTTGCAAATTGTAAATTTATGAGTCTTATCTTCTAAAAAGATCTAATACATTAATAAATTGAATATTTACAAAGATGCTGGTAGTTTTCAACATGAAACTTGTTTTGAATTTCACACAGACATTTTATAATTACGTTGATAATAAAATTATAATGTAATAAATTTATAATAATAAATTTATAATGATAAGTAATAAATTTATTATTGAGTAACAAAAAATCTTCCGTCTTAAATGATTTCTGAATTGGCATTTGAATTTTTCACGCTGTCTAAAAAAATGCATCGAATGTTGCTTAGCCTTTTCTAAAATGCCGTATATAGCCCTATTTTTGTCTCCTTAAGGTTATAATTCAATTTAGAAGTTAAAAGAAAACTAACCGATTAGAGTCTTAGAAGTTAAAAGAAAACTAATTAATAAAGGGATTAAATAATTAACTAACTATTGCCAATTTTCTTTAAAAATTTTAATGTAACCTTTCAAACTTTTACTTTTCAAAATAAATTTCAGTAAATATTGTAGATTCAGAATTTTGCAAATCCATTAAAAATTCTTTGATAACCCCATTTTGAACTTAAAGAAAATAGTTTGTTAAAAACAATAAAAAAGCTGATTAATTTTTTTTTAATTTGAAAAAAAAATAATTGCTGTTGATGAATATTTTAAAACTTTGACATTCAAACGTTATAATAATTATATTTTAATGAATATTTGGAGACCAATATTACAATTTCTTTTGTTATTATTCAATTCCGTAGATAAATATTTTAAATCTCTGACATTCAAACTGTATAATAATTATATTTTAATGAATATTTGAAGACCTATATTAAAATTCTTTTTTATTATTTAATTCCGTTGATGAATATTTTAAACCTTTGACATTTAAGCTATAAAATAATTATATTTTAATGAATATTTGGAGACCAATATTGCAATTCCTTTTGTTAATATTCGATTCCGTAGATGAATATTTTAAATCTCTGACATTCAAACTATACAATAATTATAATTTAATGAATATTTGAAGATCAATATTACAATTATTTTTATTATTATTCAATTCCTTTTTGTGAAAAGTGGTGTAATATCTTGCATGATAATGAGTTGTAAAAATAGTTAATATGTATGGATTTTAGAAAAATTATTATATACTTAGATGAAGCAATATGTAACAATGTATTAGAAGATTTTTTGTCTCAATCGTATCATTTATCAACGCACATTTCGGAAAAGTAATTTTTTAACTCTTGAAAGGCATTAAAATTGTCCAATAACATACATTAATTGATAAATATCACATATTATTTTATAGTTTCAGCAAATATACTAACAATAGTCAGTAGTTTATAGTGATAGTCTTGAATGTAAAATTTACTTTGTGTCAATTGGCTTAAGATATCCTACTCCAAATAAACAAAAAAGAGGAGAAATGGAGATTTCCTTTTCTTGATTCAAACTAGATTTTTCAATAGATCAGATACAAAAGCAGAGAACAGACGCATTTAAATAAATTTCTCTTCTTACAAGAACAAAACAAGAAAACTAAATTGAAAGAAAGGTTTATTTTTTTTCTGCAGCTGAAAATCCTATCATGGCTTGGTTTAAAGATAGTAGTAATGTACCATAAGTAAAAAGGATTACGCTTTTACATATCCTTTATACATTTTAAGCAGAGACTTTTCAAAAAGCTACACGGCGCAGCTGTTTTATTGATTTTTTTTCTTTCAGAATCAGCTGCACAAAGAACTGTGTTTCTCGTCGCTGATGTAGGCTTATCTGGTGCATGGCAGATTTTAAAAGTATTATTTTTAAGACACTATTTTTCTCCTCTATGTTTCACTTTATGTATTTATTTAGTTTATTTTCAAACGCGGCTGGATTAGATAGTCTAAATCGTACCTGACAACAATAGTTGACAGTTATTAATTTAACTCCATAATTGCTTTTTGAAACTGTTTTTTTGTGTTTATTTTATTTTCTGCGTGGTTTAACTAAAAAAGTGCTGAAAGTAGGCTTTCCTGAGAATATAACAATCCTCTTCAAATGTTACATGTAGCTAATTTATTTGTTTTTAACTATTGCCATTTTTTTCTCGCTTTAGCAGTTAATTTCAGTAGCTAGAAATAAACCTCAAAGAATTGGTGTTCCATTTTCTTTGAAATATATTTTCGTATCCATAACCCGAGAATGAATTATCGTTTCTCAACCGTAATTCTTTCTATTTTTTACAAAATTGTTTAAATCATTATTTTAATAAATGGTTTAAAAAATGATTGTATTTAAACTTTTTTTAAAGTGATGATTTTTTTCCCTCCTTGGACAGCTTGCTACTTTGCCGAAGCTTAGATAATAGATTTAAAATTTAAAAAAGATTTTTCATTTAAATGTCACGAATTACTTTTCAATTTATTGAAGGATGTTTGTTCTTCCTTTTCTTTTTAAAATTTAACAAAGCATTATTTTGTGTAAAATGTACAGAATTTAATATTTTGTTTCAATGCTCAAATTAAAAAAAATGGGGGATATTTTGAATTTTTGAAAATATGATTAAGAATATTTTGGAAATTTCTGGCCATAGCTAGTTATTCAAATTAATAATTGATTATTTAACTTCAATATGATTGTTCACTTTTTTAAATATGGTTTCCTTCTTTATAGAAGCGTAACTGGAAAAGTCATTAAAAATTGTATGCAGTGCATGTAGAAAATGCTTGAAAGCTTATTATTTACATTGAAACAAATCTTATTGCCTAACTAACTCTCTACTCCTGTTATTTATTGTGATCAAAACTTCAATAGACATAAAATCTTCCTAATCTGATCTCTATCAATAATAAGCAAGAATGTTTGTGTGTATCCTTTTATTGTCTTTCTGCAGGCTAGATTGTTTGATCTAGAAATAAGAAATTCGGTAGAAATATTCGGTGAAGGTTAAGAATCGGTGCTATTTTTTAAAATTTTAATTTATTTTTGTCTGCGCATAACTTTAATGCGATCAGTGAGAATCCTTGAAAATTTTTGCATTTTTCATGCAAGTTAAAAATTATTTGAACAGAATGTTGAACAATAATTATTTGAACAATATGTTCAACGATAATTATTTGAACAGTATCTTGAACAATAAATATTTGAACAATGTGTTTAAAAATGACTATTTGAGCAATGTGTTTAAAAATAACTATTTGAGCAATGTGTTTAAAAATAACTATTTGAACAATATGATCAACAATAACTATTTGAACAATATGATCAACAATAACTATTTGAACAATATGATCAACAATAACTATTTGAACAATATAATCACCAATAACTATTTAACCAATATGTTGAACAGTAAATAATTTGAATAATATGTTCAACAATAACTATTTGAACAGCATGTTGCACAATAAATTATTTGAACAGTATTGCAAGTTGATTAATTGTCGATCTTCTCAAAGTTGAAAAGCATACTTTGAAAATTTATAACTGTTTCCCTAAATAATTTTTTGAATTATTTTACTTTTGGTTAATCTTGTATAAATAATTATCTTATATTTAAGTATCGTTACAAATAATAGGCATGCAAAGCTTTCTTTAATGATTAAATTGAAACACCATATGCATACGGCCTATATCCCCCTTGTCTTGAAATATGGGTGGAAAATTACGTGAGAAATCAACTAAATCAAGATGAAATTCAAGTTTTCAAGTAATTCAATCGCTTAAACAGTGAAATTCAAAGAATTATGATTTTTTCTACCCTTTCCCAAATAAATGATGCCAAAATATATGAATATATGTAATAAATATTTAATAATAGTTTAAAGACATTCATTGAAGTTTTATCACTCAAATTAATATTTACACATGTGAAAGGTTAATCGATATAATAATTCATCCTTTTTGAGGATTGCAATTTTTTACATTTTAGTGATATTTTTTTCATAAAAACGTTTCGATAAATCCTTAAAATTACACCTACTCGGTAGATGATTTCATTTAACCAGTTAACTGTTTCGATCTCTTTAGAAAGTGCGTTTCGAAATTGTCATAAACATATATATATTACACAAATATAATAAATAATTAATTATAAATATAGTAATTAAACAATTATTATATAAATATAATTGTCATTGTATAAACTCCTCATAACGCAAAATGTGCCTGTACTTTTCCCATCAGGAGTATACTCGTCAAAAACAGTTAACTGGTTAACAGCGAAATTGCTGTGGAAATTGCTCAGGTAGGTGCAAGGTGAATACCTCAATACCTTAGATAGAAAATGGCGCTTTATTCCATGAAAAACATGGAATACAGGAAGAAAAAGCATCATCAAGGTGAACAAAAGAACATCATTTGTAGAAACTGACTTGACACAGATAAAAAATTTCTCAATCGAAAATAATAATAAAGCTCACACAGAAGCTGAATTTACCGCTAGAGGTCACTTGAGAATGCAACTCCAAAGAGAATAAACTCCTCGTGTGAGCTCTTTGCTTTTTATTGTCTCCAGTGAATAATTTTTCTAACTAGAGCTCGGCTCCAGATAGAAATATTGCCAAAATTCTCATATTTTCAGGAATCTTCATTTTCATCGTCAAATTCGCCACCACTTTGCTAATGATTACTAAACTTTTCGCCTGCTCAATATCTTTTCACCAACTAATAAGAATACTTGTAAATTTCTCTTTCTAACTATGAGACTAACTGTGCAAGGAAACGATATTACAAATTTTTAACAGTATGAATATGTCAGAGTTTATCTGTGATATACAGTTTAGCTACGTATGGCAGCGATTCTCAACCTATGGGGCACGCCCCCCTAGGGGGACGCGAGCACACTAGAGGGGGGTAGCGAGAATATCCAAGATAAAATATTATTTAAAAAAATTGCTCAACTGACTGAAAGGAAAGCAAACATACATCTATAAAACAAAATATATTTCGACATATTTAATAACTTATTAAAGAAAATTACTAAATCAAAATTTACTTAATTAAAATATACTAAATTAAAAACAAATTTAATAATTATTAGTGACTTCCTTAGACCTGTCTATCATAGCAACATTTTTCGAAGGAAGACTTAATATTAGAAATAGCCATTCTCAGTTCTGTTTCTATATTTAGCCGAGATCTGTATTTTGTCTTCAAAGAAGCCACTGCAGAAAATCTAGTTTCACAAAGGTAGGATGTTGAAAATGGTAATAGAATGCGAAATGCCTTTGTTTTTAGTACAGATAAATCATCGTCTTCTCCTACCCAAAATTCAAATAGTGATTTATTACTAAATTGTATTTTAGCTTCGCCACTTGTCGTGAAGTCTATGAATTTTTCTTCCTCATCAATTGAGAGTCCTTCGGGAGTATTATGAAATGAATCCCTAACCCACTCGTAACTTGCTATCAGTTTGTCGTCAACAAGAAAATACCTTTTAAAATTCTGTGCAAGCATGATTAAATGATTTTCAAGGGTTACAAAAAAAAAAAAAAAAAAACTTTTACAACTTCTTTAGCCTTGTAAGTTTTAGTACAATCATCCACATTTGCAAACATTGTTATTTTTTTTTGCTTTAAATTTCTGTTCCACAATTCCAATTTTCTACAAAAAGCATTAACTTTATCACTCGTATACAACATATGTCTATTTGCTCATTAGAGTTGAAGATTCAAGTTATTTAATTTCTCGAATATGTCGACCCAGTAGTTCAATTTCACCACAAATAAACCATCACAAAAATTCTCGGCCTCAGGTCTGTTTTCTTCTTCTAGGAAAATGGCGAATTCTTCTCTTAATTCATAGACACGTTGCAAAAATTTCCCATGCGATAACCATCTTGCCTTGCAATAAAATAGTAACGCTGAATGTACTGAACGCATGTCTTTACAAAGTGCAGAAAAGATTCTTGATTTCAGGGGTCTCATTTTTATATAATTTACTAAGGTTACAACCGTAGTTAACACAATATTCAGACAAGGACTCATTTCTTTCGAAACCAAAGCTTCTCTGTGGGTCATGTAATGTATCCAGACCCACTGAGGCGATTTTTGTTTTACAAGTGCTTTTATATCTTGGAATCTTTCGGACATTGAACGGGCACCACCGGTGCATATTCAGACGCAATTTTTCCATTCTATGTTTGCCGCATTCATAAAATCATTTAAAATAGCAAATAGTGCGAGGTCTGTTGTTTTGAGTTCTATTGGTTTGCAGAAAAGTAGTTCTACTACTGACATATTATCACAAAATCGAATATAAGCAATTAAATGAACATCTTTTTTACTATTTGTTGCTTCATCAAGCTGTACTGAAAACAATTTGTCACGCAACTTCGTGAAAAGCTGATACTGTACATCTTCAGCTATATCGCCAATTCGACGGGCAACAGTATCATTTGAGAGAGGTATGGACTGCATTGTCTTGAAAAATTATCTCCAAACATAGTTTCTGCAATCTCAATTGCTGCTGGCAAAATAAGCTCTTCACCAATGGTGTGAGGGTTTTTACATCTGGCTATTTTATATGGAACTTTGGAAGATGCAATTAAAGCTTTTTTATTCACAAAGTTTCTTTAAAAAGTAATTTTTGCTTTTTATTTGATTTTAATTTCACTTCTAAGAATTATCTGGGTTTGTTGTACTCACTATGAAACGTTTCCAAATGTCGTCGTTTAAGTTTATTAGGTTTCATGCTGTATGCGGCCAACAGTTTTGAGCAAATTATACACATGGGTCTTTCTTCTTCATTTACTTCAGTACTGATAAACCCAAAAATTAAATATTCTTCACAATATTTTCTTGGTTTTATTTTCGGAACCATGCTCGTCTGTGTATTTGTTGGTGTTTGAGTATCGTCTAATTCGCACTTACTTCAGCTTAAAAATTTATCCACGAGTCTGCATAAATCTACTGCCGTGAATATTTAAAAATGCAATTAACACGAAAACATATATAACATACACATTCACGATAGATTCGATAGCGATAGAAGGATCGACTCAAATGAGACTGGAAAGAATTGAAACTTGCGTTATCGAACGTTTTCCTTCTTTCTATGAGAAAACATTTGCTATGCGCCTGCTCGAGACGGAATCGGTCGTGTGGATTCGCTTCCACAAACATAATTTTTTTTATTTGTTTAGTCGTGCTTCTGTTTTATTTCTTTTATTATCCGAAAAAATGTATTCCCAGTTTCTAAATTTAGCTCACCCCGTCTAGGTTAACTTTCATTAACGAATTTTCTACTTTCATATTCTTTTAACGTTATCTCTCTGTTTGGCTTTCATTTCAAATATAATATTTAAATTTCCCCCGCTTTCATTCGCTTCATCTGTTCACCATCCGCTTGGGAAAACACCACATGTAGTTTCTCGCCAACGTTGGCTCGCTTTTGCTCTTGTTTTGGCAATTAATTAAAAATAATTTAAAAACAGAATCCAAAATACTCAATATGCATTATTGTCGTATACATTTTATTGTAAGTGGGTTTCGCGATGAATATTATGATTGAAAATTGGGCCGCGAATACTGAAAGGTTGAGAAACGCTGACGTATGGGATTATTGGAGATTTCTTTGTCGAAATCATATCAGATGGTATTTATTGGAACTTTTGCTGAATGCGTTATGTTACAAATTCAAGAGATATTTGAAAATAAAGAAACTGTTCTCAAACGGTTTGCAAAATGTTAAATTATATTGATGAAATTATGGTGACCAAAACAGTTTGGTTTTGATGATCGAAGCTCTTAATATCGAACGATTTCGTTTTAGGAGGATTTGTATTCAAATGATCAAAATATATCTATTCTGTGAATTTTATGATGTATCTATTGTGAATGATATTCATCGATGATGATTTGCTATAGTCAATAAAATGAAAGCTTCTTTGAAAAAAAATATGTTCAAATGAAATCGCCAAACATCTTATCTTTTCGAATCAGAGAAATTTGGGTAATAACGATTGAAAATTCAAGCACATCAAATAAAGGATGAGAATCCAGATTTTCAAAATTTAATTTGAGATATGGAACTATTATATATATATATATATATATATATACCATTAATTTCTTATTTAATAATTATTCAGACTGAATATACAAATTTTGGTGCATTCTGCGTTTCAAACATAATCCTATTTACTAAAATATTTAACGACTTAATAACCTAAACGTTATCTGTCTGTCCGTATTCGACCTCATATCTCCAGAACCCCAAATTTAATGCTTTTATTCCTTCCTCACGACTTCAAATAACTAGTTTTCGTGAAAGGCGGAATGCGGCTCGGGTTTCTCTAAACGGAAGTAACAGAAAACAACCTCTCAAATCTCTCCAGCCTCTAATAATAACAGCCCTTTCCGTCACATCAGAGAACCCCGCTAATCCGATTAGAAAACTTTCACTTCTTCACACACGCGCACGAGTTTTAATCCTAAGAACGCGCTAACCAGATTTGTTTTCCTGCAAACAGTGAGAGGCGCCATTTTATCTTTGCGCAACAAACACGGGGAAACCCTGACATGTCTAATCGCGTTTTGTTGCTCGAGGATGGTTGAGGTTCTGTCGTTCAGAAACGCGTTTCTGCCTCTTTTGGTTAAATAATTTAAAAGGTTAGGGTTGTTTGTGAAAAGAGAAATGGATGGATGCGAAGTTTCAGGGAGATATTTTCTATGAAAGGAAAATGCGGTCGGACTGGGCTTCTGCTAATGAATTTTGGAAGACGTGCCATGTGGATTTATTTGCTCTTTTGTTGCATTTTAGATATGAATTGCTTTCTGGTGAATGCTGTTTGAATCGGATATTAGAGAATTTAAAATTATTGGGATGGAGTTTGGTAAGTAAAACCCTCACGGATCGCATTTTTGAAATGCAATTTCAGGTCGATAATTCGCCATCATTTTTAACACGATATGGATTTTCTGCAAGAATATGCATGCCAATTTTGCAAACTAATGTCTCGGCTCCTCTTGTAATTTGTTTCTAATTCCCTTTCATTTTGAAAGCAATGTAATATAAACTAATAATATATTATGTTCCATTAATCTTTCATCCGTGGTTTTCTCTTAATTCTGGAAAGAAAACTTTACTGATATGATGATTCAGGGCAAACATGCAGTCACTTTGATCCTATTGTATGACTAACGATTTTGAAACTGTCTGTTCTCTTTATAAACAAAGAAACAAAACAGAAACGTTGTTTATTTATTTAGAATTTATTCTGTATACATTTGATGTAATTTTTCGTTTAACGTTTTCAATGTATTAATTTATACTCTTTTATCGACAAGTAGTAGTTTGAGTAAAATATCGCTAAATAGTTATCAAGCGCGAATTTTCGGTTTCACTTCTTTATTGTTTTTCGACTAATTCGTAAAAAAAAAAAAAAAAAAAAAATCTTGTCTCTAAGATGTTAAACATTTTATTCTATATTATTACCTGCTTATACACATTTGAAGGGATTAGAAGAATAATGGTATATATAAACAAGGCGGAAAAGAAAAAGAGTAAGAATTGTTAGAAATCTTCCACCTGCAAAATAAAGGATGGGCAAAAAGTCCATAAAAACTGTAAAAATTCTTAAAACCCGAAAAAAAAAAAAAAAAAAACGGTTTGCAGATTCAGCATTGATAAACCATGGGATTTTTTTTTTAAGATAAAAAAATTTCAAAAAAACAGTCGACAGATGGCGCTGGTACAAACGACTTATTTGGATGTATGCAAATGAGATATGCGATTATAAATATTTACGCTTTTGATCCAGAACCAGTTTTCCGTTGCGTATATGTAAGTAAATAAGAATGTTGAGTGGGAAAAGATAAAGCTTTGTTGGTGAAGCTATTTCACATGAACTTTTCGCCCACCCTGTATTTTGAAAATCTGGAGGGTTTCACAGAGAGTGAAGTATGCAAGCTGAATGAAAATGACGGATAGTACTGGGATTTATTTGGTTCATCCGTGTTTCAGTTTGATTAATGAGATTTAAAAAACTATTTCCTGAACTGGAGACGGCATATTATCGTGTGAGAACATGACGTTGTTTGGGATTGGGGTTTTGAAGCCTCAAATGCATTGGCAGAAAATCGACCTTTTGAGGCATTAATTTTTCGCTTTTAGGATTATTAGAAAATGATAAAAAGAGATTGTCACATTTGGTGACTTATCTCCAACAAAAAGTTATAACTTAGCGCGAATGTCCGCCATGTACCCGATTCTCTTGGTTGCCCAATAAAGGGCAGGATCGTGAGAAGTTATCTCCCAAAGAAGCACAGAGAAGAAAATAGGAATAAAGCGAAACAGTGAGATAAGGTATTGACAGTTATATATATATATATTTTTCATTTTCAATTTTTTTAGCTGACAAAAAAGTTTTGAAGCTCGAACGATTGGGTTAACAGCCTTTGTCGCCTTTGTCGCTATATCCCTCATTGTTTATATTCAAGTGCGATTTTGAAATGCAAAAAAAAAAAAGAGCATCGCTTTTTAAACATCGATACATGCACAATCATATAGTCACATGATTGTTTAACCTGGTTTAAACTGTTTTTTTTTTTTACATAAAAAAATTCTGGCATCAGAAATTTTTTTTTGGATTCGATTGATTTTGAGATGGTCAAAAACCATCGCTTTTTTAAATGTTGATGATTGCGAAATATGAGTCATTTGAAAATATGATGTTTTTTTTTTTATCGGATTGATACCAGATGACTTAAAAAAATAATGTTCTCACATGATAACTTAAAATTTCCGTTAGCACATTTCAATTTTATATTTTTATTTCTTATTCATTTTTTTTCTTACACACACCTGCTGACAATTATACTTTTCTAAGTTTGCAGTAATAGTTAACTTATTTTTTTACTATGCTATACTACTATTTTTTTACTATGCGATACTACTATTTTTTTACTATGCATTAAATTATATATATTCCAGTTGCTATCTACTATGGGCTCAGATGGAGGAGAAATACTGGATTAATATTTTTGTTCTATCTTTGAATTTCAAAAGACATGTTAGCCTCCAAAATCAAGATTGTTTTTATTCCGTTCTTAGAACAAAAAGATTCTCTTTCCAGTCGTAATCCTACCAGTTATTTCAGAGTTATTTTGAATATAAATAAGCGACTTACCCACGCATTTGTAAGGAAATACTATTTTAAATTGATGAATTCCTGGAAATGCAATTACACTGGTTCGAAATATAAATATTTGCTTACGAATCTCTAAGCTAATATCTTTCTGTTCACTTCTTTGTAAAAAGAAATTATTTGAGGTTTTCGATTTAGTTCAAATATAGGATGTTTTCATCTCCTCCAACTGAACTGTCAAGGTAGAAACAGTTTATTTTATTCTCAAGTTGATGAAAGTTTTGTTTAAAATTTTAATATAATTCTTATAATTCATATGTGGAATTAACGTGTATAATTGATTGCTTTTAGCAATGAAAGATCAATATGGATGGTTAAGTCAACCAACCAACTCTCCAACCCGCCACGAAGGCACACGGATTTAAACCATAATGCTGAATGACCGGACCGCCGTAACAGCAACACTGGCGGGAACTGTGGTTGAGTCCTAAGGATCATCACCAGCTACTGTACAACCCTCCCAGAAGGAGGTACGCACGTCATCGATGGGAGGAGCCATATCCCTCACCTATTTGTGTACCCTCCAGAGTGGCGAGATCCAACCTCCATGCCGGAAGCATTTCATCCTCATTTCGAGGTGCCTCCCTGGGGGTCATATGGATGGTTAATATTTTGATTTATAAAGGTTTTCGCAATTGGATGCGTGTTATTGCTTTCTTTCAAATAGGTTATTGACTATTAATGAATCATGTCTCAATTAGTTGGAGGTTTGCATAATCATGTATACCTGATAATAATCACATAATTCACATATACTACAGATTTTTTTCTGTTTAATACATTTTCTTATCATTTTTGCTTTTCTACAATGATCTTCCTTACATTGCCACCACCAAATAGCGCGTATGTATTTTATTTGTGTTTTTTACTTACTCTTGTATGTAGTATGGAGAATGCATAGCAATCGTCTGCAAAATTCGAATTCGAGATTTTGATGAATCTGCAAGTTTTAGACCTTCGTGATTTCGAAGAAAAACATTTTTGCAAATTATCCGTCAGTCTGTCTGCCATTTTGGATTTTTCTGTTGTTGAACGAGAATTTGCTGGAATATTGACAATTTTGAGCAGATTTCCTTTAAGCGGTGGTATGTTCCTCGTTTAACAGGATGATAGGTGTATGGGAAGCAGAGGAGGAAGGTCAGAGATTGATCACTATGGCACTGTGGGTCAACCACCTGGAGAAGGAAGACAGTTTGGTGAATCCGCTGGTGGACGGGTTATTCAAAAAAGAACAGTCGGTCACAACAAATCCTGTCGATACTGCTGCGTTCAATGGTGGCGAGGTGGTCGTCTTAACACAAGAAGTTTGGTTGTCTACAACAAAAATAACTGGAAAACGCTTTGAGCTAGATGATTGAATTTTGGTATACGGTATTTACTACAAATGTGCAGATTTCTATTATTTTGCGTAAAATTCATTCAGAGGAAATCCCATCTATCTGCTATTCGAATATAAGTTAACACGTAATTATAAAATGACAAGAGCTATTTAGATAAGATTCGGTACACAGACTTAGCAGTTACATTATAGACAGACATCTGCCAAAGTGTGAGACTAACTGTCGGTCCGTACTTTCAAAAAGAAGTAAACGCGATAATTCAAAAACACAATAACTTAAACATATCAAATTAGGTATGGAATTTTGTGACTACAGTAAAGTTTTATGCCAAATATTTATATTGTTACGAATCCTTAATGCTGCTTCCCAGCATAGTTGGTTCCATCATTGGAAAGAATGTTTTACAGTCATCTGTATGGGACAGAGTCTGGGCGTCGTGTCGGGAGTCCCAGGGCTTGGTGACAAACTTGGCGACCATTTGGTGTCTTGGAGACGAATTTGGCGACTTTGGCGCCAAAATAGATTATACCCGAAACTTCGAGAATTTTCCCGATCCGTCCAGTAGGAACCGAGATATGCCTCGAACGTTCCTGATTGGTTTAGAGGCTTCTAGCCCCGCCTCCTGAGACCTATAAAAGGGACTGCAGCTGCCAGAGAAGTCAAGTCAGTAATCCGAGTCCGAGTCGGAGAAGTCGAAGACAGAGTAGTCGGAAGCGACGGAGTCAAGCGAGTACTGAACTGAGCTGTGCGCTACTGTCCGCAGTAGATTCTGGTTGTAGGCTGCTGTGTATGCTGTTGTATGCTACACGTCTCGGCTGAAGATAGTCGTCTCTGTGCTGTCTATAGTTGTCGCTTTTGTACTGTCCTGTGTATCTTCGTGTAAATAAACGTCGTTGTTTCTTTTTCTACTGCCGCTTGCTGATTGAGCGTTCTCCACATACCATATCACTTCCACTATCCAAACGAACCCCGGTAGAAATTTCGTAACAATATCAATCGATTGTGTAAAATGTATCTATAGCACAAATTTGACTTTAGGATAGCATTAATCGCATGCTAGAGATTATTTGCCAAAAACCTCGCCAATGATGACATAATAGATTCAGTAAAAATGCTAAATTCAAGCCAAAAGTAAATATTTTGCAACTATTGTACACCATTGTCAAGAAATTTGTTCTCTGCTCTGAAAAGTCTACTAGGAATATATGTACGAGAAAGTTTTCACTGCCACGAATTTAATTTTTATCATTTTACTTTATAGTGACAGATATCTGATTAGGCTCAGAGGGCCGCGGTGGCCTAATGGAAAGGTCTCGGCTTCGTAACTGAGGAGGTTCAAGTTCAGGACCCGATTTCCACCGAAGAACCGTCGTGTAAGCTGGTCTGCTGCACATTAAATCCTTCAGGATCAAACGTCCTCCAGTGGTGTGGAAATTTGGAGAGGGAGTTGCCAGCTTAGATGTCCTCCTCGTCATCTGACCGTGGTTTAAAATTCCATCTGGGACAAACGTCTTGCCGCTGATGTGACGTGGAGAGGCGGTTATTAGCTCAGGTGTCGTACTTGTCATCTGACCACGATTTATAATTGCAAGGTTCGTCCCAAATTAGCCCTAGTGTTGCTTTAAAACGGAACGTTACTATAACTAATCTAAACTAAACCAATTAGGCTGAGAGAGGATTGATTGAAAGAAGGTCGATTAAAAAATCTTTGTTTCTCCAGTTGCCAAATAAAAAAGTTGGTAAAAAAATACTATGAATGTTAAAATACTAGGATAATATTAATAGTTTTTCAAGTAAAATTTGCCAGTTTCTTATCTCTTTCATTGTGTTTACCTAGTTTTTACAATATTTATAAACATCAAGTATCTTTCTAAAATAGTATCGTGTTTATAAGCATGAATGCCAGACAGTCTAGAGTGATTATAGATAAACAAATACATATTTACGATATTTTTAAAATAAAAATCACATTAACTAGAAATTAATCATTAACATGTTAAAAATGTGAAGTGTCATAATGTGCTCTGATTAGGGTCGCAGTATAGGGTCAATACTCCTTAAGCGTCTGTCGATACGGCTTAGGTCAGTGGTAGCATGGTGGTCGATTATACTTCTTTAGAAACCCCCGGGGGGCACCTCGAAATGAGGTTGAGTTGCTTTCGGCATGGTAGTTGGATCTCGCAACCCTGGATGGTACACAAATAGGTGGTGGTTCTGACTCCTCCCATCGATGACTGGATGTAATTCGTTCGGGGAGTGTTGTACCGTGGCCGGCGATGGCTCTTAGGACTCAACCACAGTTCCCGCCAGTGTTGCTGTTGCGGCGATCCAGTCATTCAGTTTTATGGTTTAAATTCGTGTGCCTTCGTGGAGGGTCGGAGAGTCAGATGGATGAATATACTTCTTTAGCGTGCGCACTTTCTGGGAGTGTTTTGTGAAATACTTTTATTTATTCTCCCAGTACGAAGATAATTGAATAATTGCTTTTCTGTTATATGGTGATTATTACTTGTATAACATTACTGTTTATATAAATGCATTTGATAGAAAATTTATCCCTCAAGCGTTTTTTATGCGAATTTATATGCAGACCAAAGTTAATGACAACTCATCTGTTTTCTGTTTCAAAGTGTGTGTTAGTCAAATGAACAGAATCGCAATCAGCCATTTTATAATCGTTATCCTATTATTAAAGTGTCCCAAAAGTTTCTTTCTCATCGCGCTATGAATGCTTGTGCAAATATGCAGGCTTATCTATTAGCCACCTATGCCATCGGTTTCAGTTGTAACAGAGCTCTACTACACCCCAAAAAAGTTCTTTTGTCCATTTGGTGGGATTAGAAAAGCATAATCTTCTAAGAGCTCCTTCCTCAATACGAAACAATAAACAATAAATTCTACGAAATACTGTCATCAACTGGATCAACTGAAAGCTGCCATAGCTAAAAAACGGCCAGAATGAATGAACCGTCGGGGCGTTGTTTTTCACCATGACAAAGCGAGACTATATATTGCATTAATCGTAAGAGAGAAGCTCTTACAGTTTGATTGGGATGTTTTACCGCAATCTGCATACTCTCCAGATCTCGCTCCATATGATTATTGCTTCTTTCTGTCCTTAAAAAATTCTCTTAGAGATAAGCGCTCTAAATTCATCAGCCAAATAAAAGCTCATCTCGATGATTATTTCTTGTTCAAAACACAACAATTTTGGAAAGAAGTCATAATGAGGCTTCCTCAGAGGTGGAAGAATGTAGTAGAGTAAAAGGGTTCTTATATAACAAAATAAATAATATCTTAAACAGTAAATACTGAGTATTCATTTCATATTAGAAATAGGAAAGAAACTTAAGGGATACTCTAATATATGCAGACCAAAGCTATTTTCAACGCATTTTTTTGTTTCAAAATGCCAGTTAACAGAATCGCAATCATTCATCGCTCATTTTTATAATCATAATCGTATTATAACAGAAATGTAATCAAGTCATTTTATAATGTAATCAACTATTACAATAGGTACAGTTTGCGATAATAAAGACAAACTCTAGGAAATAATAGCTTTTTCTGAGTAGCATAAACGTGGCTAATCATTCTTTTATAATTACCATGAATCTAATGGACAGTTGTTCATACGGATGACGAATCATCTATGTAGATTACATATCATTTCTTCAACAACTCTCATGATGTATTCATCAGGTATAACATTCTACAATCCCCTCTGTCATCTACTTAACAGGCGTCGTCGAGTCTGCTAAATCTCAACTGAGAACCCCGCAATTAAGAAAACGCATTACCTGCACAGGTATAAGCACGCACGAGTAAGACAGATTGATAATGCTATAGAAAAAAAATATACACTTATTCCCCTAAAACAACAGTGTGGGAGGTTCATCCACGATAAACTGCAGTACTCAGGCGAACGACCCATTTGGTAGATGCTACCAATCTGTGTCCACTCCTCGTGTGGACATCCCCTGCAGGTCCCCAGGAGGCTTGCATGTAGCACTCCGCACTTGAATAAAGAACATGCCTTTCATTTACATAAAACGCGAAAGGAAATTCCGCGCGCTCTCTCCTAAGGGCGTTGGACAGTCCCCGATGATATATGGGGTCGCAAAACTTTAATGTTCTTCAAGAGCTACGCCCCTGTTTTCCATTTCGACATTTGTTGCGGGGTGAGCCCTTGGGACGTGTTAGAAAAATGACCAAGCTTGGAATGAGGGATTAAGTGATTGTGAGATGGGGCGGCGTAGGACTAGCCCCTGCTTTTTTTGGTGAAGCAGTGCTAACGGTCCCTGGGCTCTTAAACTGGGGAAGGTGCAGCATGGGTTTAAAAAGAATGAAAGCGAGTCCAATGAATATAAAATGGTGATTTTTGGTGTAAATTAAGTAATGGAACGAGTTTTATGAGAAATTGCATGGATCTATTCATATTCAAGGGACACAAAATAAAAGTGGCGATAGTTTATGTGAAAAGTATAGTGAAAAGAGTCACAGCAATTGACTTAACATGCTTTGAAATATAAAGTAAGATTTCAACTATATTTTGAATATGAAATAACTGTTTCTTACTCATTATTATTGTTGTTAAGCATAGTTCGATAATGAAACTGAAGGTACACATAACAAATTTAATTTTTGAATAAAAGTTTCGAATTAACATGGCTCTATTTAATTTAATCTGACTTTTAATGCATTACAAATGTGTACCATTTTTAATACGTGTATGTATTTTGGCGGTGATTCCTTTTGTAAACCTGCGTTCGTTTAATTTTCACATGTAAGATTTGCATTTAGCACAGGATATTAATTGATAATAATTCAGTTCATTTTAATTTATACAAGTAAATTCTAAGATGAATGTGGATTCCTTTCAATTTTCAAAAATTATTCTTATTAAGATTTTTTAAAAATTTTGATTTGTTCACACATTTTTAAAATAAAAACAAAACGGCAAAAATAAGGAATTGTAGGGAAATTAAAAATCCTAGGAGAAAATAACAATGAGTATCATTTTCTTTGAATGATGAATACCATTGGAAATAATGATGAATATCCTGTTAGTGAAAATAATGATAAGTAATAATAATAATAAACAGCGGGTGAGGTTTCCCCAAAATTTTCTCTCATATTCTATCATTAAGGTGCCAACTCTGAAAATGCCTCACATGGCATTGGCGTACAGTAGTTACTAAATATTAATTTTTGGGGTGCATTTAGCATTTGGCCTGAATTTTTCATGCCATTCTTGGCGATTAATCCCTGGCATGCGATCAATAGTATCCAAACACCGAATTTGTGTTTTAGATACTTTTTTCAACCAATTGAAAGTAGAATTTGACATAAAATTGCACTTCTTGTCACAAAATCCCGTTCCATTCTTGTCAAAATCTCGAGTCCGGAATTTCTGACTATAATTTCTCTATACTCCTCATTCGAGAGAATAATAATGCTGATATTGTAAAATTGATGAATATCAGAATGAAAGATCTTCAATTAATGCATTGATGTAACATTCGTATTGAAATAATTCGTAATGATATATCTTTTATTAATAAACATTCACTTTCAAGGACTTTTGCAGTGAAATATTCGTAAATGCACGGATGCTTTTCTGCATTGAGAGAGCTGAAGTTTTAGAAAAACTCAAAATCTGCATTTGAAATTAATACCGGAATTTGTTTCCTCTAACGATTTGTTTGAAATAAATTGACTCGACAAACTCTCAGAAAATGGTCTTTTCACTCGTGCTACTCGATCGAGGAATTCTTCATTCATCTGCTAATAAAGATACTCTTTGGAACATTTCTTCGCTTTGATGCTAATGATTGATTATATGAAAAGGCTTTCAAAAATCGTCTGCTTCTGAAAATGATTTTGTGAGCTAATTATTCCCCCGAGTTATCTGTGAAATGATGTTTTTAAAAATATTTTAATTGCTATAATGGCAACCAAAAGACGAAATCTAAAGCTTGTTGAATTTTATATTCTCTTTGAAAATCGCGAAGAGCAGCATTTGAAACGTGTCATACGAATGCTAATTTTTTGAAACTTTACTTTAGTAAACATTTCGAAAAATTTTCTGATGTTGTATTTATATTGAAGAGAATAATTTACCACTTGATCGAACGAGTTTTTTTGGTTGTATAAATAAATTCATTATTTTCGTCGAGTCGGCAATGGTTCTTGTGATCAAGAGAAAGCATTCAACTAATAAAATCTTTATCTGAGAATTTGGAAAAGGTATAAACTATTCTGGAGAAAGGTGACCCTTCAGAAAATCAAGAGGTAATATTTGAAATTGCTTATGAAAAGGGAGTATGATTCCATTTAAAAATGATTACTTTTCTTTTATACCTATTTTTATTTGTTTACTTCGATGAATTTATTTTTAAGAAGTCAGTTTTCCCTGATTTTATCTTAAAAGTAATCTGAATCGAATATAATCTTTGTTTTACGTTATATAACAAATAGAATTCTTAACTACTGTTCGTTTCAATATTCCGAGACAACCACTTCTTGACGATTCTACCTCGTTAAGGGATGAGATGCAGAAGAATGAGCGCATTTCCAAAATTCTTCATTTTTTTTTACTTTGATTTCCATCTCTTTAGATTCTTTTTTGTTCATTTCTTTACTTGCATGCGAGTGTCGTATCATTTATGGCAATTTCATTTTATTTGAATTCAAAATTCCGTTTTGATAGCTTAGATGGCTGATTCAAATGGTAAAAAAAGCTTTCAGGAGTGCTGCGGAGAATATTTTATACTGTACTGTTATGAATTCGGGGTTCTTTCGATTTGTTAATCGATGAAGAAACAGTCCTTAGTAACGAACGACGACTTTATTAACACGAAGACCTAATACAAAGACAACAAATATACAGCTGTGACGTATACACACAATCAATAGCAGCACACTACAATAAACAGTAGCCCACAAATAGCAATCGGTAGTAATAACAACCACAGCACACAAAGCAGCCAGACTGAATTCAACAGGTGGAGGGAATATACGTAGCTACACTCCACGGTCTCTCTGCAATTCTCCACTGTCTCCTTGATTTAACTGTATCGAGCTGCAGATCCACTGCTACATAACTGTCTATTCTACACACGACTCGATGCTGCTTCCACAATAAACACCAGGATTCGGCATACAGCTCAATTTACCAAACGCTTGAGCTCCACACAACGCTTGCGCTTCGCTGGACTGATACAATTATTCGCCGTTGACTCACTAAGTGGCTCTAAACCTTTCGGCGATTCTTTCCAAGATTTCCTTCGGTTTAGACTGTTCGGCTATTTATAGTTCCTGGAACCGGACAGAGAAGGTTCTGGATCAATCAGGCATATCTCAGTTCCTATTGGCTCGATCGGTAAAATTCTAGAAGATTCCAGTATTATTTATTTTGCCATCAAAATTGTCAAATTCGCCCCCAAGCTGCCATTTGGCAGTCAAGTTTGTCGCCAAACCTTGAGATCACTGATTCAGCATCCAATAAGCATCCAACAGAGCTGATCGTAAAATGGACTTTCCAGCGATTGAACTAACCATGCTGGGAAGCAACATTACAGATTTGTAACAATATCATTAAATGTGATAGAGATTATCCCACGTTATTAACCTCTAAATGTTATCAAAAAATTTAATAAAAAAATTTGAAAAAGAAGTGTTTTAACATAAAAAGAATCATTATTATTTTGTAAAAAAGTTGATTACCAAATTTTAAGAACATAAATTTTTAATTTTTCATCATAATTTAATGTTTAGGCTCCTTACAGTAAAAAATATATAACTAATTTTTTGCATAGAATAAATTAATATCTCCAGTGTTCTATATGAATTCTCGATTGAATCAAAACAATAAAACATTACCATAATTGAAGACTTCATCTAATATCATAGTAAAGAAAATGAATCAGTGAAGGGTATAAGTATATGAGAAAGTAATAACTGATTTAAATGTTAAAAACAAAATTAAAATTCTGAACTGGGATGAAATTTACCAAAAATGTGAATGATATGGATGAAGTTTAACAATATAACGCAGCTGAAAATTTCACACCCTCTTATTGTTAAAATAATGAAAATTCGTGAGCGTTTTGTGAGCAAGACCAGAAATAAATGTTGATGATTTTGATGGCAGTAACGAAAAACCTACAACGGATCTCTTAATTTTGAAACCTCGATTATATGACGAGGACGACACCTGAGCTCATAGGCCCCCTTTCCAAACTTCCACACCACACCAGCGGGAGGACCTCTTCAGTCTCAAAAGAACCGCATTAAGCGGCATCTGCAGAATACCAGCCAAAATCTAATCGGAAATGTATAATAAACGAAGTCTTGTCGACATGACTAAATAGATAATTACATCAGGCTGTTGATGGAATACCCCCAGAATTCTTTTTATAATAAAATGTAACTTGATTCTTGTCTTTCTATTATCTTTTGACCTTCATATAGCCAAAGGAAGACGAACTTCCAAGGTTTTTGTTTCCAGAAGGCTACATGAGATATACATTTTTGTTCTGTCAGCTCAGATGTCGTCCTGGTCATCTGACCGTGGTTCAAAATTCCAAGATCCACTCCAAATAACCTTTGTATAGTTTTAAAATCAGACATTAATATAACTAAACTAAAGTAAAAACCTCGAATTTAAAATTTTAAACTAATGCCATCCCCCCCTTGTTTTCATCATTAATGAATGTTTTACGAATATCGAGGAGGAAAATCTATAAGATAAAACGTCATTAAATAAAATTTAAAACTATTGTATAAAAATATCTTTGACTACTACGCTCATGTACCTCTTGCGCACAAATTAATTGGAATGATGTTAAATCATTACTTTAAACAAAAAATAGAGAGTAGTGCGTTTCTAAATTTAATATTCCAGTTTCTCGAGCTTAGAATTTTGGGCAAGTACTATTTTT
>JAPMOR010056588.1:64972-169326 GCA_026543865.1 Argiope aurantia | reverse complement strand
TATACTTTTTTAATTTTTATAAGTGTTATTTTAATATAAAATAATATAGCATATTATTTTTAACTAATTAAAATTTTTAAATAAAATTTCTGAAATAAAATGGATTGTACAGATATATGAATACCCATCTTCCAAATGATATCTGTTGCTGAATTTGGTATCTATATAAAACATATTTTTTGTACATCCCCAACACATATGTAAATACGTTTTCTTTCATTTATAGAAGAGTTAAAAAATATCTGTGTTAACAAGAATAAGTAACTGATTACAGAATTTTTTTTTTTTTTGAAATTCTATTAGCTCGGCATTTCAAAGCTGAAGTGCTTATTGTGATCTGAAGATGATTGTTATTAGAAACCTGTTTAGTCAAAGGAGTGCAATTTGTACAAAGAAAAGTTAATTTTAATTCTCGATGTCAACACAATTACTTTTATTATATTAAAAATGTATTCCCTTTCATAATCATTTGAAATTGATTTGATTTTTTAGAAATCCTCACTTTCAATAATCATAAGAGCTTCCACTTGTACTAATTAACGACATTCCAATCCTAATTTGCACGGATAAATGCGATAAAGTGCCTACTTGTTCCACGTTTTGATTTACCCTTTCGAGAAGGGAAAATAGCGAGGAGAAATTTCCATAAAAATATTGTAATAGTCAGTTACAAGCGGAACGTTCGAAATATTCATTCTTAGTACTCATTTCGAATGATGCACTTACAACATCCAGCGGGAATACGAAATTCTACAAGTATCCGATTTCGAATAAGCCCTTTGGATGTCATCGTAGTAATTAAAATAAATGAAAAAAAAAATAACATGTTTTGGATCGTAACTCGGGGGAATAATTAGCTCACGAAATCATCTTCAGCCCGCAGACGATTTTTGAAATCTTTTTCATAAAATCGTCTGCTTCAAAGAGGAGAGATATTTCCAAAGAGGCTCTTTATTAGCTGTTGAACTGTGAACGAAAAATTCACCACCGTTCTAAAGAAAAAAAAATATATTAGAAGTTAGAGATTCAATTTATTTCAAACAAATCATTAGAGGAAACAGATTCCGGTGCTAATTGCGAATACAGAGTTTTTAAAAATTACTCTGTATCTTGAATATCAAGTTCGTGGACATATCAATCTTTTCCATAATCAATTTCATAGAAAGAATGCTTATTGGCATTCGGTTAACTGATGGTTTATTAACATTCAGTGAATATGCATTGGAATATTATATACTGATATTAACTGAAAATACTTGGGAAATAATAAGTTCAATTGTTTTCTCTGCTAAGTTTTGATTTACCGAATCAGCACTTTTTTGAATTGTTAATTGATTCTAATGAGTTATAAATTTGAAAACATCAGAAAAATACTTTAAAATAAAAAAAGAATATGAATTTTTTATATTTTTTATGGACTTTACTTCTCTTCGTTTTGATTTACAATGTGAATACTTTTTCTTAGAGTTATTAACTGATTCTAATGATTTAAGAAATCTCAAAGAAATATATTAGATGATATATTGCTGATTTTAAATCTCATTTATTTTTAATTTCAAAGAAAAAAATCTGGACGATATATTGCTAATTATAATTTACAATGTGAGTGCCATTTTTACGAGTTATAAATTGATTATAATGGCTGAACAAAATCTCAAATTGTAAAAGAAAAGCATAAGAGTAATTTCTGAAAACAAAAAGAACAATAAAATGCTGCACATTCCTCCCATACCGAAGATATATTACCAATTTTTATATTTTCGTAGGCTTCACAATTTCCTTCCATTCTTTTATATCAGAAAACTTAATATACATTAATTCACTTCTTTTTTTCCTTGAGTTTTGATTTACAATGTCAACGCTTCTTAGTGTTGTGAATTGATTCTAGCGATATGTAAGATAGAAAATCTCTGTAAAATACTTTCATTAAACGAATTAATATGAATAATTTCTAAAGAAAAAAGGAGCTACAAATTCCACACCCATCTCTCATGACGAATATGCAGGGTGATTCAAAAGTCTGTTAACATTTGAAAATTTAATAGCTCACAGAATAATATATAGGTAGGGAGATAAAAATGGACACACATGCTTGCAATACACGAGTATTATTGAAACAAAAAAAGTGCAAAAATATAGGAAGACGCTTCTTGTCTGTTTAACGTGTTGTGGACTGAAGAAGCCCATTTCACATTCTGAAGGTCTGCAAACTCACACAACTTCAGAATTTCGGCTGTAGAAAATCCTAGAACTGGAAACTGCATTGCATGAAGTTGCCTGAAGTCTTAAGTCTACCACCATCGTACGATCTTATTAGGGTTGCTAATAAATAATACCGGAGACAATGTATCACCACACCTACAGAAATGCTGTACATTTAGGTCTGTTCACTGCATTCTTCCTCGACTACAGTTATTGTTCGCGAATGACAGTCAACATGCTGAGAAATTATTACTAAGAACATAGACATTTCTAAAAATCAATTGTTGTAGCAGTTACATAACTCTTCCCTTTTGGATAATAGATGTTCATGCCTGATTAGGTAGCATCCCATAGTGCATTGCGAATAACGAATGAATCAACTTCCTATAAAATTATTAATAAAGGAAAATAATTGCATAAGGTGGGCAAAAACTCCGTAAAAACTAAAACTTCAAAAAATAACCAAAATAAAAAATGATTTGCGGGTTTAGTATTAATAAGTCACGAGATTTTTTTTAAGATAAGAAAAAAGTTATAAAAACAGCCGACAGATGGCGCTGGTACGAACGACTTTTGGATATATGCAAATGTGACAGGCGATTATAAATATTTACGCTCTTGATCTAGAATCAGTTTTCCTTTGCATGCCATGTATGTGAACAAGAATGCTGAGCGGAAAAGACAAAGCTTTGTTGGTGAAGCTGTTTGACCTGAACCAGGAATTAACGACTGTTGCACTGCGTAAATTCCGACTTCAGAAAATGTGAAGAAAAGGACCTTTAACAGTGACAGGCCTCATAAGGTTTGTTCTACGATTTGAGGAAACTGGATCGCTGCAGGATCGTGTAAGGTACGGACGATTAAGTCTAAGGCAGACACGTTCAGCCCTCGTCTCAGCCGAAATGGAAATATTAGCATCAGAATCTAAAATATCGTCTAAATGTGGAACACACATCTCTATAATACATTATTTTTAACGTTATTTTTGTTTTTCGCCTATCTTTTTTTACCACTTATACACAAAACGCCATCTATCGGCTGTTTTCTGAATTATATTTTCTTACCTTTAAAAAACATCCCGTGACTTATCGATGCTAAACCTGCAAACCATTTTTTATTCTGCTTAATTTTCTAGGTTTTATAAATTTTTAAAGTTTTTACGGACTTTTTGCTCACTCTATATAATAACAGAAATAATAGCAATAGTGATAATATAGTAATAGTAACAGCAATATTGTGTTTTGTTTATCTCGCCCTTTCCTCTCTTTATCTTAGATATCGTCTTGGTATTAGAGTAAAATCTTGATCACTATATATTATCACTATCTGTATGACTATCAATTCAGCTATATATTTATGAAACCAGCGAAAGTGGTTTCTTAAAAACTTTCTCGCATACTCTCTAATAAAGGCGTAATCCCATAGAACGCCTTCATGGCATTCGCGTGCAATAGTTACGAAATATTAACCTTTGACATAAATTTAGCATTTTTACCGAATCCATCGTGTGATCCTTGGCGAGTGTTTTTGGCCATTAATCCATGGAATGCGGTTAATATTATTCGAAAATCGAATTTGTGTTTTAAGCCTGCTTTCCCCAACCGATTGAAACAAAAATGTGACACAAAATTACAATTGTAGTCACAAAATCACGTATCGAATGTGATATATTTAAGTCATTGCATCTTTCGATTATCGTTTTTACATGTTTCTAAAAGTACAAACGGACAGACGGTCAATCTCTTGTTGGATTTGGCTCAAAATTTGATAGGTGTCTAGACTATAGATGTTAATTCTGAGTATCGAATTTTTTTTTTCTATCTAGCTATCTTTGTTTTGTACAAATTGTGTTAACTTTCTTTTAAAAAACTGGACGGACAGACTTCCTATGGAACGGGATTTGCTCAAAATTTGATAGAAATCTACGAATTTGATATAAAGACCGTATACCAAATTTCATCCCACTAGCTCAAAGCGTTTTGAGTTATCTTTGTCACAAACAGACAAACGGACGATTTCCAAAAATGTGTTTTACGAACTCAGGGAGGTCTAAAATGTGGAGATTCGTCAAAATTTTCGAGTTCGAATTTTCTAACGGTTATTATACTTTCTCTAGATTGCGTATACCTAATACCTTGTGATAAAGCAATTCTGCCTTCCTCTTAGTTCTGCATTCTTCTTCAAAAGTTAATAAATTTTTAACAGGTGCAAACTTTAAAAGGGACTCTACTATAGTCGGAGCCTTTCAAAGTAGGTATAGAGCATCGTTTCTTAACCTCTCAGTATTCGTGGCCCAGTTTTCAATCATATATTTCATCGCGCCCCCCTTTACAATAAAACGTATACTACAATAATGTATATTGAGTATTCTGGATTCTGTTTTTAAATTATTTTTAACTAACTGCCAAAACAAGAGTAAAGGCGCGACAACGTTGGCGAGAAACCACATGTGGCATTTTGTCAAGCGGGCGGTGAACAGATGAAGCGAATGAAAGCAGGAAAATTTAAATATTATATTTGAAATGAAAGCCAAATTGGGAGATAACGTTAAAAGAATATGAAAGTAGGAAAATTCGTTAATGAAAGATAGCCTAGATGGGGTGAGCTAAATTTAAAAATTGGTATACATTTTTTTCAAATAATAATAGAAATAAAACAGAAGCATGACTAAACAAAATAGAAAAAAAGTAATGTTTGTGGAATGGAATCCACACGATCGATGCCGTCTCGAGTATGCGCAGAGCAAATGCTGACTCATAGGAAGAATGAAAATGTTCGATAACGCAAGTTTCAATTCCAGCCAGTCTCATTCGAGCCGATCCTTCTATCGCTATCTACTCTATCGTGAATGTGTATATTATATATGTTTTCGTGTTAATTGCAATTCACCTTATTAAATATTCACGGCAGCAGATTTATTCAGACTCATGGATAAATTTTTAAGCGAAAGTAAGCGAGCTATATAGACGATAGTCAAGCATCAACAAGTAAACAGATGAGAGTGGTTCCGAAAATAAAATCAAGAAAATATTCTCAAGAATACTTAAATTTTGGTTTTACCAGTACTGAAGTAAATGAAGAAGAGAGTGTGTATAATTTGCTCAAAAAATGTTGAACACAGACAGCATGAAACCTAATAAACTTAAACGACATTTGAAAGCGCATCATAGTCAATACGTCAACAAACCCAGAGAATTCTTCGATTAAAAATTTAGATCATATAAAAAGCAAAAATCATTTTTTAAAGAAACTTTGTCTGTGAATAAAAAAACTTTAATTATATCTTACAAAGTTTCATACAAAATAGCCAAGTGTAAAAAGACCTCACACCATTGGTGAAGAGCTTATTTTGCCAGTAGCGATTGAGATTGTAGAAGTTATGTTTCGAGATAATTTTTCAAAACAATTGCAGTCCTTACCTCTTTCAAATGATACTGTTGCTCGTCAATTGGTGATATAATTGGTGAAGATGTACAATGTCAGCTTTTCGAGAAATTGCGTTGCAAATTGTTTTCAATACAGCTTGATGAAGCAACAGATAGTAATAAAGACGCTCATTTAATTGCCTATGTTCGATTTTGTGATAAAATGTCAGTAGTAGAACTACTTTTCTGCAAACCAATAGAATTTAAAACAACAGCGCTCGCATTATTTTCTATTTTAAATGATTTTATGAACGAGGCAAACATAGAATGGAAAAATTGCATTATAATATGCAGTGATGGTGCTCGTTCAATGTCCGGAGGATTCCACGGTATATAAACACTTGTAAAAAAACCTTCTCAGTGTGTCTGGACACATTGCATGTTCCACAAAGAAGCTTTGGCTTCGAAAGAAATAAGCTCTCGTCTGAATATTCCGTTAACTACGGTTGTAACCGTAGTAAATTATATGAAAATGAGACCCCTGAAATCGATAATCTTTTCCGCACTTTGTAAAGACATTGATTCAGTACATTCAGTGTTACTATTTTATTGCGACGCAAGATAGTTATCACGTGGGAAATTTTTGCGACGTGTTTATGAATTAAGAGAAGAAATCGCCCTTTTCCTAAAAGAAGAAAACATAAAAGATGCCGAAATTTTCGCGATGGTTTATTTGTGATGAAATTGAGCTACTTGGTCGACATATTCGAGAAATTAAATAACTTGAATCTTCAACTCCAAGGTGCAAATATACATATGTTATATACGAGTGATAGAGTTAATGCTTTTTGTAGAAAATTAGAATTGTGGAACAGAAATTTAAATCAAAAAACTAAACAATGTTTACAAATGTGGATGATTGTACTAAAACTTACAAGGCTAAAGAAGATGTAAAAGTTTTTTTTGTAACCATTGAAAATCATTTAGTCATGCTGGCAAAGAATTTTAAAAGGTATTTTCTTATTGACGACAAACTGATAGCAAGTTACGAGTGTGTTAGGGGTCCATTTCATAAGACTCCTGAAGGGCACTCAATTGATGAAGAAGAAAAATTCATAGACTTCACGACAAGTGGCGAAGCTAAAAGACAATTTAGTAATAAATCCCTATTTGAATTTTGGGCAGGAGTGGAGGATGACTTTTTCTGCACTAAAAACAAAGGCATTTCGCATTTTATTACCATTTTCAACATCCTATGTTTGTGAAACTGGATTTTCTGGTGTGGCTTCTTTGAAGACAAATTACAAATCTCGGCTAAATATAGAAAAAGAGAAGAAAGTGACTATTTCTAACATTAAGCCTTCCTTCGAAAAACTTTGCTCTGCAAGACGGGCCCAGGAAAGTCATTAATAGTTATTAAATTTTTTTTATTTAGTATATTTTGATTAAATAAGTTTTGATTTAGTAAATTTTTTTTACTATAATAAGTTATTAAATATGTCGAAATGTATTTTGTTTTTTATGTATGTGTGCTTTCCTTTCGGTCAGTTAATCAATTTTTTTAAATAATATTTTCTTATGGATATTCTCGCGCCCCCCTAGGTGGTCGCACCCCACAGGTTGTGAATCGCTGGTATAGAGAAATACCAGCACTGTTAAAAGTAGATAGTATCTTTTGACTATAAGAAATAAAATGCCACTGGGAACTCTTTATTTAGCGTTGTGTTCCTGATAATTGACTCTACCTTGGATTGAGCCAATGTATATATTTATTTTCTGTTTTTTTTTAATTTATTTTTTTCATTTATTTATTTAATTTTTCATTTGGTTATTTATATTTTTCCTTTTTACTTTCATTTTTTTTCTATTTTCAAAGTTTAAACTGCGTACTTTTGGTAAATCTTATTATTTAATAATTATGCTTCAATGATGCTGTTGCTGTGGAATATTATGTAGGTTCTTCTGCTTGAGCCATTTAGACCTTCTGCTGTTTTTCTTTTTATGCCTGCTCTTTCATTCTTTATTTTCTTTAGCTGTAGTTAGCCTATTTAGCATCTAGTACACACGCATATGAAATATTTCTTTTGAACAGCGATTCCTTTGATAGTTATTTAAACTCTATTTTTTAAATTTTAATTATGAGCTCTTTACCGGTGTATCACTTTTGGCACACACTTAATCATCATCAGAATACTACGTATATTAGAAACTAAAAAATAACACAGCCAATTCGGGCCCTTTTATTTCAAATCGAGAAGAATTTGAACGGCTAGGGAAACAAAATCCTGGAATGCCTCGGTTCATTCCGGACATCTGTCTGACCTGTGCAGTCGGGACTATAATCTAAGAAGTCTTCATTTAAAAACTGAGACAGCAAAAAAGTGAGAGCGAAGAAAAGCAATGAAATTCCACGCAGCCCCCTACCGAAGAAATATTACCAATTTTTATATTTTCCAGGGACGTTATATTCTGCTACCATATTTTATTACCCCGAGAGACGTGATCTTTTATGAAAGAAAAAAATAGTAAAATAAAAGAGTAAACTTCACGTAAAAGTAATAATAATAAAGAAATCCCATGAACTGAAACGGCGAAGAAAAAACATCTATTTGGTTGGATGTCTTCTCTCCAACAAAGCTTGGGCCACAAATAAAAACGCTGCATATATCTATACTGAACTGCAAAAACATCCTGGATTGTTTTCATATATCTAAAATCAACAGAAGATCTCAAGAGTTGGGGTGTTGACATAACCGGCAATGGAGTTTGTTCTTTCCTGCTTTTGGCCTGATAATTTTTCTTCTTCGTTTCACTGTTCGATTTTTGCCATGCTTTCAATATTTTTTCTTATCCTAAGGTTAGATATGAGGAAAAAGATAAATCAATTAAGTATTTCTTTCCTATATATTGCCCTCAGTAGAAATTTTTAATAAAGATATTGTTTCAGAACATAGTAGAATAGGGAGGGCTTTATATTCTTTTCTTTTTCTTGCCCCTTGGGTATAGGATGCGCCTTATAGAGTTCATATAATACCGGGAACAAAATTGTTGACTAAGCTGAAACAAAACTTTTGGCTGATATTCTTATGGAGGATCTTTTTCTCTTCAAAGCCCAGGGCGTATTAAGTTACTGAGTTTTACTTCTTTTTTTATCCCCTCTGAAAGTGTGGGCACAATGGATGTATTGTGTGGCAATACATGAACAATATAGGAAGTGAACAATTAATACAAGTGAAGAATTAGTAAAAAAAAATAGCTGTTTAATTTCTTCATCAGTTTGTAGACATAGATTTTAGAGGACATTATTTTGCAGACATTGGGAAATTTTGGGAAAACGAAAATTGAAGGGAAAAATAATTAAATTAAAATTAATTGGTTATTAATCTCCTGTGTGTAAAACTTATATCAACAACTTATATTACTGTGCTCAAAAATGTTTGGAATATTTAATTTAAAATACATCTATAGTAAAAAATTAATAGTTAAAACAAATTCTTTATTGAATGACTTTCGACATTTAGTAATATCAACAAAACGAAAATTCATGTCTCATAAAAAACAGATATAGATATCATCTGCAAACTTTTAAAAACATTTTTACGATTTCTGTAAACATCTGCGAACAGTTAGGAATCATTTTAATTTTATCGTCTGAAAATAAATATATTTTTTTATGAGATAGGAAATTTCGCTTTCTTGATTTTCCGAAATCTCGAGAGACATAGAAAAAAGAATGTGCTTTAAATTTTTCTTTCTTTTTGAAATTTCTGCCACAAAAGTACTTGAAATGTAGTGGAAAAATTTTAAGTCGACTGTTTATGAAAAATAAAAATATTTGATTGATGCAAGAATTTAAAGATGATATAAATTCTGCAGGAGATGATCTGCTATCTGGTAGACCATCCATATAAATTAATGATCAAAATGTCAATAAGATCTGAGAATCGGTGTTTGGTGATAGTCGTTTGAAAATAAGAGATATTATTAAAGAATTTCCTATATCCATTTATTTCATACCAACGTTCCGGGTACTTTTGATTATGGTTAAAGATTTCGATTCAGTAAATTTGATTTCCTTTTAAGGCAGAGATTTTAGTGAGAAAACAGGTAAGTGTTTATACTACTTTTCAAATTATTAAGAGATTTATTTTCATGCAATTAAAAGATTTTTGTTCTTATTCTTTAAAGGTATACATGTAAACATAAGTTTGCAGATGCGTGGTCAAACAAAAGAACATTTTGAAAATTTCTGGCATTTGAAAATTTCAATTTTTTTCATCAAGGAAGGCATTTTATGTACATATAAGAATTATATAATAGTGGAATAATAAGAATTATATATTAGTTGAATAAAGAAGTGGTAGAAAGAAATTAATTTGAAATACAGATGCATACGAGATGAAAAAGTATATTTGCAAAATCAAAAAAACTAATGATGTATTCTCGTTCTATATTAGAATTTTTCCAAACAATTTAAGCCCAAACAGAATAAATATGCAGAACATTGGGAACATTAAAAGCCAATATAAAAAGTATACATATATTGAGTATGAAACAATACAGAAAATAGCCAAAACATGAAAGAATGCCAGACTAGAATAATAGAAAGAATAATATGTAGAAAATGTATATGAAAGAATGACATTAAAATAAAATAAAAAAATACATATACTGAGCACGACACAATACATAAAGCACTCAAAACATGAACGAGTGTCAGATCAGAAAAATATATTGAATAATATTTTGAAATATAAAAATGTGAAGAATAAATAACGAAATGTGGTATGTAAATGAAATAAAAAAGGCATTAAATAACCTTCAAAAATGGTAAATTGATTGGAAAAAATATTATGTGTATGTCAAATCATTTGACGGTATTTTTGAAAGGTTCATTTTAAAGAATCCAGATATCTAGAATTACTACTCCGGATTTTCCAAATGTGACAAGGGGATGCAGGAATACCTCCGTTGTATATGAAATCAAAAGAGGATCTATCTTACCCTCTGACTAGGAATATGGCGTAATAAAGGCGTAAAGCTATTCCTTCCCAGTCCATTAGGATAAATTAAATGATCGGAATGCTATGAGAGCATTGGTAGAAACTATGGTTGAACCCTAAGGGCCGTCACCGACCACGACACAACTCCTCCCGTAGGAGCCCCCCCCCTCCATAGAATCTGAGAAGATAACCAACTTCATACGATTTTCACATCCTCGAGGGGGGTGAGAACCAGTCATCAACCGTAAGTTTCTTCTCCTCATTTTTGAAGTAGGTATCGGAAAACCTATGACTAGGTCTGTGAGGAAGACTGAATGATTGTTGGTGCAATTAATACAGGAAGAAGCTAAGAATGGAATCTCAACCTGTATCACAGGTCGCAAATTCTTCCTTGAGAATCATATTCCATCATCGGAGTAAAAGCAATTCAGCCCCAAGTTATTGTTATATCCTCCAAGGAGCTGAGAACTACTTTACAATGTTTCATCCATTGTAAACGCTCCGGCTCTTTATTAAATATCAAAATATAGCAAAATAAAATTTTGAAAAGCCATCATTTTTTTAACTATTGGCCGATTTCACCAATTTACAGGCACAGTGACCAATCACAATAGTCTTTATTTTTGTTCAGGTTTTTTAAAAAACAGTAATTTTTTATTATTTTAAAATTAATTTATCAAAATTGATTGATATCCCTAGATTAAAGCTATTAATGTGATTTGCCAACTGCTAACTGGTCGCTAATGGCGCATATTTAAGACAATATGCGCAAAAGAGTTATACACTTTCTACTATCAGTTCACTCTCTCCTTATATATATTTATATATCTTGTTCAAATTTTCAATCGCTAATAAAATACTTTTTATTCATCCACTCAAGTTCAAATACATTTTTTTAAACTTGCAGTGGATGACGCTTGATGTTAATATAGTTTTTTTTCAAATATTAATTCATTAATTATTAAATTTAATTAATTTTTAATATTTTAAATATAGTTTTAGCAGTTTGTAATGAAAATTGAAATTAATAGCCAGTAGCTCAATCAGTAAAATGCAAGGATTTCAGTACTTTTCACGTGAAGGTGAAGAGTGCGAGTTCAATTTTTTCGAAAGTCGGAATTGATTAAAAATTTTTGTTTTATATTACTTGTTTTTATATTAATATAGCATTGGAAGCTAAAAATCCAACAGAAAACTTGCAGGAGTGGCCTTCACTTAACTTTCTCGCGTGCTGTCCAAAAAAGGCGTTGTAAGGCGTCGCTAGGAGCAAGCGGCCTTTCTTAAAGCTTAGCGAAAAAAAATCAGTCTCTAAGCAGGGAAAAAGGGTAGCGAGAAGTTCTGCAAAAAGAAGGAAGCCACGAGGCGATGAAAAAGATGATCAGATATTTTTATGTATTTGTATGTTGTATTGTAATGTGCCTGCCCTATTACCTAAATGTGTGAACATATTATTTTGGGATTGAAATCGTCCTTCTTTGTCTTCGATTACATACATTTTTACATTACATACATTTACGTACATTTACAAAGATTATTAAAAGTAAAAAGAACTTTCAATACTGACGCATTAAACTGTGAACTTTCAGTAAGGCATTGCATTGCTGAACGGTAGTTACGAAATACACGTTTGGCGTGAATGTAGCATATTTTTACTGAATCTATCGCGATAATATGATTTTAGATGCCTTTTTGCCAGCCGATTGACGCCAAAACTTCTCGCGTAATTATATTTGTAGTTACAAGATAGCATTTCGAACATCATTGATTTAAATCATTGTCTTCTTATGGATGTGAAAGTATAGACTGGCAAACAGCCAACCTTTGACAAATTTGGTTTAAAAAATGATAATTTTATATATTTTTGATGCTGCACCTGTGTTCCATATTTTATATACTTAGTTCTTTGCATTTTGCAGTTATAGAGTGCACTTTTACTCTAACATTCAGACAGACGCACTTTCTGTGAATTGATTTTGTCCGCAATTTGACAGATATCTACAAATTTGGCCGGAATTCATTCCGTATACCGAATTTTAGCCGTCTAGCTTAAAGCGTTTTTTTAAGTATCATATTCTCAGACTGAGAGACAGACATAATGTCGAAAATGTGTTTTTCAGACTGATGCCGGGTTTACACTCGGTCGGTTATAAGAAGCCCAGTAGGCATCGCATGCGTAGAAAGGCTGAAAAATACTGCTCGGTTCATGGCAAGTACTTGTTCCGACGGGGCAACAATATGCCGCTTTATTGCATTTTTTTTTCCTTACTGCGCATGCGTTTGTAGAATTTGACGGGTTTTTTTTTATGTGAAAAAACGGATCATTTATCAGAGATTAATTCCGATTTTTTTTACTCTTTGTTCTTTCTGATGCAAAGGTTATGTTGCTTTTTCATTATGTTTGCCATTTTTTTCTATAATTCTCCAAATATAGGTATGTTGACTTCTTCCTTTTATTTTACCATGTTTCTTTCTGTAAATATCCATCGTTTTAATACGATACTCAGTGAAAAAGAAAAATTCAGGGACGCCAAAACGGCAATTTATAGCCAAGCAGGGAATGCTTGAAACTATTTTATGAAATTGTATCAAACATAAGTCAGTCTCTTTCTACGCATGCGCTGCCTACAACCGTCTTATAACTGATCGAGTGTAAACCCAGCATAAGGAAGGTTTAGAACGCGAAGATAGGTCAAAAGTTTGCCTTTGACTTTTTTGACGATTACAATATTTTCTCTACACTTCATAAGCAAGAAATAAAAAAAATAATAAAAAAAACATTAAGAAAATTTTTAAAAATAATCATTTTTTGTCAATCACAAATAAAATTGTTTCATTTCACTTCATAGCATGTTTAGCCTTTCTAAACCCATGTTGGTGAATTTGCAAGATCACAATCTATCTAGATCTATAAGAAAACACCAACGGAAATTTCAAAAATAATCATTTTTTGTCAATCACAAATAAAATTCTTTCATTCCACTTCATAGCATGTTGAGCCTTTCTAAACCCATGTTGGTGAATTTGCAAGATCACAATCTAGCAAGATCTATAAGAAAACACCAACGGAAATTTCAAAAATAATCCTTTTTTGTCAATCAAATATAAAATGTTTTTCATGTACTGATGGCGATACCGGATAAATCATGCCTAGACGTAACACAATCCCCATTATTCCATAAACAATTTCATGTTTGTGTATGATAATAAAATTCTATCTAATACATTCCTACGCGCCACTTGATTATACATAGCATGTTGAGCCTTTCTAGATCCATGTTAATGAATTTGCAAGATCACGACAATTTAGCAAGATCTATAAGGAAACACTAACGGAAATTTCAAAAATAATAATTTTTTTGTCAATCAAATATAAAATACTTCCATGTACTGATGGCGACACGGAATAAAGCATGCCTAGATACAACACAATCTACATTATTCCCCAAACCATGTTTGTGTATGATAATAAAATTCTAATACGTCCTTTCGCGCCACTTGATTATATATAACATTTTCAGCCTTCTAGGCCAAAATTGGTGAATTTGCAAAATCACAATCTAGCAAGACTTATAAAAATACATTAAGGAAAGTTTCGAAATTAATCATTTTTGGCAACCACAAGTAAAATTCTTTCGTATACTGATGGCAATACCGAATAAATCATGCCTAGACACAACACAATCTACATTATTCCCCAAACAATTTCAAGTTTGTATATGATAATAAACTTTTATCTAATGTATTCCATCTCTCCACTTGATTATATATAGCATGTGTAGCCTTTCTAGATCCATATTGGTGAATTTGTAAGATCACAGCAATCTAGCAAGTTATATAAAAAACACATTAAAGGAAATTTCAAAAATAACCATTTTTGTCATCCACAAATAAAATTCTTTCATATACTGATAGCAACACCGAATAAATCATGCCGAGACACAACACAATCTACATTATTCCCCAAACAATTTCAAGTTTGTATATGATAATAAAATTCTATCTAACACATTCCTTCGCGCCACTTGATTATACATAACATGTTGAGCCTTTCTAGACTCATGCTAGTGAATTTGCAAGATGACAAACAATTTCTACATATAGCGGCAACTATTCGATACAATGTTTGCCCAGGCTCTCCTGTTTTGCATTCTATTCTGTTTTCTTTCCTATTTCTTTGTGTCCCTGGGTAGTAGATAAGTACCCAGGCAGCTATATTCATAGTTTATTCATTATCCGCTTCCAGTTCCCATCACGCCGGGAACCGAGATACCGTTTCTTTCATCTTCGAGATTCGATTGGTGGAAGCTGGAATCTGAAGAATCCTATCAGAAACGAGATGCCATCCTGCCTCTAGAGCCAGAAATCTCATTTAACGGGTGTGCCTTCACAGGGAGATGGTCTACGAGTTAAATGAGATTAAGTTTTGTTTCTTTGGGATTCCGCGTTTGAAGCTTTCCAGCTTCTCGGAAGAGAGTAGTAATATGCAAAGTAGCCAATAAGTAGCTTAAAAATAGGATAGAAAAAGTTTTTTTTGTATTGTATTCGATGTCTGCATAAGTAATGAAAGTATTATAATCGACAAAAAATATAACCTCAAGATTTAAATGAATATTGGCATTTTAAGGTTTTCGGATACCGAAATTTTTTTTTTGTTTATTTGGAATTATGTTTTTCTAACTTTAAAAAAGGGGATTCGAAAACGGACTGAATTTGATTAAAGAATTCTTTTATGTACGAATGATGTGTTTGTTTTTACACGAAAAATGTAGTTCTTTGATAATTGTTGGACAAAATCTGTCAATGACCGAAAATATATCAATTATTACTTAAACCTCAAAATTGAATGAAATTTAGTTTACAGTTTATAGGCTATGCTGCTGTCTACGTCAGCTGAGCTAGATTCAAACTAAATGATACAAGTTCTAAAACAGCGCAAAAAAATTAAATTATGCTAAATTATTACTTGGTGATCATTAAGGTTATTTTAAAACCAATCTTACAATTTTGAGTTCATAACCAGATAACGAAGTGAGACCTAAGCGAACATCCCTTCTCAAAATTTTCTAACCAGATGAGCAAAATTCATTCGAACCCCGAGGGCTTTAACTTGCGCTTATATTGATCATATTGCAGCTCTTCAGAGAAATCAAAGTTCAAACCTGAATTTTTCTAGCCAAATCCTTATGCCAATGATGCCAAATCTTTATGCCAACTCGAGCTCAACTGTCTAAAACTTAAGAGCTTCTTAAAACCAGTGGGAAAGGATTCTCCGAAAATTTCTCGTCTGATTTCTAATAAATGTATTTGTGTATTGTTAAAACGCATATTATTGGCGAACAATAGTTGCGAAAGAGTTTATTAGCATGCGATAGTTGGCGATTTTTTTGGAGATCAATTCTTAGGAGGCGATTAATATACAAATACTAGAAAACCGAATGTCTATTTCAGGCACTTTTTTCCCAACTGATTGAAAACAAAATTTGGCACAGAAATACAATTGTAGTAAAAGAGTCTCATATCGAATTTAATTCATTTAAGCGTTTGTGTTTTTTGAGTCATCACATTTATGTACTTGTAAAAGTACAAACTGACAGATGGTCAACCCATCTGAGGCATTTGGCTTAAAATTTGATACCTGTGTACCAAGTTTTATACATATGCCTCTTTTTGTTTTGTAGTTATTATGCTGATTTAAAATAAATGTGTATCAGTCGGCCAGACAGATTTCCTGACAGAAGATCTGTAATTTTTAATGTTGAGACCACATACCAAATTTCGTTCGATTAGCTCGAAATACAGGGTTAGAATGAAATAAGTTACCTACATCAGTGGACTCTAAAATGCATTCATTGGTCCAAATAAGATAAAATTTAAACTACAGATTATTCAGATAATGCGCTTTACATTTATAAATTAAAAAAAAATAGTACAAAAATTCACCAATAGATGGCATTGTAACACAAATGACATTTATTTGCATATATTGAAAATGTGAAACATAATTTGCATTATAGTGCATGCCTATTACCATTTGTCTTTGGATAAAAGGAAGGCGGATTCTGCACTAACATTAGTTTCTTCTCTGTTCGTCATGCCTACGCTGCAAGAAAAAGCGCTATTGGTGAAATTGTTCTACCAGAACCAACAAAACTCCGTTGCTGCTCTAAAGGAATTTCGTCGTATGAAGCAGATACGAAGAGCTCCAATGTCTCCAGGTGCCTACGCAAGATGATACAGAAATTTGAAAAAAAATTGGACAGCTTGGCATTCTTCCAGGTAGAGGACAAAAAAAATCCTGTCTTCCAGCCTCGAAAACGTTGCGATCGAGCTCGTTGAAGATCTGAATTACTACATTCTGCGTCATATTCTTAATATTCCGGCTGACTCACTGCTGTAATCTATAAAAAATATGGCTCTCCGATTATAGCATATCAGTGTCAGGTAAATGTATGCTGATTTTTTCTGAATCCCTACAATCACACTGATCTTCATAGCTTGCACTATACTTATTCATTTTGGTGTTATTTCACAACATGTTTTTCTTTTATTAAGACCGATGTTCTTACTAAATACGAATGAAATCCACTGACTAACAATAATTTAGTAGGACTAATACCAAGACAATCTAACCGTAAACGATATGCGATAGTGATCTATGATATCAACATAAGTAATAAAAGGGCTGCCGGATTCAGTATACTAGAAATTTTAAATCATTAGTATATTCAATAGTAACTTTAGTTGCATGGCTAGTATAGCTCGTCATTATGCTATATGGCATTAAAAATCTATGACAAGCTATACTCGATATTATACAGGAAGGGGTTAATATTTCGTAACTTTGTACGCCAATGCCATGTAAGGCGTTCTCTAGCATGACAAGTTTAATAGAGAGTATGCGAAAAAGGTTTTGGGAGGATCACACCCGTTGGTTTTTTAAAAGTGACAAATTAGGACTTTTTAGGTGTAATAATGTAGAAATAGCGATATTGTACTAAAATAAAAAAACATAAAAAAAAACAAATTGTAAGGAAAATTTTAGAAGTGCAACATATCTGTCCGCTTCTGCTGTCCTTCTTCAAAATCGACAATAAAAAATGGAATTACTTCAAATAAATTGCTTGATTTGGCCAAAATAGACATAGACAGCAAAAATCGAAAACAACATACATTTCCACTTATGCTTATTTGATATGTACAATTATTGCTTGCTACCGAAATATGTAACCTTAAACGATTTCTTTTTTTTCCCCATCGCTTATTGCTTATATCGCTTATTTATTAAATGCCTACTTATTTTGAAAGAACTGTTCAAAGAAAAATTGGAAAGATCTTACTGTGTTTTCAAATAATGGTATAATCTCACCAAAAAAAAATATTACAATTAATTCTGGTTAATATTTCCTCCAACAAAAAATTTGAAGTAACAAATGCGCCGTTTTGAAGCATATTTGTATTTCCCCAAATCAAAACATTCAATCTGTGTTTTTGCTGCCTTCATCACTTTCATTTATCCGAAAACAATCCCCCCCCCTCTCTTTAATCCAAAAAACCTTATCGGGTGCGGAACCTTAAAAGAAAAGGCAAGGGATCTCTCCCTAAACCACAAACTTGTAATCCTCCTTAAAAGGGTATGGGGATACGAGCCCAAGAGCAAAGTACGCTTAAACCCATAAAATGTACAAAAAACAAAACAAAAAAATAATAATAACAGCAGTAAGAGAGGAGAAATCTTATCTAATCCGCTTTCAAGAAAGAATTAGGCTGCGAGACTTTTTCGATATTATTTCCCATTCCTACTCTGCAAAATGCATTTCTGGACATTTTGTTCGAGAAAGGACGGAGAATTATACGTACAGGTACACGTAGGCGGAGGTTTTATTCTTATAAAACATCTGCTAATCCTTTTTATTCTTCTTAGATGCGAGTACGGTTAAAGTTAAATCTTCTTGCGGAGAAATATTGCTGAATCTGCACGAAATGTCATCTAAAATAGCAACAAAATAGGGTCCACTCTGAATTCCCAAACAATGCCAACTCATCAAAAATGCTGTATAGATATTTTTTTGCGGGAAATGCATTTTTTTTCCGTCTTCTCTGCTGATTCGGAATTGAAATAAGCGTTTTAGGGATTTATCTGAATTACACGGGAAAAACACTTTCGCAACATCTTTTTTTTTCTTCTTTCTGCTTATTTGTTTATGTGGTATTTTTAAAGACGGAGAATATGGTTTGTTAAGTAAGAAGTAAGGTCTTTAGAGAGTATATGGTTCATAAAATGGATTGAGAATCTGAAAGATATATTTTATTTTCCCGTTTTTTTTTCTTTATAAAAGTAAGATAGGAAAATATGATTTGGGAGATAAAATAAATTGAAATGAAAAATAATACTGACTGGAATTTAAATCAATAAAAGGAAAGAAGATTAAATTAGTCTGGTTCTTCACTTTCACTTTCTGATGATATATATTGTTGGCGTTGGCACATTCTCACGATCCGCGTGAAGGGCTAGATAAATGTCCAATAAGCACGTTCTTTTTTGAAAGATTCCTGTATTCCCCTTACTTGTGATTGGCATGCGTCCGAAATCCCTATCAGAATTTTAATAATATATTAGTACTATGAAAAAATACTTTCCCTATCAGTATCTCATGTTAAATAAGACGAGGGATAATTTCTTTCTTTCTTCTTTCCCACTTATGTTTTTGTGCCGCTCTGTGGCGAACCTCCCTTGTCCGTGCCTTCTTGTAAATAATCATGTCTGCCTCCCGAGACATAATAAAACGAACTAAAAACGAACTTAATTAATCTTTTGAAGAGAAATTAAAAGAAACGTTTATATATAAATTGCAAAGTTCATTTATAAAAATTCACAAACATGTTATCTCTATAAGAATGGAAATTTTAATCCTTTATTTGACAAGGAAAGTACTTTTCAGTAGTTTGAAGGTCACCACGCAACCGTGAAATAATGTTTCATCAACAATAACAATTAGGTTCTACAGTTAAAAACGACGCAAATATGTTATTATGTATTTTACCGAATTTTATACAAAGAGCAGCTGATTACTCTGCCTTCGAAACAATACGAAAGCATTCATCCATATGATAAATAAATGCCCCTCTTGTTCACAGCAGATGGTTTCATTTTTGTCAATCCCATTTACCTACCATTTTTTTTAGCTAATTAACAATATTTACATTTTTTTAGATGAGCAGGAGTGTGTGCATCGGCCGGAAAAATAGTACGAGTATCAAAAAGCAACGATCCCATTTATCATCGTCAATCATTGCTGATCTAGTCAGGGCTGTCAGCAAGTGAAGATGCGATCAGCTTTTAATCTTCGACAGAGCTTTCATCGGACATGTTCATATTGTTCTTCATTTGATAGTTCGTGATTGATTGTTTGTTGTTTCTTTGTATTATGTATATTTTTCGTGGTGCTACAACAAACAGAGAATTCTTTTCGCTCAAATTGATTGATCAGATAATAGTGATCTATACACAACGAGAGAAGTAAGTATTTCTTTGAATTAAATGGGCTTGTTTTGTATATAACTCTGTGCTTGTAACATTCTTTAAATTATTTTTATTCTTTTTAATTCTTCTTTTGTGATATAATAATTCCAGAGATCTTGTATCTCAGGGCTTCAGGAACCATCTTAATTTATATTTATGTGTTTGTAAAATGCATAGAGAAGTATTACATATAAAATTAATAAATTATAAATCAATACTTATTAAAGTATTCACATCGCAATAGAATTACGTAAAATTCGATTGATGGAAATATTGTGAAAAATTCAATGCGCTCAATAACAGATACTGACATTTTATTCCATGAGTTAATTACGAAACTGCAGGCAGCAAAACACATCCTAAACGTATACTGAAATATCACTGGCGAAAATCAACAATCCACAAATAGCATTTTTTAAATTATTATTTAAATATTTATTAAATAACCACGGTAGTAGAAAGTGCTCAGCGAGAACTCGCTGGATATTAATACTCTAAAGAGAGATTTCATTCAACTACTCACTAGCGCTCTCTGTCTCCTGGTTTTATAATTTCAATCATAGAGCAAAGACGCTTCTATAAAGATGTCGTATCTTCGTTCATGATCGATGTATCGGCAAAATTCCAGTTGTTTCGGGAATCTTTTTTTTTGTAGCCAAAATCGCCAAATGTTCACAAAGGCTGGGAAAGTCATTGACCTACCGTACATTTAGAAGTCAATGAAACAAATGAGAAACTTTCTTCTTTACTGTGAAGCGATTCTCGCAGGAAAACAGTATTACACATTCTTAACAATACATTAAAGAAGAGTTTCGATAACTTTTATTCTACAGGACAACTCTGTACGGTCTCGATATTCTTTATAAAACTAGTTTTCTACTATCCAAACCAGCTCAAGAATTCCCCCTGTGTTTTTGTACTGTTTAATAAACAGGTTACATCAAATGCTCCAGAAAAATGTGTCAAAGATAATTTATAATCGATCTTCGCTATACAAAAAGCTTAAAAAATCCATTGAGGTCCAGTCGTTCAGGACTTGTAAATACGAAGGCTTGTAATATGCCATTCTTGGAAGGTAACATTTTTTAATTCGAAAAATTATTTAAAGAGGGGGAAAAAACGCATTTCGTATGAAATATTTTATTAGGGAAATTCCATGCATTCCATTTTCATGAATAAATAGTACTGCAAATGTTCCAGAAAGCGTTTGACTTTTAAGAGCGGTAAATATTTCTTTGAGATTATATTTAGCTAATCATTTGAGAAATGAAAAAGAAAGAGAAGGGGAAAACATTAATATTCTCTAATTTTCTACAAATGTTTTATAACTAACAAAAAAGTTCGTTAAAAGTTAATACATGACAATATTTGAAAATATTTTTTTATAATTCCACATTAATAATTAATTTTTAAAAAATTTAATGACTTAAAATTTAGTCATTATCGACTGAATTTTCGTTTAGACGAGTTGATTACTATCCCAATCACTTCAAGTAATCGAGGACCTAATTTATTTCGACTTTGGAAAAAAATTTGCATATGAAATAAATTAAGAATACAATTAAAGAATAATCAGGTTGTAGTTTTAAATTTCCTTTTTGAATAAAATCTGGAAAAGATTTGTATTGGCTTTATTATTCTTAACGCAAAATCTGCTTTTTGGCTATACTACGCTAAAGTCAATGTTAATAGGTATTCTCTGAATCACAAAAATCACTTTGGTCTATACTGTGTTAAATTCAATATTGATAAGTTAAGTTCTGAATCATAAAATGCCAAATAAAATAGTTCTGAAAAATAAAATTCGAAGTTCGTCTTTAACTACTCATTATTTTACATTTATTAATTGAAACAGGACCATTAAGTTCAGGAATCAATTCCGAATCGATCTGGAATAGTTTACAATTATAATAATATTGATAATCCTACAACATAAGCCGACATCTGCTCTTTTTTTGGGGGGCATACTTTATCGTTACAATCCATTTGCTTTTTAAAAACAATTTTCCTGTATGTTTCTTTTGCATCCTATAATCCCTCTTACTCCCCCTCCCCCTCCCCCGTCCTTTTTTTGATGTAATATTTTCTGGAAGGGCTCTTCGTCCAATTTTCAATCGACTAGAAAAATATCGACTGTTTTCCCTTCTTTTTCATATTTCCCGCAACCTGTATTTTAAACAAACAATTGCATCAGAGTTTATCATTTGATAGGGTAGGGTCTGTAGAAAGAAGTAGAAAAGGGTCGGTGCAGGGAAAAAAAATCGCCTGCATCTGTCGCTAGTGACGTTGATGCGAGATAGAGTAGAAAAGTCTATCAGATTTAAGTATAAAAGTGCCTGTATTGAAAATTTTCAGTATGAGATATTTTTTGCTGTTGGAGAGATGATTTTTTTATTGAATTGACTATAACTCTAATATCTGATTGGCAGTGAATTTTTCTTACAGTTCATTTCGATTTTTATTTTTAAAGAGCAAAAGTTATTGTTTTTATGTCTATAAACATGGAGTTTGGAAAAAGAAGATAATGTTATTTTAAAATATTTTGTGTGAAATATACAAATCAATATATTTATATTTTCCTTCAGTTATAGTTGTATTCCTTTAGTTGCCTCCAGTTACATTTTTACAGAGCAAATTGATTCTCAGCGTTCAACGTAAGAAACAATTGTTAACGTTAATGCTAATTGTTCAACGTTGCTGAAAATAATTGTAACTGCTGTATTTTAAAGATAAGTGCCATTACTTAGACATAGGAAATAAAGGATGATATTCTATTTTCTAGACACATATGTATAATTTCCTAGTACATAACAACACTTGTAGGTGCATTTGTCTATATCCATAAAATTTGTGCCATACTTGCCCAGAAAGTTATTTCATTCATTTGATTACTAGAATTATTCCTCCCAACTTGAGGACATTCCTATAAATTAAACAGGGAATTAAAATAATCAATTTAAAAATTTAAAATGCTTCGTCTAAGTTCACCTTCATACTTGACATCAGATTTACAGTAAACAAAAACAACTGTAACTAACCCTGAATCAAGCACAATATCTAATAGATAAACACTTCGGCATGGTCGCCAAATTATATTTTCAAGTGATAACTCCCTAAATCTGGTAACCCAAGAAAATTTCAGTTGTAATTCAGTAGAGCAAAAATTAAATTCTTCTAGAGTTGCCTTTTATAAGTTAGCAGCTATTTGGCGAGCATTCTGATGATTGGCAAAAGATTTCAGAGCTAGGCAACCAGGCAATACCATTAACTGCGATTAGTTCAGGTTTGTTGGGAATAAAGTTCAGGATAAGTTAGGATATAAAGTTCTGGATAACATGTGATTAAAGATTTATGAATTAATCAATATTTCAGTTCTGCTTCTTTTAATTTGTTAATTCAAGTCTCTAAATAGATATTCTTAATTCCATTTATTTTGCGATTAAAATTTAACTCGACTGTATCTAATCAAATCCTGGATTCAAGGGGAAATGACGTTCCTCCTTTAGAAAAAAGAAAACTTGGAGCTCTTGAAATATAAATCTGATTTCTTTCTAATAAACGGGGGTAAGGTATCTTCCTGGTGGACATTATATTATTTTCCGCCTTTGTGGTTGACTAAATATTGACAAATATGGCTTTTGCGGTATAAAAAACCAACAATCCACTCAATCCAATCGTTATTTTGGAGATTCTCAATTGCTTATTTTTATTGTTATTAATCCATATAAAAACAACTGATTTGATAAAGTGTACAGTTAAAATATAAAAAAAAAATTGCGCATAGAAAGAGAGAAATGTAAACAAAAATTAATACATAGAACACTAAAAAAACTGATTATTTTATTTTCAGTATTTAGCAAATGCTATGGAATAACATACCTTTTCACTCACTGTAAAATTTCTGTTATCCATTGTAACTCCATAGAGAATGTTTTAACGCACCGGTAGATGCAACTGAATTCACCCGGAATCAGTGATTATAGAGTTAGTTCCATGTAGAATCACGTCATAATGTGAATTCCATACAGAATCATTAATGTAAATATCATGTAGATTCGTGTTACGACATAGATGTCACATAGAATCACGAAGGGCTCTGATGTAGAAATGGAGAATCATGGCTATAGATGATGAAGAATCATGTTATGATGCAGATGTTATGTAGAATTATGTCATAATGTAGATGTCATGTAGAATTATGGATGACGATGTCATGTAGAGCCATGTCGAATCATGGATGTAAATGCCATGTAGAATAATGGATGAAGATGGTATGTAGAGCCATGTAGACCCATGGATATAGGTGTCATGTCATATTATAGATGCCACGTAGAACCATGGATGTAGATATGTAGAATCATGGATGTAGATGGCATGTAGAATCATTGATGAAGATATCATGTAGAGCCATATAGAACCATGGATATAGATGTTATGATGATTCATGTCATAATTTATATGCCACGTAGAACCATGGACGTAGATGTCATGTAGAATCATGTCTGTAAATGTCACGTAGATGCCACAGCGAATTAGATGTCATGTAGAATCATATCATGATGTAGATGTGTGATAGAATCTCCTGCTAAAGGATTCCTTCTAAGGATCTTTAGCTTTGAAAAATATTTTCGTGTCAGGTCGATGGCTTCCCAAGACTGGGTGGGTGAAATGAAACGTTTCTGTCTGAAGTAATCAGTATGATGGTCTGGATTACATTTATCTGCATTATACAAAAATAACCGAACTTATAAAGATATTTCACAAAGGATACTTGTCTTATTGTTAACTGATTAATTTTTGAATTGGTTGAAACTTGGTAAACTTTGTAAACGTTGGGTATGAAAAGGGAAGTTCGATGGAGAAAAAAAAATTATAGCAGTTTGCAATTCATTGCTGATATAATCACAGAAAAGAATTCAGAACATTTCGCCAATTCTTGTTCATTAAATATAGTATGCCTTAAGGTCATAATGGGGTAAATATCTTAATATTGTCGCAAAAGGAAGATCAGCACATAGTCAGTGTGACTCAGAGGTAAAGTAAGATCTTACAAAGCATAAGATCGGGGATTCGAATCCGAGTCAAGTCGCAATTTATAAAAGGTTGAATTTTAATTTAAATTTCTTGTTATTTATTTGTTAATGTTCTATAAGCTTCTAGAACTTTCTAAAACCTTCTTTATAATTCTAGATTATTCTGTAAAAGTATAAATTTTGAGTTCCACAAGCAGTAGGGTGAGTTCTTTGCTTGCATGTTACGAGTTGCTTAGAGTTAATAAACTCGATATAATGTACTTTGTGACCTGTTATTCTTTGGATATTCGTGACAATATTTTTCTTCTATTCAATAAAATTTTCTATTATATAAGAGTAAAGTAAACTTTTATGCTAAAATGAATATTTAAATACAAATAGAATTAAAGTACACGTATACTAACATGAAACTTCGAAAGCATAGTTTCAATGGAAAAAGTAATCTCTTTTACTTTTTGGACTATTGCACCGCGATAACTCAAGTGACTGTTTATGCATTTCACTTTTAATTCCGTTTTAAACCTTTGAATAGATCTATGAAGTATGATCTGTGTCTTTAGGAAAAACAAGTCCATGAGAAACAGGAATCTTATGGAATTTACTAAGGTAAGTTCAATTCCCATTAGAGTGTCGAGTGTAGGTTGCAGTGAATCATAGAAACCTATTACCTTTCCATTTTCTTGTCAAGTTTATTTCAAATGGCTATAGATCATCCCTGCATCATTTCTTCCCACAACCCAGGCAACACTACATGATACACATAACTCTCAGATTGAAACAAACATAGATATCATAAAATAACAGTGTCTTCTATGTTGGGGTACACATCACATCACGTAATGGACCAATCCAAATCCTCAAATCTAATCACCAGGACTCTCCAGACACGAAAACATGAAATGACAAACAAATAGCTTCGATTTAAATGAAAAATATGTCCTCTTGCCCCTCCAGATTTATAAAAAGGGAAAAAAGAAAGGGGGAAAAAAGAAACGCATCAAGAAAATTACCCTTACTCGGAAACCAAATGCTCACGGCGTCCACTCAAATCAATACCATCTCCCAATATGATTAGAAGGACCAGTAACGACTTGTGAGGACGCTATTTATATGAGGGAAAAATTTACTAAGGGATTGGGAAGGGGGAGGGGTTGAGTAGAGTAAGGTAAATTGAATTTGGAACGGAAGAGAGGGTAAAAATCGGAGAAAGAGACTGGAGTGAAAAATTGAAAAATAAAAAGCTCCGCTCGAGTCAGAGGTACGCGTGTGCTTCATCCAGCTTCTGTTTTTAAGTGTTGGGGTAAGCGTGCACTAATCGGTTTGAGTGTGTGCTGTTGGTTGGGGGATGTACAAAAAGTGGATTTTTTTTTTTTTTGCCTTCTTTTTTTTCCCTTGTAATTTTCGAAATGAAATCGGAGATGTTGCGTTCTTTATAAGTGTTGGGGAGAGATTTATTTTTAGAGTTGGAGAAAAATATATATGAGTGGTAAAAAATGACGCTGTTGGGGGTTGAGATGGTAAAAGACATATTAGAGTAATATTTTACTTCGTTTTTCATATTTTCATGGTGAAAAATTGGAAGAATTTTGTTCCGAGCTTAGAATTATTTGGGAGAGCTTTTTTGCTATTATTTTTCTCATCTTGGGAAAATGTATGCGATTATTCTTTCTTTTCCAAATTTTAATTCAGACAGCTTTGATTTTTTTAAATGTTTCAGCTCTAAAATAACTTGCTCATGATCGTTCCCTCTAAATTTCATTCTACAACTGATGGAATAGCAATTTTCGGAACTCAAATTTGTTTATGAAAACGTAATTTATATCATGGTTGTTCGTGTTTTTATAAATGAAAAATATTGCTGTTTAATTATCTAGCCGATAAAAGATGCCGAACGCATTTGAAATGTGTTAAGCTTGTACGATTATCAAATTGAATCCATATTTCTAAAAATGGATCAAAGCTCTGAAAATTGGCTTATGATCGTTCCCTCTAAATTTCAGCCTACAAATGATGAATTAAAATTCTTTGGAACTTCAATTCGTACTTTAGTAAATGAAAAATATTTTTGTTTAATTTCTGAGTCGATAATATATGCTTAATGCGTTTGAATTACATTAAGCTTGGCGGTTGTTAAATTGGATCAATATTTCTAAAAACGGGTCAAAGTTCTGGAACAATTAGCTTATGATCGTTCCTTCTAAGCTTTGCTCAACAAATGATGGATTTGTTAATGGAAACATAATTTATGTAATGATATTTTGTTATTTAATAAATGAAAATTATTGTTGAATATTTTCCGTGTTGATAATTTATGCCAAACAATTCGAAGTGAATTAATCTTAGAGCGGGGAACAAATTTAATATTTCTAAAAATGGCTCAAAGCTCTAAAATTATTGACTCATGATCATTCTACCCAAATTTCATCTTACAAATAATGGATTAACAATTTTCGGAATTTAAATTTGTTTTTGGTAATGCAGTTTATGAAGTGATTGCTTGTAATTTAATAAGTGAAAATTAAATTTAATTTCTGATCTGATAATATAAGCCAAATGCTTTTGAAATGCATTAATCTTAGAGCGGAGATCAAATTGGCGCAATGTTTCTAACAAAGGTCACTGTCATAACCAATGGGGGATTTCCGATTACGCAGTTGCTTATAGCTACTGAATAGAATAAGGGAGGGGCCCAGAAATGTCATTTAAGAATGTTTCTAACCTGATTCCCCCATAAATAAATCTGCGAAAAGATAGAAATTGCGAAAAAAAATTAATTCATAACTTATAAATCCATTTTTTAAATAGTTTCTCGTATTTTTTTTAGTTTTCTCGTAAGAAAATTTTGTGATAATAAAAAATAAAATCTAGAAATTTTGACGTATTTCAGAAGTTTTAATTCTCTCTTAGTCCGAAAAATACATTTTTGGAACCATTTTTGACACTCTAGCAGTATGTCTGTAAAAACAATAACTCAAAAGCGCTTTGAGCAAGATGCTTGAAATATAGTTGAGCGAAATCCATGAACGAAGTTTGTCCACCCTGTGGCGTAGATGTGGGGAGCTAAAAAAAGTTCTACAATATTTATTATAATTTAATAATAAATACGGAATATGTACTTACCTACATAACTTATAACATAATAATAATAGCCACAAATATAATAATATTAAATGATGCATTTAATATCAAACAATTCAAAATACATTAGAAAATAAATCATTTTCATCTAAAGTTAGTTCTCTTACTTATAGTAAGTAGAAGACTTACTCTGCTTATTGTCCACCAATCTTGAATATCTTGGTATATAATTACTAACTGCTAATCTTCAGATGGATTCTATGTAGTCATGCGATATGTTGTCTTAATTATATTCATCGTTGAAAATGCAGATTCAGACATGTAGTTATAGCCAAAGAATGGTGTTAAATCTCATGGACCTTATTTTATATTAAGATACTTTATTTCGTCCATTAGATTCCAAAAGTTATTCGTAGGGTTTGAACTAGGTGCTTTTAAAATTGTCATTTTGAAGGAGTAAAACTTCGATTTCCTCAAGAGATAAAGAGAATATATAATTTATATTTTCAGTTGTTTCTTCCACTTCAACATTGTCAAATGGGTAACACATGAATGTAACAATTGGTACTAGTCTAGTACATTCTTGAAAATGTCCCTCAAATTTGGAGTGAAGTTTTATTATTTCATCATAATATTTCTCTTTGTTTAATGTACCTCCATTTTTAAACTCATCAGAATTTATTTTTGAAATTTTTCGTATATTCCATAAATATGTTGTTTTTTTTTAGTATGAGTGTCTTAGGTCTTAGTAAAGGCTGTCACCCCAAATATCTTGGTGGTTCTACGGGGGGGAGGCACCTTTTTTACAGAGTATATGGGAAAGTTTTGAAAATGTGTAATGTACTGGGTTCATTACACATTTTACAGATAGTATGCCAACTTGACAACATTATCACTTCAAAGGATTTATCACGTATGAGGATGTTCATTCCAAAGAGTATATCCATATAGAATTGAATTTGAGAAGTCTGAAGAATGAAAATGGTCAATACAGAATATTTCTAAATACGTTTGAGAAGATACTGAAGACAGTAATAATTGTTACATGTAAGAAATAATTACATAGGTGTAGGGAATTTAGTCATATTTCCATTCTTCGTTTTAAGTTTCATTCTTTCCGTGTATTGGAATATCTTTCCAAATCGTGTAATATCGGAATGTTTCGGCACTTCACAATTCGTGTTATTCGTCCTTTACTGAAAAAAAAACTGGTAATATGCATTAATGTTTTGTTATAATAGATTAAATTAAGAACATAAAATGTTTATTAAAAGAAATGGTAAATATACGTAATAATTTCAATTTATTCATTTTATAAAAATAACCACTCCATCTCAGACTTACATTTAACTTCTTAGTTGCTCGGGTTCTTTTTTTTTCCACGTGATATATAACACGCTCGAAAATCAGAATCGTAAGTCAACAAAATTCACTTGCAAAGTCATAAAAAATTGGAATACTTACACGCAAGAACTTATAAAACGCACCCTAAAAGTTAGTCTTTTCCTAATAATAAAGGAAAAAAGCAAAAATATGATTTACATTTCACTATATCTGTTTTCTTCCTCTAGAATATCATTTTAAATTTACTGCCGGAAATTAAAAAAAAAAATAAAAAAAATAACTGAATTTAGTTGGTATTTAAAAACTACTAAAATATAGTTATGTATAGTCCCGCCACCCCTGAACTCCGCAGTATCGACTGGATTAATGTAATCGCTGTTGCTTAAATCCGGTTATTCCACTGGTCAATTCTTCCGACTCAGTATCCTCTTTAAGGGATGATCGACCATCCTCCTCTACGCTATGGTTACGACATATTAAAAACAGCCCTCGTGCTTATAAACATCGTTTTCTACTACTAAAGAAACAGTCGAATTTTTTTAATGCAACACATTCTTTAAGAATTATATAAATTTCGATATTTTGATCATTTGTCATTTATATATTAGACATAATAGCTTTTGATTCTTGAATTTATTGATATATATCATTTTTATATAGCTAGTCTAGCACGAGAACGTCCGGGATTTCGATTTCCCTTAAACGTCCGCCAGTGTCGTTTCGACACCGCTATATAATATATATAAAATAATTGTAATAATTAAATAATTGCAGGACTACTGTTCAGTAGGGTTTAGTTTTAAGACTTTTGAATGTTATTTCATGTAATTATCATATATTATGACCCTTTATATCATAAAATCTGTAACAATAAAAATTACTTCTTCAGATTCTTCGCAGTTAATTTCACGCAATCTTATGTCTTCTTTGGAATCTAAATTAGAACAAGGCAGCTCACCACCATCCTATTCATTCTCAGAAAGCTCTCGCAGCAAATTAGATATTTCATCAGGGCTTAGACCTTTTCCACGAGTCATCGTTTCAGGGGGTCTGCTGTGCAGAAGGTTCGAAAATCGAATGATTTTTTTTCCTAGCAGAGATAAGCAAATGTTGTGTAACGAAACATTTATGCACAGCAAGTTTATAATAATTGATTCATTTTCGCTGTGAACCCCCAATAACACTACATTCAAAATCAAACATATGTGTACATATGTCCACACACGAGAGTACTTTGGGAAGTTTGTTTTACTTAGTGAATTATCATTTGTTGAACGACTGCAATTTATAATGATAAATTGAATTGGTGTCGTAACGACACCAGAGTACGTTCTATGTATATTTAGTTGTAAAATTTCTCTTTATTAACCTAAAACTAAGAAAGTTTTTCTATGTAATCACCATGGAAAATGATTAAAAGTCACGAAAAATTTTCAAATTCCCTTTAAAAATGCGGAAAGATATCCAATCGACACCGACGGACATTCAATTGTTAGAGGTCGAATATTTTATCTGTAAGTCGAAATTGTAGTTGTTTTTTTCAAAAGTTAAACAAAATTCCATATAAATTGTAACCTGTTCTTTTTCTATTTTAATCATATTAAAATCAACGAAATTAATATAGGTTGAATGTATTTACATCTCACGCTTTCAATACATTATTAGTGTGTATTGAATCACTAAATTAATTCATCCAGTCACAAACTTTGTGAACTTAGACACTAAAGTTATGAAGATTTTCATGGTTTATTGATGATAAACTCAAATATGTTTTTACAATTCAGACACTATTTTATTTTTACAAAACTTCATATACATCACAAATATATAATATTCTGTTTGTATTTTTAAGGCAAAATATGCATCTAGACTTGTTTACAACGATTCCAACTTCAAATATCAGATTCTCATGAAAAATCAACAAAATCTCTTTCTATTCATTGAAAGAATGTAGAAATAGTTCTGCATTACTTTATGTTGTATTGGATAGCAACAAGGCAGACATAGATAAAGTCGTTTGCGTTTATTGAAATCAGAATGGAAGACCAAATAAGTTTGAATGCAAGTTTGTGGAAGGAATCTAATCGTATGCATCTTCAAATATTTTGAGTTTTTAAATTCTCAGAAATTTATTCCAAATATTGAATAAAATTTATAATTTTTATTTTTTTAGGAAAGACAGATGTGGTTGGGTATGTGAAATTTGATTTTCGCTCATTAAAGTTTGAGGCCTTTTTCTAGAAAATAAGTAAATCATATATTTTGTTTGAGTTAAAAGAGATAGTTTGCTTTCCGTGTCATTGAACTATTTTGAACGAACTTGATTTTGAGTTATGTTTACGGAACGTCGTGATTGGAATTTTTCTAAAACAAACCATATTTTTGGACAGTTTATTCAGTGTTTGAAATATCTGAAATGTTTGTATCTATCTAGTTTGAGAAAAGACATAAAAAACAAAACTTAGATATTCAAAACTTTTTTCAAAAATAAAATAAATATATGATAAATAAATATTTGTTAATGATATTTATATATGAAAATAAAATAATTATTTGATAATGATTTAACCCTTTAATGTACGATTTTTTTTTAAAATTTCGAAATAAAAATGTATTTGGTATAGGCAGTTCACATATAACAAACGAAAAATACACGCATAAATTGAAGTAAAATTTTAGAAAAAAATGTTCAATTAAAAAAAAAATCCTTATTCTAAATTCTATTCTAAAATTCTTCTTCCTATTCTGAAATTTTAAATTTTAAAATTAAATTTGAAGATAACTCTCTGAATATTGAGGTTATTTTGTATTTCTTCGATCAAAAATTTGTGAATTAAAACTTCTCATATACTGAAAGAAATAATTCCAGAAATTATCTTATATTTCAATCAATAAATTTGATGCTAGTGAGATTGAAATAAAAATTAATGACATCTTTATAGGTTTCTTGCAAGTTAAAAATTCCACAGTGAAACAAATGTATGAAATATATTTGAAGAATACATTTTAATGACTCACTAAAGTCACTTTCTCAGTTTAGTTATCATTAATATGGCAAAAATCCATAAAAATCTTCCCTTATTTATTTTTTCCGCATTTACTTTTCAATGGGCAATACTGTGAAAATATGTTCATGAATTAATTTAGAAACCAGTGAGTGCCATTAGAAGGGAGAGTATATATATTCCTATTTGCAATGTAATTAATTTTAATTTATTAAAATAAATGGATTTTTTATGGTAACACAAGAGTCAAAAGTTCCCAAACATACTATTGTTTAAAATTTCAAGATTTTTTAAGAAAAAAATTACCTGTAATTTTTATGCTGTACACACACACACACACTGTATAATTCTATGCTGGTGTACTGAGAAAAACATTGAAATTCTATTAAATCTTAGTAAATTGTTAAAAATCTAGCTAAAATTTTAAGCAATCTTTATAGAGTGAATATTTATAAAAATAGAAACTACTGTCCAATTTGCTGGCACAGGGTCAACGATCTGCATTGCGGAGCATTTTGTGTGCATTTTTTTTTATTCATTCATGTAGCATGACGTAATTTACAAATATCATGCAATCATATAAAAATGTTTAAGCCAAAAAGCATGGTTTTAATAATTCTTCATGATATCTTTATTTCCCTCTAATAACTTTACTGAACAATCTCATGCATTTACGATCATGATTTGTAAATAAAAAGTCAATGCCTTTGTTTAACTTTTTTTTGGATTTAAATATACACGTATAAACTAGTATATTCTAGAATCATTATTTAATTTTTCTACAATTCTGTAGAGTATTACTATTGTCAATACCCTTTTGCAACTTATATAAAATTCGCTTGACGGGCGCGGTAGTTCGCCATGCATGACAACAAATCTTCATTAATTATGTAACAATTTCATTTTGATTTTCTCGTGCAACAACTTTGAGATAAGTTTCTTGAAACAATTAGCTAAAATTCCACATTCTTGGTTCTTATTTTTCTGAATTCTTGCCCCGACCGTTTAAGAAGCACACGCAAATAAATTAAAAAGGCAACTCACGCCTTCCCCTATCTAATTCTACCGGGGGAAGACGGAATATATTCACGCCGTCATTAAAGAGCCCAAATTAAGCACTCGCCCCCCAGCTCACCGGCCCCTTTATTAAAACCCTTCAAGCGTTCACAGAGTGCTAAAACAGTGCTGTGAAGATTTCGATACGATCTTGCATTTAATGTGATGTTGTTGCACACACCCCAGAGTTTCTCGAGTGCGCCTGGAGAGATAAGTCGCCAAGAAAAACAAGTAAGAAAGGGGGAGGGGGGCGAAACAAAAAATCCAGCCAAGCGCGTGAACCCGCCAAGGGTTGCCAAGCCAGCAGGAGTCGCTGGGCGCCATTTGCTGGTCCATACATTCATGCCTCAGCGAGCCATTACATCGAAAATCAACCGCTGTGTTGGTGCCGTGACCAGGATATGCGACTCCCTTCACTTCCTCTCTCTCTTCCTCCTCCTCAAATTGTTCCGCCTTCCAGCATCCCCCGAGATAGACTGAATTTAATTCTGTGAACAGGCTACTTAAGCCACTGGAGCATGCACAGACGGCGAAGTTACTGCTGCCACAGTATAAAATTAATTTTGGAGATTAAGCGGTTTAAAATGCTCATCGATTTGTCGTCGTGCCTTGCTCCGAAGAGACGGGGAAGGGGGGAGGCTGAGGTGAGAGCGAGGAGGAGGTAGTATCTACCTTCCCCCCTGGCGGATCCTCATCCGATTTATAAATTTGAATGAAATAGGAAACGTATGAAGTGAAGCGGACTTAATGAGCATGTGCTATTAAATTTGCACGGCCGCGTGATTATGGAAATTGATAGATAGTGAAAAGGGCCTTACGAACAATAAACTAATACTTTGCGTCCGTCCTTCTCAAACTGGTGGGGGTTATTATGAAATTCGGCCCTTCAATTATTTTGAAATTTCATCCTAACTATTTTTCTCGGGCGCTTGAAGCTTCGATGGATGGCTTTCGATCAACAGATAGCTATGTTTAGATTTGAATGTTAATGGGGTTTCTGTTCCTCGAGCAGGTGGTCTGGGAGTGCATCTGCGCGTCTGCACCAAAACATAAAGTCTGCGTTTAAGAAATGGCAACAATGCAACGCATGCATATTAGTCCTTAGTGATCCATCAGGTAAAAGGGTAAGCAGAATGCCAGATTATTGCAAGTTCATTAAAAAAAACTGATTTTAATTTTAAAAATTATTACAGCTGAACACAAATAATTCATCTTGCAGGAAATATTATAAATTTATACAAACAATTACATAGTATAGTACAAACATAGTACAAACAATTACATATTATAAATTTATACAAACAATTAAATTACTATATTTATAAAGATAAATGTTTGTTTGCTTGTCTTTTTGTACAAATCTATAATTTTCGCCTGATTTTAGAGAAATTTGACAAAAAGTAAACTATTAATAATGAATATTTTTATTTAAATTTTAATCTTGATATATAGCAAGAACTACAGATCATACATTTTATGGAATCAGTTTACTATAATTATATTGCTACTGCAACTTAATAAGTGTTTATGGTACGAAATGAACGAAGAAGTGAAAATGTCACTTCGACTTCGACTGTTGTGTCTCCTACTACAGGTGTAAATAACTATTTATTTAACCAAGATTAGAACAAGTTGTTCTTTTGTATATATAGGGCTGTAAAAGAAAGAATTGTCAGGAAATTCAGCTTCGTTATTTGATCAGTCTAGATCAAGATATTACAATCTCTCTCTCTCTCTCTCTCTCTATATATATATATATATATATATATATATATATATATATATATATATATATATATATATATATATCCGAATTATTATCTTAAATTAGCTCATGTTAATTTCATTCTAAAATTTTCACATATTTCCTGATCTTATTCGCACTTTTTTGTTTAATTACTTCTAACATTAATTACTTTAATAACTTCTATGTTCTTCTATGATAGGGATAAAAATCCTTAACACTTGCTATCTTTTTTAAAAAATTCCTTTGCCTAAGTTGATACGTGGCAAAGAAAAATTCCTATCAAAATCTCATAGTAAAATCACTGCAGGGACAAATTTCACTCTCTTTTACAATTGTGTTACAATGTTGACTGACGCAATGCCTTTTCATTCTCCATTGTAAAATAACTGCAGGGACAAATTTCGCTCTCTTTTGCTTGCTCATGCCAGGGATTAATCGCCAAATAACTCGTCAAGAATCACACCATAATTTCGATAAAAATGCCAAAGGTTAATATTTCGTAATTATTTTATGCCAATGCCATGGGAGGCATTCTTTGGCTTGACACCTTTATCAGAGAGTTTGCGAGAAAGTTTTGGGGAGACCACAACCACTGGTTTTTATAAAAATACACAGATAAAAGAATCTTTTATTTTTTTTTTTTTTATCTAAGAGAAATGAAATCTGCATCTTAGAAAGAGAGAGAGAAAAACCTTCTTCGATATTCATTCAATACCAAATTTTTTAAAGAAGAACATATCTGGATGTTTAAAGCAATGAACTGAACCTTCAACTGACACGATTATCTCCGACTTAGAAAAGTTTTGACACTATCTCTGAAAAGAATTTGTTGAATTGATTTTACGGTTCTTGTTGCACTTGAAACTGATTATTTCTTTAATCTGTATAATTATATAGGGGGTTAGTTGTAACAGGAGTAAGCAGTAACACGCACTTTATGCAGATATTTTAAAAAAATTTAATTAGAATCTTCGCTAAACATGATTCTTATGAGCGAACCTATTACGTCAGCACAATCAGTGCCCAATAAAAATGAGAAGTGGGAATTGTGAACAAGTGCTCTGTTTTCGCTAAAAAAAATTTCGTAGATTTTGATTTAAGACAAGTTTCTTGATCTATTAAAAAACGCTTTTATTTATTTATTTTATGTTAAGTTTTAAATAGTTACTTTTTTTTTACAAATTACGATATTTTTTTTAATTAACCAAAATTCCGAAACTCTACGATGGGGCACTTTTAATCAAAATCACGAGACAGTTTGCATATTACAACTTGTGAGATTTATCTTGATTTGTGCGTGATTCCCGCACTTGGACTTTCTTCTTTAAATATTAACATGCACTCTGAAAGATCTCATCTCTTCTTAAGAGTTCTCCTCTGAAAGAATCTAATAAAAGTTCAATTATTATTAATATAAAATATAAATAAAATAAAATAAAAATATATAAAAAATTCTAAATTACCGACCTGTTAAAAATGTTATGGGGTAAACCAAATAATAATACATAATTAATAAGAAAACAAGAAAACATTAGCGGAAAGGTTTAAGAGGAAAAGTATTCGAAAACAGAAAACATAAGGGGAAAGGTGGGGGGGGAGAAGTGGATTTTTAGGTAATATATAGAATCTGAATAAGAAGAATGATTTTGCTAAATCTTGCGGAGATCTGACGATATAGTATCTTCAATGTACGATAGTATATAGTTGCATTATAGTATCTTTATTACATTAATATTCCACCAGGAAACTACGTTAGAATTATTTTGGAAATTTTCCGTAGCAGTCATATAACGAGGACTGCACCTGAGCTGGCTCCCCATTCTTCCTACCACATCACATCGGGTAGAAAATGCTCGATTTCAGTAGAGTTAGTGCATAGCAAAGTCGCTAACATAAAAGCTTTTCGAGAGAAACAAATAAAGAACTAGGATACTCCGATCCAAACTACAATACAATACAAACAGGTAAACGACACTGACATCTCTGCAGATGGAAAAAAAAGTTCAATTATTAATTACAAAAAGATAATGCAAAATGTGTCTCTATCATTTACTTGCATTGTAATTGTAATTTTGATTTCCTATGTTGATAGGTTAAATAATTTTGTATTTATTTTACTGTAAACCCTTTGATATCATTTATTACTACAATGCTAGAAGACTATTATTGTCAAATGCCTTATGTACTTAAATTAATAAAACATGGTTACAATTAATTAATTACTTTTTTATTCCCCCATATGCAAGTAAATTGTAACAGCTGTCGAGTTTTTAGTGTTAAAATTAACAAATCGTTTGAATGTTCTATTATAGATGAATAGTCAAGTTATAAAAAGTAGTTCTAAGCAACGATCGCAAGTACACTTAAAAATATAAACATTTTCCTAAAAATTGTTATAATTAGCTCTGGTCTTCCCTGCTATAATACTGATCCCTTAATTCTATTTATATATATTTTTTTAAATAATGAAAAGTATCGGAGAAAGACGGATTTTTATGGAATGTTTTATTATAATTGATAATTCAAATAATTAAAAAAAAGAAGAAAGAAACTTTCGGAATTTATGGGGGAGAGCTGAAGAACAAATGAAATGAAATTAGAAAGAAAACCTTATAATGGAATGAAAAATCATGTCAAATAAATCTGAATCATTCTGAAAACTTTTTGGAGATTTTTATAGTATCAAATCAAAAATAAACGGCTGTCAATCAATTAGCCGAATATTTTGTTTTGAATATATGATGCAAATGACATTCTTATCTGAAAATATATCAGAATATATGGAGGAGTTAACCCTTGAATATATTTCTTATTACTTAAATAATATTGCACAAAAAAACTATGGCTTTTAATTTTTGTGACTCTATGTTGGAAATGACAATTTTATCTGAAAATAGATCAGAATACATGGAGGAGTAAACCTTGAATATATTTCTTATTATTTATAATGATATTGGATAATAAAAACAATGACTTTAAATTCTATATTTTTAACTTCAAAAGCTTTTCTGAATACAGTCACTTAAAATAAAATATTAATAACTATTCTATAAATAAAATCCATTACATGAAAGTTAAGCATAGAGGAAAAATAAATTATAATAATAATAACTCTTTTATTACTTTAATGTGAGACCCGGAACCAATCACCTGCCTAATATTTTATTAAAATCGACTTGTGTGTATTATTGACCAATAAGCGTTTTGAACAGTTCTGCACGCAGATGCACGATGCGTGACAAACGATATTAGATGTTTCGATTTTCGTTTGCATCCCAAACTGAAAAGAAGAGAGATAAAAATCAAATGTTATTACGTAAGAATAAAATGGCAATTGAAGTAATTTCAAATCAAATTTACTGATTTCTATATCTGAGGAGGCTTCAAATTAGTATATTTATGTTTCTCTACGATATATACGATATAATTTTATTTCCTTTTTACATAATTCATGCACATATTTAATTTTTATGAATGGATTACGTGAATGAGTAAATAGTCATTATTTTCTATTTTTTTTAGATAATTTGCTCCTAGATTGTGATGATTATTAGTTTAGCTTAAAATATGAATAATAATTTAATGTATTCGTTACAATAAATTTGTTTTTAATGTTGAAAATAATGAAAGATTCCGTGGAAGTTTGTGATTTTCCATATGAAAGTTATTTTTCTGACTCACTGGAAAAACAATGTAAGTCCACGAAAATAACAGTTTAATTATGCATATAAGAATAATAAGTAAAAGAATTGATTTTAATCAATTCATTTTTATTCTTAAAGTCATTTTTTTTGGTAAAAACACATGAGTTCAGATTATTATTATTATTATTATTTTGACAGTTTTCATATTCCATATGAAAAAAGAATAACTTTAAGGTTTATTAGATATTTTATCCAAAAGATGGCGCTGTCTGTCCATGAATATAAGTTTTGATAACGTCTTAAATCGGATAGACGACCGGATTTTATATTAATATTTGCTTTTAAAAACGTATTAAATTATATTTAGATGAAAAATTTGTTTTTATTTTTTTCATAGTGGAAGCATGCATTACGAAAATATAATAAGAATCATTAATTTGGCCTCGAAGTATCGATACATCTCTGTTTTAATGTGTGTTATTATTGTTCGTTAATTATGTATTTAAATAATTAGTTATATTTAAAAAAAATGCACAGTACAAGACTTACAAAAATTAGGATTCCGATCAATTTAATCCATGAGATAAATGATTCTTTTTGAAAATAAATAAATTAATAGATGGGAGCAATAAAGCTTAATTAAGTGAAATAATAAAATAAACAATAATAAAGCAAATATACAATAGAGGAAAAGGGGTAAAAAGAGAACTATTAAAAATATTGACGCGAAACTTTACGAGGAACTGAAAATTTGAATTCCAATTACGAATTAATTAACGAATAAATATTTCATAAAATGAAAAAGAACGCAGTTTCATTCAGAACAGATTACAGAAATAAAAAGAAAACTAATATGAAATACATTTGTTTTTACAATTTAGAGCTACAAATAATGATAATGAGAATACAATGTAACATTTAGAAATATGATTTTCTAGAAATAGCATTTATTTAAAAGTAAGCATACGCATATTTTTCGATTGATACGAAAGATCAATTTTAAATTTTAGTTATTAATTTAATTAAAAATTAGTTATAAATTTAAATTTTAACTTAATTATTTTAACAAGTGCTTAATATAGTAATGATATATTACTACTAAATCAAGTGAGTAATAATATTTATATAATTTAATTATCGCATTTATCAAACATTCTTATTTAATTTAATTTAATTAATAAAAGTTAACTTGTTTCATATTTGTTAAGGTAAGATTTTTGTTACCGATTGCTTTCTGATCTTTTATAGGTTTGAAATGTTTGACAATTTTGTATTTTCAATTAAAAAAAATATTATGAATTTTAAAATGTACAGAAATTAGTTTCCAGTTAATCATAAATTAAATGGAATCTTGATTCCGTTTTAGAAATACTAATTAATTGTTAGTTAAAAAATAACTTACCTCTGAATTAGAAACAAAAATAGGATATAATTAAAATTATTTTTTCGTTAAGTATAGTATTAAATGTTTCTTTATAAATCTACTTTTCATTAAATTTGTGAAGAAAATTAAAATATCAATGAGAGATACATAAAGAATAGCAGGTTAAAGTATTTTTGAGTTTATAAAATCAATACTTATGCTTGGAAATTTTTGAAAGACTACCATTTTAATGCACTTTAGTAAAAATATAATATAATAAATTGAATATTGTTATATATAATTATAATAAATTAATTTATTTTCTATTTGTTAATTTTTTTTTATTGAAAACTAAAATTTTATCATGTTTTACTGATTATGGCAAGAAGAGGTAAATCTCACGAAGATTAACCTGAGCTGGAGGAGATTATGGATAAGGCAAACCACTTCTAATAACAAAACAAAGACTTTTATTTCGTGTGCGCATGAGGAAAATAGTATTGAAAGTTATTGCCAATATTGAATTTATCAGATAAATATTACAGTCACAGAAAATATATGCGGTTACAGCTGATATAGGGGCATGAAAAAGCTAGTTGGAATGTTGATAGATAACAGGTGCATAAGTTCTAAAATTCGAATCCGAGGTTTGAATTCGTAGATCCCCAAAACCAGTTCATTATTCTTCTTCATATGCACCTTTGTAATGAGCCCATCACTTGGAATACTAAATTAGCCTCACTAGATTGAGAGTTTAAATAATTATTATAAGGACCCTCAGTATCTTATCATCCCCAAATAAATTTCCTAAAACTAAGCTGTGGAAGGTTAGTATTACCAAAGATTCGGGTTTCCCATTCTTCTTAACAACTTCCTTATAACACTTCTGATCCATCCCTATTAATATTTAAAAGATAGTACGCAGCTCAACAAAACTAAGGTAAAAAATATTACAATTCCAGCATGCATCCCCCCCAAATCTAATCTTCCCCATTAATGTGTTAATTATTTATAATTGATCGTTTTCTGTTAAGTTTTCAATAAGAATATTACTAAAACATATAAATTAATTGCTAAGGGTTATACTTCTTAACACTAATATGCATCGTACACCCATTTGGCTACACGTTCTTATTTCCATTAATAAACTTCACATGATTGTTCCAAAGGGAGACGAGGAATGTTTGGATATTGAACAACGATGTCATTTTTTAAATTCTTTTTGATAAACATTTGTAGATAAAAAAACGATTTCTGAATTAGATTTCCTTCTTACATATTTGAACCACCCCTATTAATGTTTGAAAGATAGTACGCAGCTTAGCAAAACTGAGGTATAAAAGATTACAATCACAGTACGCACTCCCCCCCCCCCCCCCACTCCAAAAAAAAACTTATTTTACCCTATCAATGCGTTAATGATTTATTAATGTTCAATATCAGTTAGGTTTTTAACAAGAATATTTATAAAACATGTAGATTAATTACTAAGGACTGTACATCTTACCCTAATATGCATCGTTTAGCACGTTTCATTCATAGCAACCTACACTTATTTATTTCCAATTGTAAGCTGCACATGATTCTTTCAAAGGGAAACCACAATTTTTTAAAGTTTGGACAACGATGTTCCTTTTTAAATGCTTTTTGATTAACATTTGTAGAAAACACTGATATATCGAATTAGATTTAAAACTTGGAAAAATATCAAAATGGCTGTTGTATAAATAATTCTACCATAAAAAAGTACTATTAAAATATTTTTGGTATTATAAATATATTTTGGTAAAAAAAAGACTATTGTTTTTATCGCAGAATTGCTTTATTGTGATTTGTGTCATTGGAATAGTGTTTATTTAATTCATAATGTATTCTTTTGGAACATTTTAACATTTAGTAAATTTAACGAGAAAATAATTTTAAAAAGTTTTAAATAAATTTTCAAAATTGGTATGCATTCTATTTTTAAAAAAATGAAGAGTCACGCATTCTAAGATTAATAGTATACATGTAGTTTTATTTAAGTAACTATTAGCTGTTTATTTCAACGTGGAACAGACAATTATTGATATTGGTTTTGCTTTGACAACAAAATATTGGTTTCGCTTTGAAAAATACTTTTAAACCAAAATCTGACCTTTTTTAGAGATTTCTGGAAAAGTGACCAAATAGACACATTACTGATGGTAGAATTTTGGCAAGCCTTTGGTCATTTGGGACGACTTTGGCGTGTTATATGAGAAAAAAAAAGCCTTTTTTCCCCTAAAATATATAAGAGAAACTAGACTACTTCTTTGAAAATTTTTTACAAAAGCCAAATGACTCAGTCAAAATGACTTCTACCTTACAAACAGGATGACTTCATTTGTATCAATGCTGTCAGCTCAATTGCGTCGCCAAGTAAACTAGCAATTAAATCAACGATCCCATCTTACTTTACTCTTCCCTGTATTTAGTTGTATGGAAATTAATTTGATTTTAATTAAACATAATTTTTAAATAGCAAGGAACGATAGGCAATCACACAGACGTCTTAGTTTATAGACGTTTTTGAGTTCTTAAAGCATTCCCTACTTTCTCAGATACGTAATATTGAGAAAATAAAGTAATCGTCAAACAATTTGAACTCGACATTTAGAACTCCCTGAGTTCGAAAAACACATTTTTGGAAAATGTTCGTCTGTCTGTCTGTGACAAAAACAACAAAAAAATAATTTGAGTTTGATGAATGAAATTTAGTATACGATATTTAAGCCAAATTTGTAGATTTTTATCAAATTTTCAGCAAACTCTGGTCAGAGGAAGAATGTCTGTCAGGCTGTTTGAATATAATTTAATGTGATAACTACAAAACGAGTTAGATGTGTAAAATTCGATATATAGTAGTAAAATCTATAGTCTAGACACCTATCAAGCTTTGAACCAAATCCAACAAGGGATTGACCGTCTGTCGGTAAGTACTTTCAAAAATATGTAAACGCAATGATACAATGAGTGAAATATATCAAATTTTGTACTTCATTTTGTGACTACAAGTGTAGTTTAGTGTCAAAGTTTTGTTTAAATCAGTTGAGAAAAACTAAATTCGAATTTTTGATATTATTAAAGCATACCTGGGATTGATCACTAAATAACATGGCAAGGATGACACGACAAATTCACTAAAAATGTCAAATTCAGTCCAAAAGTTACTATTTCATAACTATTCTGCGCCAATGCCATGTAAACACTGGCATACAATAGTTAGTAATTATAATTCATTCCTTTATACGTCCCAACCATTAGATTGGCGCAGTATAGTCAAATATGGCTCTTGCGCCAATAAACCACACAATACAACAACAAAATCCTTTATATTTCAAATTTGTTAGAACGTATGCGAGAAAGTTTTGAAGAGAACTCACCCGCTGGTTTTATTATAGACATAACCAAGGCAGACATTGATTTCTATAGAACATTGGATTTGGAATTAGCGATCGTGTTTTCATATCCGTTTCTGAACCTACACGTGGGTTATTTTTGTATGTACCTCGCCATTGCGAATAGTGATCGAATTATGAGGACTGTACTTCTGACAAAAAATCCCCCACTTCTTTACACTTCTATTTCATACCAATGAAAAATTATTAACTCCACTAAGGGGATTAAACTTTCATTAGATCCACACATATGATTGTCTTCGGTGAATTAAATTACAGAATAAAGATTCAATAAAAATTAATCGATTAATTTGTAATAAAGATCTGAAAAAATCATCAGAAATATATTTCAAAACTCAAATACTCCAAGAGACAAGTTTAAAATAAATTACACAACTTCATTCTTATGTAAGAATTAAAATTAAATAAAATAGTTTGAAAAAGATGTCCTCTTCTATTTATGATTTATCATTGTTAGAAAAAGAGTAAGAAGCAATGTATTTCTGGTACAAATTTTTATAGCGAACAGCGATATGCAAACGAAATATTTTAAGACTTATTCCTTTTCTATTCTCTTTTATTATTTTGTATTTTTATTTCTTCAATCTAAAACTTCAATGAGTATGATTATTTAACTTGGGAAAACAGTTTTCTTATCTTATTTTTCCTCAAACATAACTTTAGTTACGTTTTGCTTAATTATTTCTGAAATAAAGTTTTTGTCCAATTTATAAGTAGAAAACATTAATTTGTTTTCCATTTATCGATATACAGATAACAAAATTAGCATATATTAGCATATATTATATTTTAAGCTATTTTTTCTTATTTTCATAAAAAAGTTATTTTAAAATAAATGCATCCAAACTATTTAATCAAATTTACTGAAAAAGAATTGCTACACATTTCTCCTATTTTATTACCTTGATGAATATATATTGAATTTTAAAATTTATCTGAGAATTCTTTTTTATTTTTGGCTAAAAATGTGCTTTAGAATAGAATTCTAGTGAATTAGAATTTTATAGCAGTCGGTAAAGCATTTTAACGGTAATGAGAAAATCTCTGATTCTTCTCTTCACTTTAAATCTTCGCCCTCTAGCAAATTCGAAAAAGGAATTAAAAAAGCTAAAAAAAATGTTGACTTTCACAAGAGGTCGGGTAAATGCGAGCCCAATAATTACCACTTTCCAAACGATTTATCTTTCAGCGTTGAGATTCCTCGGAGCCTTTTGTTTTGTTCTTTAAAAGCAGACGATAAAAGTGTGAAGTTGCAAAACGACTGTGAAATACCGCCGTTAAAATCGTTTGCGAATTTATTCGAAGCTCGTCCGAATATAATTGCTTTCGAGTATCTCCTGTTTTTTTCAGTTCTTTGTTGTGGCAACAGAGTTGATTTGAGATCCGAATTCTCGCCGACTGGCCAATGGTGAAAAGATTAAAACTGTCGATTGCGGAATTTCGTTAATAGAATATAATGAAAAGAGGATCCAAGGCGGCTCTTAACGTATTTTACTGGTCTTGAAATACGGCGCAAAGGATTTCTAATGCATTTAAAAGGAGAATTAACAAATTTGAAACTTTGTGAATACTTTTTTTTTCTTCTCAGAAAGCAGCGGAGTTATAATTAATTTGCCAAGGAAGGCTTTCGATGAGATTCCAAATTAATGCAGTTGCTCAGAAGGAAATGCATTTTGGAATTATTGTTTACATTTATGGAAATTAGAAACTGTTTCACAGTCAAATAAAAATTTCCATCTGGAAAGTAATAACGTATGGATTAAATAAGTCATTACTTGAAGAATATACGAAAATAAATTATTTTAGAAAGGATTAGTTTCAATTTAAATCAGTGTTAATAAGACAAACTGTGGCACTTTAATTAATTGAAAGATTTGGGGGATATTTTTTTTATTATGATTTGAATTAATTTCTGCAATTTTCAATATTTTCCGATTTGAATAATTGCTTTATGCAAATTATATTTCGCAATCGGATGATTAATTATTTCACAATGCTGTTACATAATTCGACTGCAAAATTTCGAATTAAAATTTAAGTTTCTGTATTAAGTCAATACAAACTTACATTTTTTAGGATCGCCTTTCGGTTTTGAGGTAATGCAATTCTTGATTCATTCCAATATTTTTTTAATTTTATGATGATGCAGAACAGATAGAAATTAATCCTAATCCAAATTACATCAAATTATTAACATATTAATTATAGAAGTACAAATAAGCGAAAATTCAATTACTCAAGGTCCTGTTATGCTTTTTTTGTAATTATATTTTTGCAGATGTTGTAAAAGCTACATAATTTTTAAATCTAAAAAAAAAAACAAAAAAACACTTAGATTCTTCTTGGTTGTGTTCAACAATTTTTTATCACTTCTTTCTTAAAAATTGATTATATTAACCTTTCCTAATACTTATGTAATAAGAGGTAACCATACTACTATATGATGATATTATTTAGGCTTGGCTCTGTTCTATTAGATTTGCGTGTGAGTATGCGTGTGGTACAGGTGTGAATTATGCTGCTAGAACAATTCTTTTTTTTACAAAATATGCGGGGATGGTAAATGAGGGAGACGATTTGTACTTTCCCCTATATCCATAAAGAGATTGGAAAACCTCACATCGAGAATGAATAGTATAGAAAGGGTGTTTGGCCAAAGAAATGAGAAGAAGGAATGCGCACAAAATTGTCAAGAGTGGAGGTGAAATGATTACTCTTAGGACTGACTCTGTTACTGACTGGCACTTCGATTCTTTACTAGTGTTCTTTTCGATTCGTCTAGAAAAAGGAGGATAACGTGAGTGTGTATGGAGGGGGGGGGGGATCAGTATCTGTCTTTCTTGATGGTGTATCTATTATAATAGTACTAAGTGTGATAGATACTTGATGGTGTATCTAAGAGTTATAAGCTTCTATATGAAAGAAAAGTTTTCGAAATCGGTATTGTGGTTGTGGTTGAGAAATTCTGTCAAAGTTTTCTCCATATAGAATGTACAATAAAGTAATGCTTTTTTTCTAAATTTAAAATGGCGGATGGATGAGAGTGGGCTAGCACAGATGATATATATGTGGGTCATGAGCTTTCATACGGAAAAGAAATTCGAAATTCGTTCTGTGATTATGGCTGAGAAATTCGATCGGGTTTTTTTTATCCCCATAGAGATTACACAGTGACATAGTATTTTTTTTTCGAAAAAACATTTCTTGAAAAAGAGGTATGGAAGAAGGCAAGGAATTGTTGATGGCATTATTAGGGGACCGTTTAGTTGATGGATAGGTTCATTGGTTTTCCTATGTTTTTTTAAATATATTGAATTGTTTTCACGTGTGATCCTCGTCATCTGACTCCATTTCAAAATTATGCGAGCCATCTCAAAATAGCCCTAGTATTGCTTTAAAACGGGTGTTAATATAAGTGAACTGAACTGAAGAGGTATTCACCAAGCTTTGTCGAGCAAGATTCGAATTAGAAACAAAAGTTTGTGATCGAATTATGTATTCTTTGAAATCACAGAAATTGTTACCCCCCTATAGGCAAATAATAAAACATTTAATGGCTGATATCTTTTCTACGTGCAAAGAAAGATAAAATTTGAATGTTAATGCTTATTTAAAATTAAATAAATTGGTAATATTCTGTTCAACTGTTCGTTGATACAAACCGTTAACCAGCGTCAATTGATATTCATGTAGTTTTATCCACACAAATCTTAATTAAGAGATTCAAACTTGTGATAAGAATCATGCCTTCAACCACCAGCCCACTTTAGGATTCAGCAATTTTACTAGCATGTAGAAAAATACTTTGATGGTTTGCGTCTGTATTGCTTGTAAAGAGAAAAATATGTAATCAAATTTTCTCTTAATTATTTAAAATAGTGTTCATTTTGCAACATACTGTGTAGTTATTTATAATAATGAAACAAATTTAACTAGTATTTATTAAAGTTCATCAATATTCATCGAACGTTTTACACAAGCCCTTAGAGATAAAAGCTTGTGGTTGGAATCATTGCTTTTATCATTAGTCTACTTGAGGACACAAAAACTGTACCACTCTACAAGAGCAGAAAATGTATTTGTTAATTAGTATCTATTCAACTTGTGAAGAAAGGTAAAATTTGAATTCACATGCTTATTTAAATTTAAGTAAATTTGTAATATTCTGATCATTTGTTCGATGATGCAAACTCTTACTAGAGTTTCTTGTGGTTCATCGACATTCACCTAGCCTTGATTACACAAATCCTAATAAGAGATACAAGCTTGTGATCGGGATGATGTCTTCAACCATTTCACTTGCGAGAACAAAAAATGTACCACTTTACAGGCACAGAAAAAATAATTCATAATTAGTATCGATTCAACATGTGACGAAAGGTAAAATCTGAATTCTCATGCTTACTTAAATTTAAATAAATTTGTAACATTCTGTTCATTTGTTCGACGATAAAAACTCTTACATGAGTTTATTGCTGTTTATCGATATTCACCAAGCCTTGTTTACGGAAATAATTACATACTCAAACATATGATCGGGATCATCCCTTGAACCACTCCACTTGAGGGTAGAAAAACTGCACCATTTTTCTGGCGCAGAAAAAAAAATGATGGTTAATATCAGCACAGCATGTAAAAAAAGGCAAAAACTGAATTCTCATGCTTATGAAAGTTTAAGCAAATTTGTAACATTCTGTTCAGTTATTCGATGATATAAACTCTAATCAGAACTTATTGCCCTACATCGATATTCACCAAGCCTTGTTTAAGTATATCTTAGCAAGAGATACAAACTTTTAATCGGGATCATGCCTTGTACCACTAGTCCACTTGAGGACATAAAAACAGCACCATTTTAATGCCACAGAAAAAATATTTTAGTGGTTAGCGTTTGCATCGCTTTCTCCCATTCTTGCATTTATTTAAATTCTGTAAATTATATAAAATTGTTCGACGGAACAAACTTTAGCCAGAGTTTATAGCAATTCATTAATATTCACGAAATCTTCTCTACACAAATCTCAACTAAAGATAAAAGCTTGAGATCGAGTTGTCCTTTCATCTCAAGGTTAAAAGGGACTTCTTTTCAATCCACTGTACCAGGGGACATCATTAACAACTCACCGACAATGGTAACATTACAAATTTTCCGGATCTCCTTTCATCCGAGAAAAGCGGGGTGAACCTGATGCTGGAGAATGTCCGGGAATAATTAAACGTCCCTCCGAGGGCCTCATAAAACGGCTTTGCTTAAAAGCCCTGCCACCTTAAAGGGGGATTCGCTGAGTGACTGGGGCCATGTTTTAAGATTAGGGCCTTTCTAAATCCGCCTAATGTTGTGCCGGAAGGTATTGCAGAATTCGATTTCCTGGAAAAATGGTGTATTTACTTATAGGAGACCAAAACAATCAATTTTTGAGCCAGGAATTGATTTTATTCGTCTGAAGGGGCTTTCTTTTGTCTGGAATTGTCTTAAATGCATGCAGTAAGAGTGAGAGAGAGTTCTTAAAAATTTATTATTTGTTATATGAGAATAGATTTTCCTATTATCAAAAATATAGCTTTGAAAATAATAGATTTTGTTTTCAAGCAAAGTTTGGAATCAAATTATGTGCCGTCAATTTATCAGTTTCAGCACAGTAAATTAGTATACTTTCTAAAATATAAATTCTCTTCCAAATGTAGTAAAGCATTTATGTACTATTTCATTACAATCACGACTCATTCTTATTCAGAATAATGATAACGTTTTTCATTGATAGTCGACACGTGTGTAATATTTCATTTATACGACTATATCTTTAAAATTCTTAAATTTTTAGTTTTATATCTTTTATCTTTAATTTTTATTTTAAATTCCTACTATTAGTTCACACTCTCCCTATATATATTTATATATCTTGTTCAAATTTTCAATCCTTAATAAAATACTTTTTATTCATCCACTCAAGTTCAAAAACATTTTTTAAAACTTGTAGTGGATGACAATTGATTTTAATGCAGTGTTTTCAAATATTAATTCATTAATTAAATTTAATTAATTAATTTTAATTTTATATTGGAGCCAGTATCAGTGCAATTCCCCACCATTCGTAGCTACGGTACTTTTGAACAAAGACTGCTACAATTAATACTATCATGGGCATCAACAGTACATAAGATGCAAGGTAGCACTATAGATTATGCAGTAGTATATTATGACGAAAACATTTCGCAGCTGGTCAAGCATATGCCGCCTTCAGTCGCGTGAAATCCTTAGATGGGTATTAATTGAAGAACTGAACTGTTCGAAACTCATTGGAAAGGTTCCTTGCAATAATGAAGCATTACAAGAGGTGAATAGAATTAGAAATTATAGACCACCATCAGCTTCATAAATTAGGAACAAAAACAAATAGAAAACGAATAAACAAAAATAATAGTCCAACGCCATATATAAAAATTAAAATGGACAATTGCAAAAAAAAATTCGCTTTCTCTTTGGCCACTAAATATTGTGATTCTGTCATACGTATATACATATTTATATTAATTGTAATTATTTAATAAAAAGTAACTAATATAAAATTTTTCTTTGTTGATCTAAGTAGGAATTGACTTAATTTGTTTTATATTACTTGTTAAATTGTTAGGTTTGTATCTTATATCTTTAAAAAATTAAATTGCTAGTTTTAAATAAATTTGCATTTGTGGTATTTAATATACAGGGTGAGCACAAATGATGGACCCGATTTTAAAAAATCAAATTTTTGAAACTACTGTCCATTTACTATAAATGATACATGAATTTAAAGAGAAATATACCAAGCATTTTTCAGTTACAAATGTTTGATGAGCGACCCTCTTGTTACACGGCATACGTCCAATATGAAATCCATTTCTTTCCAAACATTTTGGGGCATTTTGTTTTGTCTGTTATCTTTGATATAACCCCACAAAAAGAAATCATTGAGACAAGACATTGTTTATGTTTCACCAATGCCGAAAACACTGCCAGAATTTAAGAACGCATTTGTGCTGCATTCAGAACCATCGACAAAGTGATGTTATAAAATGTTTGGAACGACCTGGATTACAGATTGAAAGTATGCCGCGTAACACGAGGGCCACACATCGAACATTTGTAACTGAAAAATACTTGTAATATTTCTCTTTAAATTCGTGTATCATTTATTGTAATATGTACAGTAATTTCGAAAATATGAGATTTAAAATCGGGTCCATCATTTGTACAAACCCTGTATAATAATAGAAGTTTATTAATATTTCAATTATACATTTAAATTTATTGATCACTTTGCTTTATTCAATTCAAAGATATATAAACGGTACTTACTATACTATGAAACATTTTATCAATGTGATTTATTTATGCGTAGTAAATTATTATTAAATCGATGACTTAATATAAATATTCTGTTTATTAAATTCATTTATTAATCTTAATAAATAAATCAATTTACTAAATAAACACCCAAAATAAATGAAACTCTCGTTAGAAAATATAATTCGGCCATAAATGAACAGGCAGAATTTATTTACTCAAATTCTTTCATATATCTTATTTTTCAGTTTATTTCATTCATTTTTGTACATTGAATAAATCATTAACAAAGTCTTTCATTTTTCTTTAGAATTTCATTTAACTCTGCAAAAAAAAACATCAAGAGCATCTGTCCACTTGAACGTACAACATGCAAACCAACCAAAATAAATAGAATCACGGAAAGAGAGATGAAGAGTTCTTTATTCATTTCTATTCAACAGGTGCGCGAAGAGTGTGAACGACGTCTTCGTAAAAAATATAACGAATGACGATTTTTATTCTTAAGAGTTTAGCCCTCTTAACTTCTGAAGTGGTAGCAGCTGTAAATTCGAGCATTTTTATTTAAGAAAAAGCAAAGGAATTATTTCTTTCTTTCAGAATATAAAAATTATTGCCCTTAATTTATTACGAATGAATACATTACAGACATAAATTGTTTATTTGGTCTCTTGATTATTTATTTTCTTAATGATAACTACCAACTATGTCTCTTTGCTGTCTTTTTCGCAAAGATGTAAATGCGAATTGCATGCTACATTACTCTTCATCCTCTAGAGCCACAGTTTCGATGTACTTCTTCCGAACTTGAGAATCGTTAACCCTGATACAAGATTTTTATCCATGGGGAAAGTTACATGGTATTAGTTATGCAAGTACCAGATTTAATATTTTGATAAGTAATTTGACGCCTGTTAGTAGTATCTCAGTATCAAAATGGTGTCCTTAATGACTTTGTCTTCTAAATCTGATCTCTTCAACTTCAAAAAGTGATTGGAATGTTTAAGTGCAACAATGACTTCACCTTTTACAACAGATTTCGAAGGTTAACATGTTGACTACCTTTCTGAATTTCTTACAGCATAATTTATATGGATGTGCCGGTCACCGGTCGTCATCCCACGGCAGTCAAGTTGTTAATTTTCATAATTTCTTTGACAATGGTTGATTTGTTAGCCAACTATTATATTAATGGACGCTGTAACTTCTCTTCATCAATACTATTTCACCATAAGTACAATTAATCAATCCCTAACAAATATTTTTTTTATAATATATAAAATTTAACGCTTGAAGTTTGTTCGAAATTTAACAGGATTTCTCCGTAGTATAAATAAATATAATAAGGAGCTTTCGCATGAGCTGTACCTACTTAGAAAAGCTCAAACTAGAAATTAGAAATCCTTGATAAAACAATCACACGAGATAAGTAAAGACTTAAAAGATTTTATTCTTGCGTAACAGAATAACTTTTGCTCTTGTTTAGAGAAAATAAAAATAAAAATAAAACAATGTCATAATTAATTTGCATTTGGAATTAATTAATTAATTAATTTGCATTTTTATCAAGTTCGGATTGTTTGAAGATAAAAATTTTTTGTTGTATTTGAATCTATTTATTTTATTTAGAATAATTCAAATGTGAAAATAAAGATTTCTAAACATAAAGTTTATCTCAATTTATGTCAAAAATTCAAAGTTTGGAAATTAAAAATATTTTACGAAAAAACATATGAGATAAATAAAGATTTGAACAAATTGATTCTTAATTTAGATGGAAAACAAGGCCTAGTTAGAACAAACACTATTTATCTGTCTACATATATCCTAATGAAATCTTTTGAAATTTACGAGAGAATTATAAATGTTTTTTGTAATCCAGCGTTTCTCAACCTTTCAGTATTCTTGGCCCGGTTTTCAATCATAATATCCATAGCGCCTCCCCCTTACAATAAAATGTATACAACAATAATGTATAATGAGTAATTTGGAATCTGTTTTTAAATTATTTTTAACTAACTGCCAAAACAAGAGTAAAAACGAGCCAACGTTGGCGAGAAACCACATCTTGCATTTTGGACAAGCGGGCGGTGTACAGATGAAGCGAATGAAAGCGGAGAAAATTTAAATATCATATTTGAAATGAAAGCCAAACAGGCAGATAACGTAAAAGAATATGAAAGTAGGAAAATTCGTAAATGAAAGTTAACCTAGTCGGGGTGAGCAAAATTTAGAAATTGGGAATACATTTTTTCGAGTAATAAAAGAAATAAAACAGAAGGATGACAAAATAAAAGTGAAAAAAATAAGCAATATTTGTGGAAGGGAATCCACCCGACCGATGCCATCTCGAGCCTGCGCGGAGCAAATATTTTCTCATAGGAAGAAGGAAAATGTTCGATACGCAAGTTTCAATTTCATTCGAGTCGATCCTCTTATCGCTATCGAATATATAGTAAATGTGTATGTTATATATGTTTTCGTGTTAATTGCAATTCACCATATTAAATATTCACTGCAGTAGATTTATGCAGACTCATGGATAGATTTTTAAGTGGAAATAAGCAAGCATTAGACGATAATCAAGCATCCACAAGTACACAGACGAGCGTGGTTCCGAAAATAAAATCAAGGAAATATTCTCAAGAATACTTAAATTTTGGGTTTACCAGTACTGAAGTAAATAAAGAAGAGAGTGTGTATAATTTGCTCAAAAATGTTGAACACAAACAGCATGAAACCTAATAAACTTAAACGACATTTGAAAGTGCTTCATAGTCAATACGTCAACAAACCTAGAGAATTCTTCGAATTAAAATTAAAATGATAGAAAAAGCAAAAATCATTTTTTAAAGAATCTTTGTCTGTGAATAAAAAAGCTTAATTGCATCTTACAAAGTTCATATAAAATAGCCGTATGTAAAAAACCTCACACCATTGTTGAAGAGCTTATTTTGCCAGCAGCAACTGAGATTGTAGAAATTATGTTTGGATATAATTTTTCAAAACAATTGCAGTCCATACCTCTTTCAAATGATACTGTTGCTAGTTGAATTGGTGATATAGGTGAAGATGTACAGTATCAGCTTTTCGAGAAATTGCGTTGTAAATTGTTTTCAATACAGCTTGACGAAGCAACAGATAGTAATAAAGATGCTCATTTAATTTCTATGTTTGAATTTGGGATAATGCATATGTCAGAAGTAGAAGAACTACTTTTCTCCAAACCAATAGAATTCAAAACAACAGCGCTCGCATTATTTGCTATTTTAAACGATTTTATGAATGAGGCAAACATAGAAAGAAAAAATTGCTTCGGAATATGCACCGATGGTGCTCGTTCAATGTCCGGAATATTCCAAAATATACAGGCACTTGTAAAGCAAAAATCGCCCCAGTGCACACATTGCATGATCCACAGAGAAGCTTTGGCTTCGAAAGAAATGAATCTTGGTTTGAATATTGTTTTAACTACGGTTGTAACCGTAGTAAATTATATAAAAATGAGACCTCTGAGATCAAGAATCTTTTCCGCACTTTGTAAAAACATGGATTCTGTACATTCAGCGTTACTATTTTATTGCGGGGCAAGATGTTCATCACGTGGGAATTTTTTGCTACGTGTTTATGAATTTGTTAAAAGTAGAAATCGCCTTTTTCCTAGAAGAAGAAAACAGACAGGAGGCCGGGAATTTCTCGATGGTTTATTTGTGATGAAATTGAGGTACATGGTCGACATATTCTGGAAATTAAATAATTGAATCTTCATCTCCAAGGAGCAAATAGACATACGTATTTTGGATACGAGTGATAAAGTTAATGCTTTTTGTAGAAAATTGAAATTGTGGAGCAGAAATTTAAAGCAAAAAACTTAACAATGTTTGCAAATGTGGATGATTGTACTAAAACTTATAAGGCTGAAGAAGAACATGTAAAAGTTGTTTTGTAACCATTGAAAATCATTTAGCCATGCTGGCAAAGAATTTTAAGAAGTATTTTCATGCTGACGACAAACTGATAGCAAGTTACGAGTGGATTAGGGATCCATTTCATAAGATTTCCGAAGGACTCTCAATTGATGAGGAAGAAAAATACATAGACTTCACGACAAGTGGCGAAACTAAAAGACAATTTAGTAATAAATTACTATTTGAATTTTAGGCAGGAGTAAGGATGATTTTTCTGCACTAAAAAGGACATTTCACATTCAACATCCTATCTTTGTGAAACTGGATTTTCCTTTGAAGACAAAATATAGTAACAGAACTGAAAGTGACTATTTCTAATACTAAGCCTTCCTTCGAAAAATTTTGCTCTGCAAGACAGGCCCAAGAAAGTCACTAATAATTATTAAATTTGTTTTAATTTAGTATGTTTTGATTAAGTAAGTGGTTTTACTTCAATAAGTTATCAAATATATCGAAATGTATTTTGTTTTCTATGTGTATGTGTGCTTTCCTTTGTCAGTTAATCAATTTTTTAAAATAATATTTTCTCAAGATATTATCGCGCCCCCTTTCTAGTGAGTTCGCGCCCCCGTAGGAGGGAGCGCCTCACAGTTTGAGAATCGCTGATGTAATCTTATCACATATTGTTCAAGAAAAAAATTATTTTGGGGTTAATAGTACAACACATTTATTGTTTCCAATAAAGAGAAAGGCAACCATTCTGATGCATCCTTATTTATTCTTTCTCTGAGAAGTTTATTGAATTGTAGCTGAGTAATTGAAATTTTAAATTGTTCAAATCACCAAACAGTCATACTAGTAGCATCAACTAATTATTATCGGATCCTAATAAGTCAAGCAATGCGGTCTTAAGCAGTCGTACTAGTTGCATCGATTAATTATTATCGGATCCTAATAAGTCAAGCAATGCGGTCTTAAACAGTCGTACTAGTAGCATCGACTAGATATTATCGGATTCTACAAGCAATGCGGCCTTAAACAGTCGTACTAGTAGCATCGACTAGTTATTATTGGATCTTAATAAGTCAAGCAATGCTGTCTTAAACAATCGTACTAGTAGCATCGACTAATTATTATCGGATGCCAATAAGTCTAGCAGTGTGGTCTTGTAGTAACTGTCTTGACATATGAGCTAAAACAAATGTATAGAATAAAGCCAAATTCCATGTGCATTATATGGAAGGCATTGAAAGATAAATCCCTAAGAAATGAGCTGGAAGAGCCAATTCGAAACTTTCTCGTATATTCTCTAATAAAGGTGTTATCCCTGTTTCCACCCCGTATAAAATTGTGGGCCTCGGGCAAACGCTATGATTACTCAGATTTTAATTTCAGAGTTCCGCATTTGAGAATTGCATGCTTCTTAGTATAATAAAGAAAACCGTATATTATTAACTGCATGTCATTATTGAACAATGGCCACAAAAGAAGTTGATGTGTGATCTTTGGCCATTAATTGATGGAATGCGGTTAATACATAAGCACCAGAAAACCGAATTTTCAATTTTGGGTTTCTTTTTTTCACAAGTACTGAAATAAAATTCTATCAGAGTAGTACAATTGTAATCACAAAATCAATAGAAACTTTCAACTTTCAAATAATTAAGTCCTCGCATTTTTGAGTCACCGCGTTTACATGCTTGCGATAGTATTGGCTGGAAAATAGTAAGAAGTTTGACGGATTTGGTTCGAAATTTGATACTGATTATACAATTTCGAATATAAATGCATGCATCAGATTTTAATAATATAACTTTTTATAGTTTTTTAGTTATCTTATTATTTTGTATTCAGGCATCTAGACAGGCAAACTTGTGATGGCTAAATTTTTTTCAAAATTTGATACAAATCTGTTAATTTAGCTTAATGATTATATGCCAGATTTCATCTATCTAACTCAAAGAGTTTTCGAATTATCATGGTTACAGTCAACCAGACATAATGTATATTTTTACTTTCTTGTACACGAAATATAAAAGAAATAATGCAATCGTCACAAAACCCGAATTCGCCATTTTGATGAATTTACAACTTTTAGACTTCCCTAAGCCCAAATAACATATATTTTCGGCGTTATGTCTATATGTCTGCAAAGAAAATAGCTCAAAAAGTTTTTAAGCTAGACAGCTTAAATTTGGTTGATGAAATAACGGCCATATTTGTAGATGTCAATTACATTTTGGATGAAATCCATTCAGAGGAAGTCTGTCTGGATGTTCAAGTTTAAGTGAACGCAATTACTACTATACACAAAGAGCTGGGTACATAAAAGTTGGTCCATAGATTTAACATTTAATTTTGAACCAAATCTATAGATGTGTTTATTATCTGTCGATCTGTACATTCTTATAGTGCACACGCAGTAACTCAAAAACTAAATAAATTAAATCAATGAAATTCGGTGTATTGCCTTTTGACTACAAATGTAATTCTATATCCAATTCTGGTTTCATTTCGTCGCCAAAAAACTATTCAAAATTCCTATGACATATTCAGTAAAATTGCTAGATTTACGCCAATGATCAATATTTCGTAACTACTGGTCGCTAATACCATGCAGGGTAATTGCAGCTTTTCTCAGAATACATAATTTTATGCTGAGTGAGAAAGGTAAGACCTTAATTAAAGAATATGTGAGAAGATTTCGGGGAGATTGATTTCTCTAGTTGGATTCAAGGAGATCTGAAACGTGTTCGAAGTTTCTGACCATTAGGATACCTTATTTTGCATTAATAAAACTATAGATAAACCGATATATGAGACCGTAAGTATCATAGCATTCACAAAAGTGGAGTAAAATTTTGGTTCAAAATATTTTGAGGTATGCGCTAAAGAATCATAGAAAATAATTGAACAGTTATGGTTTCAGTGGAAATTTTCAAAATTTTTGAATGGTAACAATATTTATTTTATTGGAATGTGTTCTCCTCAAATAATAATAATGAATAGAGTTGGAACGAAAATCAATAGTGCTAGACGAATTAGGAAGAAAAGAGAAAATAACCGCGGTGTTCCCAACAGAGACGAGAAGTTCAAAATTTCTTTCGGTATGGTAAGCGCTTTGGTTCTAGGCACCATCTGAAGCAGACAAAGTGTCATCGTGGTTGATGTCGAAAATTTGTGAAACGCAATAAAATTTTTTGCTTTCTGTTGTTTCTCTGATGTTATTGTTTTTTTTTCCTTAGTATGCCTACCGGTGGTGAATTTCGTGCTACAGGTAGCGTTCGATCGCTAATTATCGTTTTATGCTATGTAGAACCAATCCCAATAAAAAACAGATAGTGTTTCCATTTGAAAATTTTGTGTCTGTAATCGTAACTGGTAAAATTTAAATATTGTTTTTCATATGATTCTTGAGCGCATACCCCAAAATACCCTGAACCAAAATTTTATTCTGTTTCTGTGAACGGTATGGTAGTTTATGGTCTCCTATATTGAGATACATTTTTTTAATAAACATCCGGTGCTGTTCGTTTCAGTATTCCAAGACTACCACTTTTTGACGACTCTATTTTACTAAGAGGTGAGACACGTATGGATGAGCACATTTCTGAAATTCTTCGTCATTCCTTGAATTTGAGTTCCGCCCTATTAGATACTTTATTTTTTTTCCATATATGTGATTATCGTGTCGTTTCTGACCTTATTATCTTATTTTAATGCAGTCTGCGTGTAATCCGAGTTTACTTTATTGTTAAATATAAACATATCCTCCTGTTATCTTTCCTCTCACCCTATTTTGACGAATTAAACCCATCCTAACGCATGCGTAAAAGCGCGGAGGGTTTTAGAATCCGTTGGCAAACAGGACTTCGTAGCAGAAAAAAATTCTCCCTGCAGCATATTAAATGAAATATTAAGATCAGCGAAATGAAAATGTAACCATAATAAATGGATATTTTCTATGAAAGTCATATTGCATGTCATTGAGATTTGAATGCGCAGTTTCCATCACTAAAATATTGCTAATTTCGCGTATAAACAAACTTTGCTGCTAGTTTTTTCGCTAATATTTTTATGGGATTTTTTTTCGTCCTTTCAATAATTTATATAAGAAATTCAGTTCGGTTCATTCCTTTTAGCTGCAAATGCTTAAACACAGAAGTTTATATTGTGACTTCCTTGTATTTTCACAAAGATCGTTGCTTAATCTAATTATTCAAATAATCAAACTTTCATAATTTCTGAAAAAAAAGGAAGGCAAATAATATCTGACTTTCAGTAGTTAAAAAAAATGCCATTACTATTTCAAAAACATCCTTTTCTGCAATTACCATTTCACAACCCGCTTGACATTATGTTTGCTCCTGTTACCGCCCTCATAACAATTCTGACTTCTCAAGTTTAATCAGATCTACGCTTTGGCTTTACTAACAGTCAGGTAAGAGTTGATTTTTCTTCTCGAAATCATTTTTTCGTCCCTTTAACAATTTATGTATGAATTTCAGTTCTGTTCATTAATTTTAACTGCAAATGTTTAAACACACAGAAGTTTATATTATGACTTCATCATTACTTAGGAGTTCACAAACATCATTACTTAGTCTAATTATCCACATGATTAAACTGAAATAATTTCTGAAAAAAAACAAGGAAGAAATATGATATATAGAGTTAAAGAAAATGCCAAAAAACACCCCTTTTCCTCATTTCACCGCTCCGCAACCCGTCTGACATTATACATATTCATATTACCACCCCCATAACAATTCCGACTCCTCAAGTATAATCAGATCTACGCTTTGGCTTAACCAGCAGTCAGGTAAGAGCTGGCGTGTTGAGTAGTAATTTCATTTCATTAAGAAGGCCATTTGTATTTATTTCCGCTCTCCGAAACTTCTCGAGTTAGCACTACTTGTTTATTAGCTTGAACTTGGCCGGGGTGTTGCGGAGATGTTATTAATTTCCCTCCCAATCTGTCATTTCTAACTTTCCTCAGGGCTTATTTTGCAATTTAAATTCGGGGTAATGTTCCCTAGTTAGGGTGAGAAAAGTTTATGTTAAGGGTGTGCGGTGTGAGTGTTTTTTATGATAAATGATGAGATCATTTTTAGATATGTTTCATGGTTTGGTGCAAGAAACATGGGGAGAATTGTTAGAAAGAAATTTTATTTCACTTAGCTAAAAACGCGCATACGTTTAAGGTGTTTAATTTTTATGAACAGAATTTGCATTTTACAATTAGGTTTGTTTTGTAGTTGCTTGTATAATTTCTCAACTTCCTTTTAAAACTCTCCTTATGACAATGTTTTTTTTTTCTTTCACGTTTAATGAGGAAGTTGTAAGAAGTAAATATTTTAATAAAAAACTCCCAGATCTCTTGATTTTGATCATTTTTACATTCTGGTATACAAAGTATACAAAAAGAAAGCATTCACAGTATTTATTACAAAAAGGAAGTATTTATTACAAAAAGAGTATCACAGTATTTATTACAAAAAGAGTATCACAGTATTTATTACAAAAAGAAACCAGCTGGAGGATGCTCCCAAAAACTTTCTCGCAAACTCTCTAATTATCTCGTGATGCCAGAGAACGCCTTGAACGCTATTGGCATGTAATAGTAACGTTTGGCGTTAATTTAACATTTTTATTGAATCTATTGTGTCATCTTTGGCGAATGTTTTGGTGATTAATTATTGGCATGCCATTAATAGTATAAGAAAGTTAATCTGTGGTTTAGATACATTTTTCTCGACCAAGTGAAATTAAAATTTGATACTAAATTATACTCGTAGTCACAAAATTCCATATAGCTGGTGCATTTAAATTAATGCTTTTTAAAAGTTACCCCTTTTACACGTTTCTAAAAGTACTGACAGACAGACGTTCAATCCCTTGTTAAATTTGGCCCCAAATTTGACAAGTATCTCTATTAAAGACTTAAAATCCGTGTACTGAATTTTATATATCTATCTCTCTTCTATTTATAATTATTGTATTAACTTATTTTCGTACGGCCGGACAGACAGACTTCCGCTAAGGAGATTGGATTCAAAATTTGATAAAAATCTACTAATTTGGTGTAAAGACCGTATACCAAATTTCACCAGTCTAACTCAAAGCAGTTTTGGGCCGTCTCTGTCACAGACGTATGGATATTTTTCAAAAATGTGTTTTTCGAATTTAGGGAAGTCTAAAACGTGGAGAGTCGTCAAAATATCGAGTTCAAGTTTTTTGACTTTCAAATTTCTCCATACTACGTATGTGTACTAGAAAATAATATGTCTTTGAAAAAATTTGAACTAGAAATTTTGACTACTTTCTATATTTCGGAAACCCCTGATTGCGAAAAAGAATTGTTCACCTGTGAATGCGATAACGCAAAAACGCTTTGAGCTAGATGGATGAATGCCATAATTTGTCGCCGAAATCGTTTCTAAGTCGCAAATAGTTGCCATGTTTGTCGCCAAACTCGGGTTTCAGTAAGAATACTTGTAAATCTCTGTAGTGATAATATTTAACTTTACACCAAATCTGCTGATCTTTATCAAATTTTTAATGAAATCCGTTCTGAGAATCCTGTCTGCTCACCTGTCCGAGTATAAGTGACTAGAAAAAAAATAGATAGATAAAAATTTGTACAAAATTTAATACCTAAAATATAGATTCATATCAAGTTTACAAATCTAATAACAGGTTGATCGTCCGTCTGTCTGCACTTCCTCATGAATGCAAATTCAATAACTTAAATAAATGAAATTTGGTATGTAATCTTATGGCATAGTTTTAGTTTCATGTTAATCGCCAGGAAAAAAGATGTACTGAATATATATTCAATTTTCTGGTTCTTGTGTACTGAGCTCAAGTCAACGATTAATCGCCATGATCACATGCTAGATTCTGCAAAAGTCTTGATTTACTCAGAAGATCAATATTTCATAACTATTGTTTGTCAATACCATGTAAGGCCTCCACAGCCTTGCACAATAATTTAAAAATGCAATGAGCTTGACATTATAATATAAATAAATACACAAAATGTCTTAGCGTATACAAGATAAACTTGGATTTTTATTGTTGTTCAAGGGCTCAAAAATGTTCTAAATTATTTATTAGTAAATTTGTAATTTTAAAATAACAGTAAGAACATTTAATTTTTAAAATCCTTGTTACAAAGTTAATCTTAAATTTCACACTTATACTACTTACGTGACTTGCTGTTTAGGAAGAAGGATGACAGTTTGATTTCCACTCCCACCCCTTCTGAAGTGGTAACGTGTCGCCTATTTTTTTAAAGATTCGCTAGATTTATTTCTAAATTATATTCCAAAAATTAATCTTAAATGTTCAACATATGTTATCGTATATCATCACATATCGTAGGAATAATTATTCAAATCATCAAAGACATTTTCGATAATTTCTTCTATTGAAAGAGTGTTATGGATTTGTCCTGAATTTACAAATAAGTAATTGTACATATCAAATTACTGTTTTCTTGATTTAATGACTAATATTTTCTAAAAAAATTCTTTCTAAATATTCTTCTCATGTTATACATCCATTTTAACGTATATACTGAGAGTATACAGGCAGTATAATCAGAGCGCTTCCAGATTTCTGATTCTTTGTTTCGAATGAATGTGTAGTGAATGTGAAAAATTTAGCTCGCTCCAAAACCAATTCTTCAAGGACAGAATAAACCAGATTAATTGTCTCTTCGAGTAATCTCTCTAATTTCTATTGTCTCCCAACAGGTTGTGGAATTTACTAGAAGGACACTTCGAATTCGGTTCCTAATAAAGATTTCGCTATAATTTTTCGCCAAAATTATTTCTAAGTCGCCAATAGTAGCCAAGTTTGTTGCCAAACTTGGGTTTCATTAAGAATACTTGTAAATCTCTGTAGTGATAATATTTAACTAATGTGAACCATGCTTACATATGTACTTAGAGTATATGGGCAGAATCAACCAGGGTGTATCCTAATTTCTGATTCTTTGTTTCGAATGAAAAAGTGTCCTAAATTTCAATTAAATATTTTAGATCACTGCAAGATCAACACTTCAAAGGCAGAACTAACCATATTACCTCCTCATGTGAACTCTTGACTTTTATCGCCTCCCAACAAAATATAGAATATTCTAGAAGGATCTTAGAACTCGGCTCTTAATAGAAATTCCGCCATAATATGTTGCCAAAATAGTTTGTAAATGGCAAATAGTAGTCAAGTTTGTCACCGAAATCATTTCTAATTAGCAAATAGTTATCAAAGTGATCACCAAATTCGAGTTTCATTAAGAATACCTGTAAATCTCTGTAGTGATAATATTTAACTAACTAGCAACAACGCGTTTTAATATTTTCTTAGGTTTAACTTCTTTTTAATAAAAATAATTTTGCATTATAAACTATATTTGAGCATTATATTAAAAGAAAATCCAACAGAATATAAAAAATACTGAATTGTTTTTAAAACTGGCATTATGTAAATTATCATTATTTTAAAATAAGATATGTGTTTCACTTCACGAAGGCTTTACTCTAACGACATGCTTTCCAAATTGAATTCTAAGCCTATTCTTTTTCAAATTCTTAATTTATGACAGTCCAATAATGCACTATACAGCAATATCACATCACTTCTAAACCTTTACTTCGTTTTATAATTCAAGAGACACTGAAAATGATCCACGAACATTATAATCCCATCTCACATCGTGGAAAGCACTCTTTTGCTTCTAAAATTAACAATTACTCTCTCTCTCTTTCGTACAAATGACAGACATTATTTTCCATCCATCTCCCCCGATGTTAATTACCGTTTCTACTCAATCAATTCTTACATTACTATCGATTAAATTCTACTTAAGCTCGGAGATAATGAGAAAACGCAGATTCTGTTTGAAATTCCGACGTTTGATTGATTTTCTAATTAACTGAATCATTTTTAACATCGGTTAAGGCGCTTAAAATCCTCTTTCCAGTCGGAACAATATCTGACAATCGCTGTTTTCGTAGCTGGGAATGGGAAACTACTCCCCAACCAACACAGATAGAAAAGAAAGGCGATTAAAACAATCCTCCGATGATGACTGAATTAATTATTTTATAAGCTCAAAGAGGGAGAACTGTCTACTAAATTTAATTCGCTTTTGCTTTTTCTGTTTTTAGATCATTTTGGGGTATTATTGAAACGTATGTAAAGGCTTACAAGGAGTATTAAACGATTCATTGCTTTTTACATTCTTTAACACGAAGTTTAGGAAGGGGAATATTTTAATTGTCAAAGCAGTCGAACTCAAAATGCTGATGAATTTTCATGTTTTAGATTTCTTTGAAAAATTACCTCTGTTTGTAAACACGATAATTCAAAATTAAGGAAGATGACTATATAGAAAATCAGATTTTTCCTGTAGGTAGGGATTTTTTTTAAAATTCTCTATCTTTAATTTTTGAATAGTTTTCTGTATAAAGCAGTTTGAATTTTTGTTTTTGTGTTCATTTTTTGGGAAGCTACATACGTTTCACATTTGCATAATTTACGTTTTAATGCGATTTTGCATTTTTTTAACGTCTTGTTTTCCAAACTCTAAATTTTGATGAAATCTTTTTATGAAATCCCTGATCAATTAAAATCGAATGTACATTTTTTAATTCAAATTTGGCGAAATAATTTCTCAATTTTTCATGTAGTTTTTGAAATAAAGAATAAACAATCTGTTAAAGATTGCTTATAAAGATTTTACCAGTGTTTAGGGATTTAATCATGCGAGAAAATTGAAAATTTCAAATTATTTTGAATTTTAATTTCAGGTTTGAACTTAGTACTTGAAGACCGGTTAAAAATAGAGAATATTTTGTAGTTCAGAAACTGAGCATTATTCTATTCTAAAATTAATAATTAATTGAAATTTTGAACAAAAGTGTTTATTCTATAAACTTCTAAACAAGAAAGATTATTCTTTATACCTTTTTTGAGTTACTGCCCACCCCTAAAAGTATTTTTTCTAATCTTCTAAACACTTTTGATTTTTAAGAGATATGTTTTTATTTCATAATTGTGTTGCAGATAATTTTTCAATCTTTTTTCCTCAAAACTTTAAAATTATAAGTATTTTGGAACATTTTTTAAAAATTTATTCCAAACATAATCATATACTGCAAACGAATAAAATATAATATGAGATTTTTTTTTGTCGTGTTGCTATTTTAAGCCCAATTTTTGCGCCGTAGCTTCTGAGGGTAAAGACCCCTGATCACAGAAGTCTGACTTCCAGCTCAAATGAAGATAGCACACACACACTTTCTTACACAACCCCTTTTTTACAGTGGGTCTCATTCACGCACCTCACAAAGAGAACACAAGGGAGAGAACAACCCAGCCCGAACCAGGACACGAACCAGAACGCTTAGATCAAGGAGAAAATGCGCTACCCCTAGGCCAGGGCGCTGGCTGTGATATGCGATCTTTATACTAATACGGTTAGTCTCTGCCATTTTATCTATGAAATACAACATTCGAAAGTCTATCAGCTTTGCGTCTTGCGTACATAAGAAAGCAAAGATTCAAAAATGCAATTGAACTGCATCAGTGTTTCCCAATATTTTTTTCCGCTCCAGTTCATTTTTCGAAGAGTTTTTAATTTTTCTGTGCTCTCTGCTATCACATCTATAAACAATATTTCCCATAGTAAAGAAATTTTTTTTAATAATGTTAAAGCTTGATTCAAATGACTGGAATGAACTTTCAAACAAATTTTATTTTTCCAACCTATTTTAACTTTAACATTTTAACATATTGTTAACATATTATTTTAGATTTTATCAATTTTTTTTTAGTTTAAATCAAGTGTAAATAAAAATAATCTTCATCGCTACTAATAGTAAAGATGAATATGCATTTGTCTGACTGTATATATGTATTGATGCTCTGCAGGCCATACTTTTGATATATAGCTGCCACATTTGGCACAAAGTTTGGAGGATGGAAATGAGCAACTCGGAGTGAGTTTTTTTTTTTTTTTGAAATTTCACTTAGAATTTTAATTATATAAAAACTTTGGCACTTTTTCGCAATTACTTCTGAAAATATAGATAAATATAAATTTTACTCCGTTTCAAAGTTAAAAATTTTTTGATTGATACTATGTTAATAATTGTGCAGTATTTTTATGAGTATTAGCAATTAAAAAAATCTGTGCCTACCTTCCAACAGTGGAATACATAGTTGTTCTGAAATTCAAACCATATTCATAATTTCATCAAATATGTAATCGCGTGATTTTCTTTCGAATGTTAAAATATAAGGAAAAAGTTTTCTGTTTAATACTTGTGCAGTTTATTTAGATAAATTGAAAAACTGAAGTTAGATTGTTGCGAAATTTAGAAGATAGATGAAGCGGACATTTGCGTTTTTAGTAGCACTGAGTTGCGGTGGGATCGGTCTCCATCATAAAGAACCATTACACAGTGTACATATGTAAGACAAATAAAATAACGCTGCTTTAACGTGTAATAATCTAATGGAATCATGGTCATGAAGTTATATCTAAAGAATTTGTCTGTGAAATCAAATACAACTGACAATACCTGATGGAATGGCTGGTCGTCAAAAGCGGTATTACTGAAACATTTTTATATTTACTTATGCTGGAAACTAACGATAACTTAACTAGGTAATGAACTACTCAAGCAAAAGATATTGTCAATGTTCTTTCTCGAACTTGCTACATGGAGCAGAATTTTGAAAATTAGGATCAAATGAAAATTGATATTCTCATGCCTAGTGCTGCTTCAAATACAATGAAAATACTCTTTTCACAAGTTTAGTATTCGTAAAATGTATTAAATGTATATATTTTTAACATTAAGAATTTGAAGTAAGAAATTCTGTAATTCTTTTTTTAATTCCTGGTTTTCTAATTTTCTGAATGAACTATAGGAGAAATGTCTTTAACCAAAACATCTGCAGTAGAATTTTTTTAAAGATTGCTTAAATCAATTTTAAAAAAATCACATAACAATAAATATAAATTGATCTTGTTTTCTTTATTCTTAAATACAGCATTTCTTTAATATAAATTAACTCATTGAAGAACATGAATCAAACTGATTTAATATTTCCATTCATGGATTATATAAACGCGTTTCTTTATTTCTGAGTTACTTAAAATTTAGCTTGAAAAGAAACCCAAACTCGATTCGGTTTTCAACCGAGGTTGATTATTTCTTATAACAACTGTCATGAGTAGAATTCGATTGATATAAATTCACGTTGATATTGATACTCGATTCTATCTGATACTTTTGTTCCTGATACAACCGGTAGCCGATTCCTTTTCCTTCGGAATGAAACCCGATACTCGATGAATATCAAGTATCAGTATCAATTGCATTTGATACAGCTCGGATGATATCAGGTTCATATAAGTGACAGCTACCGATCTGATATTTGCATCGAGACTGGTGGCTCATACTGATACGAAAATGATTCCAAAAATAGATTTCACTTTTTTGGAAGCGGTTTTGATGACAATATGCGAGTGGCTTTGATTTTGGCAATGATTGATGATAGAGTAAGAAGAGGAAATTAAAGACTTTATTCATACATTTACTATAAGAGAATGAAGGAATTTTTCAGTATTATGAGTTTCGTTACAAAGTATAAAGTGCAGTGATGGAGGGGAATGAATTATATATATTTTTGGAAAGACAACAAGCAGTTTTATAATATCACAGAGGGAGGTTAGTAATGTAGGGCATATTGACTAAATACTTCGTATTAGATTGATATTATATCATCCGACAGAAATCGAGTGGGTGGAGAAAGTTATCAGTCGAGTCAAAGCCAGATATGTTTGCGTACCTGATATTTCTGCGCGCCTAATACAGATTATCAGGCTGATGTAATGTTCACTGAACCTTGAGAATGCCTCAATAATTTTTTACTAGACGATCTCATCTGTCCTGGAATTCTTGGCATTATTGTTGATGTTCTATATTTTGGCATAAGTGCCACTGGTGTCTATTTTGTGCCAATCATTTGTTCTAGAAAAATCAGTCAAAAGAGATTTGGCTGTTTGATGGCAAAGCCTTCTCTTTCGTTTGATACAAATCTCAATAAACACCCAGACCTCCCAAGACAAAAGCCCTTGGAAAGAAAATGAAAACGGAAAGCATAACCACAAAAAACAAAAACAAAAAAGAAAGAAAGAAAAGAAAGAAAAGAACACCCATAAAAATCTTTCAAAAAAGACAGATCCTTTTTATTTTTAGGCAAACGCGACAGAGGGGAAAAGTAGCACGAAAAAAAAGGAATTACTAAAACCGTTCTAATTTATGGCAGCGATGTCTTGGAACATTTGACAATCTACAGAGTTTTCGCGGACAGACGAATTCTCGTAAGAGTTCGAGAATAGGTGGTAGTAATGACAGAAATAAAGCCGGGGTGGAACGTCTACGGGAGGTTTGGTGGAGGAATGATACTAGAAGTTGAAGCATTGCCAGAAATCCATCACCCTGAGAATTGTGCAGCAGCGAATGACTCCAGCGCCTAATGAGGACTTTTTAATGGACTGCTTGAAGGGTAATTGGGCACGCCACCCAAGTGCCTCGTTTTTGAGCAAACAGAATAAATGCCGCTTTGTGCTAAACGTTTATCATTTATGCCACACAGTGGATTTAAAATTAAAAGCGATTGCTGAGGGGAGATAGTGGTTTCCGGGTGGATTTGGATTGCATAATGTGGTTATTAAGAAAAGCTTTGCTTCTGGTTATTAATAAAAGAGAAATTCTTTAATGTGAATTGTGGCGTAGTCTTGATATTTCAATCGAATGTAACAGAAAAGCTGCTGAATTTATGAACTTGTTGATTGACAAAGATGAGTGATTGGAAACTAGGTCCATTAACTCTTATTACTTCTAGGAAGATGAAGCGATCTGAGCTAGATAATAGGCCAAACTTTCTTACCAATTCCTGAATTTTGAATGAGGTAGAGTGACATGGTTTCATCATGAGAAACGAAAGAATACTTTAAAACCATAATTATTAAGAAGAATATATTTTAGAACATGTTCCCAGCTATAACACAGTCCATAACTGCCATTAGCTGTTTTATTATCCCTCCTAACACACACACACACATATAAATATATATTTGTGTGTGTGCGCGCATTGCTAATATTTAGTAAATATATATATTACAGCGTCAATCGAATAGATAAAGTCACAAGATTCCAAGAGTTCCATAGTTATGAAAATCGAAATCAAATGAATGAGTGAAGTGATCTGTAAAAATCTTTGATGCAAAACCTTGAGTAAAAGATATTCCGAATCTTATAGTAAAAATTGTGAGTGGCAATATGAATTTAAAAATACATGTTATTTAAAAACTTAAATACAGAAATTTCTAACAGAACTGATACGGAAAAATTTATTATTCTATTTGCAAGGTAACATAATAAAACTGCCTAATATAACGGGGACATTAAAAATGTCAATAAAGAATAAATTTAATGAGATTAAGTGAGATACTTCGTAAATAGAAGACTATGTTAGGAATAATATAGAAGAATTAATTTAACACATTTTTTTCAAACGATCTACTGAGAATGTAACGTATTATACTAAGAATTTTATCTCTGAACAACTTATATTCTCAACTGTATATTGCCATTACGCTGTATTTAAACCATCAATATTTTAACTATCAGTTAGCTAATAACAATCAAACAATGTTAATAAATCAAGTTATTATATTATTTTAGGATCTAGAAAGAGTGGGACTATAATCAACATAAAAATCAATCAATAGTTATGCAGTGTTGCTAAATTATACAAAGAAAAATAATAAACAATTACGTAAGTTTTGTTTTGTACTATGAGTTTCCAGAAAGAATAAATAGTATTTAGTGTTAAAAAAAAATATTGATTTTGAATGTTTTTGTGATAGTTAATCAACCATTTAATTTTTACCACTTTAATTTTTTAAAAGATAATTAATATTTTTTCCGATTATCATTTGAATAAATGTATTTCCTACAAAAGTAGATGGATAAAGAGATTATCATTTAATTAGAAATTTAAATAAAGGACATCATCTTTGAAAGCATTGTTCTTTATAAAGTATCACTTAAAAAAATTGATTCTTTTATTTTCCATTATAATCTTAATAATGACATTAATGAACTTAGAATACTCTAAGGGTGTGTTACCTGTACCGCGGGAAAGGGCGCATGTGTGTAGGCGCTTCAATTTTCCTAACCATAAATTTTAAGATTCGCGTACTTTATATAGATACTGCTGTCTGTATAGATAAAGAATGTAAAACTAAAGAAAATTCTGAAATTGAATATCAGAGAGGGAAGTATCATCTATTTCTTTATATACTGAGTTGGCGCAGCATGACCTGAAATATTTCCTGCGCCGTAAAACATAACACAACCAATTTTGTTGTTGTGGCATGGAGCAACATTGTGTAAACTACCATTTTTAACTCCATACGATTTATTTTATCTTGTACTGCATTCTAAATATACATTTTCTCAAAAAAAAGAGAGGAAGAAAGAAAAAATGCCTGTGTATTTTGACCCTAATGATATATGTAATATACCGATATATAATATGTGAATATGCTAAATATGTATACCAATATACTACATATAAAAAGGAAGAACCACAATAATTTCACACAAGGTGCTCAATATTCTGGATCTGAGTTAGTAATCGAACAATATAAATAAAGAAAAAATTGTCTTTTTGAAAACTTGATTCTTGTAAACCATCTGGAAAATCAAAACTTCTGAAATTCTGTACCAAATCCATGATTGATTCACTGAAAATTTTAACACTAAATATCAGCTGTGAACAGCTCGTATTCGTTGATCTATCAATCAGGGTTTTGAAACTTGACTATTTTTTTCCATTGCCATTTGAATAACCGAACTCCGACAAATATCTACATACATCGGTGCTCGAGCGGATCGTTTGAACGGATATAATTGATTGGTTGATGATTTATTTATATTTTTTATATTTTCAAACGTTATTCTTTTTTTTGTCTATTTCCATTTCAATAAACATATATAAATAATTTTTTCATATTAAATCGCTAATTTAGCCCAAGTATAATTTAACACTCCTTAAAATTGTTTGACGTATTCATGATCAGTTTTCCAAAGATTCAGATGATAAACAATTCGTCTAGAATTATCATACTATTCCATTCATTTTAATTTGCTTAAACCTGGCTGTCTTATTTTTTTTACATAACAGTCTGAAAAAACAAAGCTGTCATTTCCTAATTATTTTATTTAAAATATCTTTATTAACTATTCTATTCATACACATTTTCAAAAAATATGTGGTATATTGGTGATAAGTTAATGAATAATTCAGGCCGTGTAAAACGTTCTGAAATTATTATATTCGCAACCAATCAATCATTTTAATTTCATAAAGCTTCGATTTCTTATTTTGTGTTAGTTTGAATAAACATGGACAATAGGTGGAATGAAAAAAAATCAATTTTTGATTTTTAATTTGTAATAGCGTGGAAAAGTTGCCTTTTAGTGTAGATAAAATAAATTATAAATATGAAAAAATATTGGAGTAGGTCTTGAGGTGCCGCAAAGATGCTAAAGTTTCACAAAAGTGAAATTTTTGCCACATTTAAAATTTTTTTTAACGAAATAGTCAACTTTTGATTTTTAATTTGTAATAGCATGGAAAAGTTCTAACATCATATGAATGAAAAATTAAAAAATATATATTTTATCAAAGTTTATAATTTTATAATTTTTTTACAAACTTTAAGCTTTTTGCAGCACCTCGAGATATTGTGGCATTACAACCAGAATTTTTAAAAGTATTTTTGAACCTAAAAGGTAACTTTTCTCCACTATTACCAAATTAAAATCTTAGAAAATTTTTATTGGCCCTTTTTAAAAATTTCCATTTTTTTTCCCATTGTTTTATTTTACAAATGTCAAGCTCTTTCAAGCACCTCAAGAAAATGTAACATTGCAACCAAATTTTTAAAAATTGTTTTTGTACCTAAAGAGCGGCTTTTCCGCACTATTACCAAATCAAAATAAAAATAAAAAGTCATTTTTGTTCTATCCTAATGGACAAATCATCTCTTTGCTTTACAATCTTCTCATAATTATCCTTTTTAAAATTGAATACAAACAGGCTTTCTGTAAAAGATGTGTGATGAATTGATAATAAGTAAACAACACAATGCGGGAGATGAGCACTGTCTGCTACGACTTATATTCGTTTACCGATTATAAATTAAAAATCAACAACTTGATTTTCTTATTTTTTTTCATTACAGTTTGAATAAACACAAACAAATCACCTCTATATACATTACTTCCATCTCCTTAAATCCCTATTTAAAATTCAACACATTTTGTAAATCGAAAACAAACAAGATTATAAAAACCTGCAATCTCGAGGAATTGGAACTCGGAAGAATTTAAGAAAAAGGAAAATAGAAGAAATGCAGAGGGGAAAAAAAACACTCCCTGGTTGGAAAGAAATAAAAATCAATGTTCACTTGAAACAAAACAAACAACGTTAAGGGTTTTAACAAAGTTATAGGAGAGGTTGTTGAAGTTTGAAAACAGCTCAACTCAAACGAACGGAAAACTTCCCCTTCTGCTTTTTAAGAAGGAAAAACAAATAAAATAAATTGGAAAAAGAAACAGTGCAAGAAAAATATCAACGGTGAGAAGCCCTCCGTAATGACAATTGAAGAAAAGTCCACGACTCCATTTTTTTTTTTTTTCATTTCAATTAGCAAACTGTGTAGCTTGGAGAACTAGTTCATGTTGCGAAATTTCTCATATAAAACAAAAGCTTTAAATCAAGAATACCTACCAACATCGAAATGGTTCTAGAAAATCCGAATCTAGTCCCAATATAGAAGCCGATTTTATAGAAATTTAAATAAAAAGATTGATATTTTAAAATCGGTACTTCTTGCAGATGCGTGAATAGTATATAGTATAAATGAACGCTTGCAGACGATAAGCTTATGGCAGGTTTTTGCACATTTTTTTAGCGATTTTCCTATAATATAAACAAAGATAAATAAATATCAATGTATAAAAATATTATTATTATTTATTTATGTCATTTTATATTTTTTATTTATTTACGTCATTTGGATAAGAATATTTTAAATATATATAAAGCGCTTACTCTTTAAATGTTTCATTTGATAAAATTCAATTTTTTTCGAATGCCTATCTATACATGAATTTCATATTATTGCTCTATTAAGTTTAACAAAGGTAGTTGTTCTTTTTTCATGCATCTTCTAAACGTTTTCATATTCCATTAATACTTTTAGGTATGCAAATGTTTATATCTTTCTTCAAAAATTCAAACATAGAATTCTTAATAATATGACTGGTGACTGTGAATAAATGGTACTGTATTAATATTACTTTCATGTTATGTTTTTTAAAAATAATTTAATATATGGGCTGGTGTATGGTTATATTTTTAAAAAAGAATTTAATGTGTGAAAGAATGTACGGGCCTCCTGTGGATGTGTAATTAAAATATTTCTCTTTTAAATTTTGAAAAATAAAATGTTATTTTAATTACTCGAAAAAAAGGATTTTTTGTCATTTTTATCGTTTCAGTAAGTTGAAACTGGCAAGAATATTAAAGCCTTTACTAAAGGATTCTTTTCTAGACCTTTTGAACCAGATTTCAAATTCTCTCCTGTTTTTTGTTTAATCACATCTGATTTTTCCTAATAATCATTTAAATACTGTAGAGTCACCATTGAAGAAGCTTCTAATTAACGAAATTTCTTATTTAATTGTTCTTTCTATAAAACTTTGAATAGTAATTACCTATTATTCACTCTCTATTCACTCTAGCATTTCTATATAGCGAAATTTTTCAGATAAAATTTTTTGAGACATTTCACTACATCTATTGTAGTTTTAGTAAAATCAATCAAATCTACTATCGTGAAAAATTATAGGATCCAACAGGCGTTAAAGCTGTAGGAAAAAGTATAGATCTATATAATATTTTTCCACATTGATTAAGGCAATCACTGAAATTTCTACTGAACATTACATATTGCAAAGTGATGCGAAATATAATGAAGAAGAACAGTGAGAGATAAAGATGATAATGAAGAGTTTATTAAAGCATTTTCACAAAACTAAGTGTTAATTGCAGTATGGAGGGAACAGAAATTTCAAGAAAATGCTTGAGATAATGTTTTTCTATTTTTACAAAATGTGAACAAATTTAAGAAAAATTATTCGTTATGATAAACTTGTAGAACTACGGCATTTTTACAATTTATGACCGTGCTTTAAGGTTGAGTGAAATGTATATTTAAGTTTTAAACTTTATTTTTTCTCGATATGTAAATTAATTCTCAAATTTCTATTTAAAGAATTTTTTTATAACGAAGGATGTAAATGGAAGAATAAAATTTCGTTAATTAGAAATTCGACTATGTGTCCACGCTTCCTCTCATGTTTTAACATTTTTCAGTAAATAAATGCTCCTTGTACAGCAATCTTTTAAAAATCTATTTGTTATATAATTTGCTATTCAAACTGAGCAAATGAATGATTTTATAAATTTATCTTAGTAATGGTTTTACAAGACAAATAATAGGTGGAATTTTCTTCTTTTATAGAAACTTATTTGAAATTCATTTTCCCTTTCTTCCTTTCTTTATTATTAACTAGCCGCCTTTGGCGACCAGCCGGTTCGCCAATATTACCGCTCACTACAATTTTCAATTAAATATTTTAAGTAACTGCTCTCTTCTCAAACAAAACATTTTTAATCTTCCAATTTTGATAGTCATACCAAACTTATACTGTTGTTTAGATCATTTCGTTCAATTTACTATAAATATTTTGCTAATTTGTTGTCATTTCCGGCAAAACTTCAACTTTAATTTTAAGTGGAAATGATGAAATTGCAATTAATATAAAGATATTTTTTAACAAAACCAAGCGTTTTATTTTATTTATCATCTTTATTGTTATTTATTATTATTATTATTGAATATGAGTATTGCAAACAGAATCGCTCGGTATTTAAGTCTTATGTTAACTACAAAATATTTTTTATAGTTTATGTAATATCTCAAACAATAATTGAACAAAAATTTCTGAGATTCAGTATAAAATTCAGTTTTTAGTTTTGCTTTCAAAAGGATTGAAATGAAATCAATAATAATATTTTGTTCCTGCTTATAAATATATTTCAAAAATTATGAAGTCTAAATTTAATGCAGTAAGGTATCATATTCTGATAAATATTCTGGACACACCAAATTTTAAATAAATGAATGAATGTTTCTATTTTCCACGATCAACTAAGACTTATTTATGAAGTTTCGAATGTTAAAAGTCTAGAAAAACTCAACATTTTCATAATCTTAGGCCAATTATTCTTAGAAACCTGCGCGCTGATTGGCGTATTTTTTTTGAAACGATCGATGGAAAATCTAAAATTATCCTTTTTTTTATTGAATAGTGATATTCAAATTTTCATAAATCAGTCAGTTTAAGTGATTGATTTAGTTGAACGGAAATTAACTCTTTTTATTTAAAATATTAGTGTTTCAAGAGCATTTTGTTATTCGTGATTTCGACAGCAGAAGCTTTATGTAAAATCAAAAATTCGTTATTTATTAGAGCATTTATTGAATTACGTTACTTAAAATATAATCAGTTTTCTATTTAAACCATTTTAGTAAATCTGTTGTGTTCGTGCGTCAACAAAAATAGAATGCAGACAAACTTATTATGAAACTAAATCATATTACATTATAGATAATATTATCAAATTTACATCAACTTATTTTCATTCAAAATTCTAGCATCGTTTTTAAACAACAAATTAAAAGTTCCAAAAATATCACTGTTGCCAATCTGAATTTCACAACTATTTACAAAATAAAATTTATAATTATTAAAATAATCGTTTGCTACTTTTAAATAAAATATTTACGATTTATGTCGCAACAGATCTTTGTCTTACTAAAGGTTTACAAATTAGCTGTGTGGTCCTGATTTGAATGGATATCTTGTTCATATTAAACAAAACTTGCCTTAAAATAAAACTTATTTATTGGATTACTAATATAGAGAGTGTAAAAGATCATAAAATAATTTTTCTTGAATTTATTTTTTAGAAAAAATAATATTTCATATTTGTTTCATTTCCTACAGACACGTGACGAAAATTATATTTTTGCAGATTTCATTTCCAAAAAGATTTAATTTATTTTCAGTTAGAGCTTTAATCAATGTAATGGCAACACTTTGAAAAAAGCTATTTTTTTCTCCTGAATGCGAAACGTGCTTAATCCTCATTTTTATTTTTGACGAAAAAAATTATTGAAAAACATAGTTAAAATATTTATTTAAAAATTCATTAAAAATAGAAATTTAATTTTAAGATTAAAACAGCAGTATCATTTAAAAGATAAATTTTTTATCTTTAACTTCATGTAAAAATCTTTTTTGTGCGGTAATATTTTCGGCAGTTATAGCAGAAACACGTCAAAATTTCGCTTAATTTTTAAATAAATAAAATTCTAATTAAAAATTCGAAAAAATAACCCCCAGGTGCACATTCCCGGCCTCCAAGGTATACACGTGCCAAATTTGGTAGCTGTAGGTTGAATGGTCTGGCCTGTAGAGCGCCAACACACACACACACACACACACACACACACACACACACACACACACACACACACACACACATTGAGCTTTATTATAAGTATAGATATAGATATAGATAATAGTATTGTAGTTCACTAAATAAAACAAAAATTCATCTGCAAACCTTTTAATCGCAATTTTATTGCCATTCCGAGAAAATTAAATTAACAAGAACAAATTGATTATATATATATTGAAAATCTGAGATGTTTTAAGCATATTTTCAAAAATATATTTCATACAAATTAAAATAAAATTTAATTTTTGCACAAACACATTATGCAAGCATGAAATTTTTTTTTATCAAGGTATTGCCTGTCTCGTTGACAAAAGCTCAAATTACAGATTAAAACTGTTACGAAACCTAAAAAAGTGCAAATTTAACCAAAACTAAAAGTTAGGAATCGAAATAAACATGGAACGAGATATTTTCTCAAAAGAAAACTGCAAAACAAAAGTTTTTGTCATCTTTTAAAATTTATTAATTCACTAATTCTATATTATTTAACGCAAACATGAATTGCATATACAGGATATGCATCCTATTTAATATTTTTTTAAGGTGTATTATTTTTAAATATTTCTGCTCTTTCTTGTAATATAGAGGATATTAACATAAAATTTAGAACGATTTCGACAATGAATTTTAAAATAGCAAATGTTTTGGAATAAACATCTTCCTGAAAACAACTTTTTATTTGAAAGGAAATAAAGATATTTACATAAAATTTATAATAATTTAAATAAAGAATTTTAAAATAGCAAATGTTTCGGAATCAAACTTTCTGGAAATAGCTTATCGTTTCAAATGAGAAATATCGTCTGCTATTTTTATTTATTTTTCTTTTAAAATATCGCATGCAAACAAGCTGTGGATTAAAGAATATATTTTTGAGCTTTCTGAAAAAAAAATATTATTCCTGTTTCACAATTTAAAAACATTCCGAAATCATGGTATTGGAATTGGAATGGAAAAAAAGCAATGTTATTAATCAGAAATGGGAAAAAAACTATCAGTCATTACTCGTATATAGAAAGAAGACTCCAATGTAGTACTCGTAAAAATAATATTGGTTTAAATATTTCTAAATTGAAATCGCTGGCAACAAAAGAAAATCCTAGACATAGAAATCAATAGCGAAATCTTTGAATACGTCAATATCAATAATAAATAAAATAATAAACCAAGATTTAGAATTTAAAAAAAATTAATAGCATAATATTCAGTAGCTTTTGCCAATTCATGTAGCTGAACAAAGAAAAATATTTATCAGGAGATAAATGGAAATGCTTTGTGACCTTGAATGAAGCATGGATTTACCTAAAGAAAAAAAAAATGTTTATTTGTAATTGAAAATGAAGAGAAAAAAATGAAGAAATCTGGTTCTGTCATTTCAAAGAAATTTTTATACTTGTGCAGGATTCTCTTGAGACAAATAAATAAATAAAGGCTGTTTTCCCAAATTTTAAATTATCATGTGAGAACATTATCTTTTTAAAGTCATGTGGTATCAATCCGACAGAAAAACATCATGTTCTCAAATGACTCATATCTCGCCATCATTAACATTTAGAAAAGTGTCGGTTTCTTACCATCTCAAAATCAGTCGCGTTCTAAATTATTTTTTTTTCTGAGGCCAGAATTCCCCCACCCCCTGAAAAACCAGGTTAAAAAGTCACATGACTAACAGATTATACATACGTCGATATTTAGATCGTTTTTTTTTAAATCTCAAAATCGTTTGAGCTCCAAAACTTTTTTTGCCAACTAGGAAAATTGGCCAGTCAGGCGAATCGGCTACATGGTGGACATTCTCGCCAGTTGTAATTTTTTATTGGTGATTAGTGACAACTGAGCCAAATGTGACACCCTTCTTTATAATTTTCAAATAACTCTAAAAGCGAAAAATTGATGCTTCAAAAGTGATAAATCGCCAAGCCAAAAAGCATCATGTTCTCCCATGATAATAAGAGGAGTGGATGAAAATATCAAAATCAAATCAACGTGCTGTCAAGAATGTCTTGCGTGTAAAGTTTTATGTTTACGATATTTACAGAAGTAATTTCATTTCATTATTCCAGTGAAATAAAGAAATGAAACTCAATAATGAATTTAGAATGTAAATTCCAAATAAAGTCAAACGTTATCAAGATATAGCACAAGACTTACTTCAAAAAGTACCACTGAATTTCTCGAAAAAGAAAAAAAAAAAGATTGATAGGCTGTATTATCTTCTAACGTTTCACCTATAGAGAATTGTGCCTTTAATCTGTCGAAGGGGGGAAAAGCTTTTTCTAAGGGTAAAACCAACGATAAATAGACTCTGTAATGTAGTTGAAGAGGAATTGAAATTGGTATATCTGTAAATTTTACGACAAACCCTTCTATCAAGGAAATCTCGACGGAGACTTTGCCCAGCAAATAGATTATGAAATCGGACATCCAAAATATAATCATTATAGTATAAATAAGAATGAAACGGCCCTAATATCGTTCTGAAATCGTCCTGAATTACCTTTCTTATCATTTGAAAATTGCTTTAAGAAAAGCAAAATGGACTTTATGTTGGATTTTTATCGAATAATCCTTTGGAATATTGCATAAATTGTAAAAAGTATTTTGTAGTACATAAGACTTCAATGCTGAAGGACTCTGCTTTCTATGCTCATATTTTCAAAAAAAAAAAAAATTGTTTCATTTAAAAGAAAAAAACGTTTTTGTATCAGATGAAATTCAATCAATTCACATTCTAGAGGAGATGACAGAGAATTAGGGAAATGAATAGAGCAGTTTACAGACTACAGCAAGGTCTCTAAAATAATATGAGTTACATAACTATCAAAATTTAAAGCTTCAAAATATTTTGCTGAAGAAGTCATTAAGACCAAGTAACATAAAATATTTAATTTAAAATTTTAGGAACCTATAATCCTAGCTAAGCGGTAGCCGCCTAAGGCGACTAGTTATTAATCATTAATATGTCCTATTAAATTTATAAATCCACACCTTGAGATTTTTGAAGTAAAATTTTAATATTAGTTGATTAATTTAATTTAAAATTAAAAACAAATGAAGGGAAAAGAGCATTAATCTTCATTTTACACCGGTTTTTTTTTCTTTTAACATTTTATTATATTTGTTTTAAAACTAAATGGATAAAATATTGTCTCGTGTATATTTTCCCAATAACTTTCGGTGCAGCCATACCATTAAAAAGGTTTAAAATACATATTTATTGGTTCAAAAAATGTTTTACCTTTTAGAAATATTTTTAAAACCTTCAGCAACTTCAATAAAATAAAATTTCATACTTTAGTAGGCATGCTACAGCAGTTAATCCACTATTAATTTTTGGTAAAAGCTCTTTATAATCCCTTTTTATGAGCATCATTTATAAGTAATCCAATTGCTGTTTGCTCGCAAATACTTTCAGTTATAACCGCCTCTTTCTACGAACAGCATTCATAATATCTTTCTTAACAACTTTAGAAACATCTTTAAACCAAAAATGCAATTTCTAAACATACCCAATAAAAATAACGAATCATATTTTACCCAAAACAAAATACACGTCCTGTTGTCCGGGAGGAGAAAAAAAAAAAATGGTGGAATAAAACGATATCACCCTCCAGATCTCTCGAACGAGAAAAGTGGACGATGTCCAGCAGCAATAACATTCACGAAAGGTAGTTATTGAAGACATTAGACGTGAATAAGGACACTAAATTCCCTTAATGTCCATCGAACAAACCCTCACTCTGACCCCACAAAGCGGTCCGCACTCGGCAGGATGCCCAGTTTCCGCTGACCACAATACCCCTCCCTTTTCTGACCCATTAAACCTGGATTTATGTAACATGTCCGCCATTTTTGATAGTTTTCTTTCCATTGCTACGCAACACGTTAAGAGTTATTGGAGGGCCGATGGTTAATGAGCTGACGCTAGTGCTAGAGATATATTTTCCTTTTAACTGCTTTAAGAGGAAACATGAAAAATCTCTTGGCTCGCGCATGGTGGGAGTTATGCTGAGTGTGAATCTGATTTACGCTTTATGTGGGTTGTTGGAAGAGTTACTAGATTGTAAAAATGTCTTTTAGTACCGAGATGTGAGTTAATATGAAATAGGCTTCGTGTTTTTAAATTTTATGTAAGCAAATTGTGATTTTGAAAATGCATCTCTATAGTATCAATGCAATTATTTTGCAGTTTTGGTGTTTTCTTAAAATGGTTCGCGTATGGTGGGAGTTGTAATTAATGTGGATTAGATTTATGCTGTATGTGAGTTGTTGGACGAGTTACCAGATTGTAAAAAATGTCTTTTAGTACCGAGATTCGGGTTAATGTGAAATATGTTTCTCGTTTTTAAATTTTATGTAAGTAGATTGTGGTTTTGATAATGCACCTCTATAACATAAATGAATTGTTTTTTTGCAATTTTGGAGTTTCCTTAAAATGTGTTTTTTTTCCATTGATGAGTATTCTATTTGATATAAATTTGATAAGATGATTCGAGAGTAATTGTTGGGATATTTTCACTACAATCCCATTTACCTTTTTATGTGCTATGGATTCTTCTAAAGATTGGTTCTACCTTGAATGGCAGTGCGTATGTCATGACGCAAACATTTTTCAATGTTTCCGATGTATAAATAATATCTTTATGTTCCTTTAATAATGTTTCCTCCATGTCCGTGACCATTAACAAAAATGATTTAAATTTACATGCAATGTTTCTTATCAGCTGACTATGGACATAATATTTCTCCAATAATAAATGGCAGTAATATTTTGTGATTTTAATGTGGACATAAAAATCCGTTGTTTGGGGGAACTAAGGATGAAAATATGCAGCGTCATAACTGCGTTACTATCATGGTTGATAAAAAAAACAATCGCATAGCGATAAAAGGCGAATGTTACATATTTGTTGCTTCTTCTAAACTTCAAAATATAAGGAAACTTTTGCCTTGATAGGTTTATTTTCCTTTTTTAAAATTTTTACCCATTTTTTGTTTAGTTATCTCGCTAAAATTAGCTAATTTAGTCAAACGTTCCATTCAGAAACAACAAGAGTACCTGAGAGTGTAATTTTGAAAGAAACCGAGAACGAAATACGAGCTGGCAGTCCTAAGTCGTTCGTTATGTCGTTCGTCGTTATGTCGTTCTTTAATACCCAAGTCGTTCACTATGCTAACGGTATGGCATTTTGCTCTAGACATCAGATTTGGCTCTAACCAGATACATACACGAAAGATTTTAGCCGAATTGATTTCTAATCTGGTTACATCTTACTTAGTGATAAGCCAACACCTTATTACAAAGTAGTTGTAACCCCACAGTTCTTGCCTAGCTTATTTTGTACAACGTTGTTTAGAAATCATTTCACCTAATTGATAAAAAGAACTTTCCGTTCAATACACCACATAGGAATATCTTCGTATAAGATTTGTATAAGCAAGTGTGTTCAGTTTAATTTCAGCTATTACCAAGAAGACTGAGGTTAGAATAATAAGGAAACATTTATTGCAGCTGTATTTATTGCCAAAGCCTATCTCCTGATATAGAAGACATGACCCGTCACTGGAGTGAAAACAATTCAGCCTCACAATAATGCTATGCCTACATGGGAAGCAAGAACCATATCACTGAACCTGTAACTCCTTATCAACTCTTTCATAATGCTCTTCTATGTGGACGCAATTTAATATATATGAAAATTAAGAATTAGTTAAGAACTAATTAAGTCTATAAATTAAAAGGGCATATTAGATATGCAGAAACAAACAAAAATAGTACGGGAGCAGGAGGTCACAAATAGCTTTCGGAGATTCTGAGCTTTTTGTATCAAATGCAATCAACCAATCTTGTATAAATTACAACAACACCCGTATTCATTGCCATGAAACACCCTCTCCGTAAAAGGTACGTCCCGTCATTTTAGCAGGGATATTTCCATCCCACAACATTACCATATTCACCATGGAAGTGAAAACCCCGCCACTGAACCGGTGACTTCATCTATTCATATGAGATACTTCTTGTAAAAGATTCGTTTTAATATATTGGAAAAGTCAGAATTCAATAGTCAAAATAAAAGTGCGTTTCAAGTACATAGGAACAAAAAAAGAATAATAAAAATTCTATAATAGAGAGTGAATAATTAATTCCGGAGATTCTTAGAACTCTTGCATGAAATACACTCAATATAGTTTGTATCACAAGCCATACCTGCTTCACAATTTCTCTTGAAGGAAGTATGTCTCAACATTGAAGTAATTAGACTACACAATATTGTTATATCCATCAGGAATGGCAAAATCCCGCCACTGAGTTAGTTTGTATTTATCCACTCATTTGAGATGTTTCCATTTGTGCATCTAGTTTAATAGACAGGAAGATTTAGAATTGTCGGTAAATTAAAAGGGCATATCGGATACCTAGTATGAAATAAAAATAACATAGAAACAGAGAATCCCGAATTGCTTTTGACGATTCTAAGCGTTTGTGTAATCATCAATCACAATAAATATCAAACACAATAAAAACATTTATTTATTCCACAAGTTTAACAATAGATTTAAGATTTAAAAATTCAGCTATGGAAAGTAAGATTATATATTTTATTAAAAACAAATTTCACAGTATGACTTCAAATTTCACAATATTTTAAATCTTTGCTTTTAACCTTTTTTAATTATATTTGATTTGTATAAGAAATTTACTATTTAACTCCAAAAACAAGTAGGAAAAAGGTAGAAATTCTATTAAAATATCATTTTGTGTGTGGTCTATAAAACTCTCTCTATTTTCATGTTTGCTCTAAGCATCTTTATTGATTGCGATTAAAAATATAAATGAAATTTTGGAACACATTTTTTATGCTGTTATATTTTAGTTTAACAAAGCATTTACTTCTTCTTCCTAAGAAAAGACAGAGATACTTTTTAAATGAGATTATACTGCTATAAATCTTTTATTATTCTCGTTATTGTTTTAAATATGTTCTTTGATTGTGGTTCGAAACCCAGAGAATTATTTGAAGGCTATATAATATATGGATTTGTTCATTAACAAATAAGAAATTAAGAACTACTGATCTAGAACATGCTATTTCTTGTTTCCTTATTGTTTCGAAATCTGATCATAATATCTCAATGAATCCCATCTCCTTATCGTCAACTAAGGGTATGAAACACCTCCGGAACATCTGTTCCACAAAGCACCACTTCACCAAACGATAAGCGTCTTTGAACAGAACACAGACAACTTATTAACAGCACCCACTTATGATTCCATCGAACATGCAAATCGTCTTACTTTTATTCCAAAGAATACCTTCTTTAAATAAGAAGCTGTTGACTTTCCCGGCACCTCCCATTGTCTACGACGATCAAAGCGGCGGATCTTCACAAAATAACTTTCTCTTTAAGACAACAATCTGTCGGAAGTCCTTTCATCACCGAGACATTAAATCTAAAGAACATCCATTACCATCTCTGAGAACAAAGGCAATTTTATATTCTGTCGTATGCTTTCACATATCGTTTTGCTGCAGTCTTTGGAACCAAGACAAGACGCGGTGGCGGCATTGCAAAACTATTGTTTTCTGGATCAATAAAGACAATAAGTTATTCTTAAGAGGCCTTCTGACCCGTGGGGCAAGAGAAAAGGATGTAGAGAAATTGAAGGACCACTTGTTTCGCCATCTCTGGACGGCGGGGATGGAGGGCCCTCTCCATCGTTGCACTGACGGAAGAGGATTTTATCCAACAACTTTTTCTTCTTCTTCCCCTCAGACTACTTACTCTGGTATTTGGACAACCTGACAAGAAAGTAACAACAGTTCGTCTTATTAAGACTGGGATTCGGGTATTGGAGAAGAAATAAGATCGGGTTGTTGAACATTTTCGGGACAAATAAGGATAAATGGAATAGGGATCGGCGTGCCCGTAGCTATTGTTATTGTCTTAGTTGTTCTTCTAAGTCAATGCAGTAAGGGTAACATTATTGTTAATTAGAATAAATCTTCCAGCAACCGTTGTTTTTTTATTTCATTGTCTGATTCGTTTTATTCTCGCTCTTTAAGCTGAATTCTCTTAAGATGTACATTTATTTAATACTTAATGATTAACTGAGTTTGTCAAGAATATCAGAAAATTAAACAAAGTTTTACGTAGTGGAAACTCGGGGAAGACAATTGTGTAGGTAGTGTAACTACCAGTCCTTTATTGAGCAGTAATGCATACTTTTAATTTTATATTCAGTTTGAAATTAAATTGTATCTTCACATTCCTCCCTCCCATAGTGAATTTTTCAGTGTATGATAATATTGGAGAATACATTTTTCATTTTTAGAATGAACCCTTTTTCAAGTGATTGAAAGTTCATGATTTTAACAGTAAATATATACCGCCAGTTTTAAGCTAACACCATGAAACTTTTTCCTGTGTTTTTAATTTATATATATATATATGTGTGTGTGTGTGTGTGTGTGTGTGTGTGTGTGCAAACATATAATTTTTGAAGCAGAAGCCGAAGAGAAAAGACATTTTCAAATTTTAAACTTTGCTTTATTTCATTCCGGGAGGCATGATTTATATACAAGCAGAAGCGACGAGACATATCACACAGAACGACACAAGATCGAAAAGAGGAAAAACCCATGAAATATTTATCCCGGTGATTTTATACTGTAAGATTTTGACTAGGATTTCTTAACAAGTGTCGATTTAGGTAAGGGAATTATAGGGATATTTTAAAAAGAATTTGCTTCGGTTGACAATTTTTTTATTCCTTCATTCGGAATGTGGGAACTTCTCGACTTCAGCAATTTTAGAACTCGTGTTGAATTAATTAAATAATAAAGATGGAATTGGATAAGGAAATAAAAGAACATTTTAGAATGAAGTTAATATAGGCTAAAGTAAGATAAAACTTTGGAAATTAATTAGGATTAAATTAAATTTTAAAATATCGTTACCCACATACACACACCAACCCACACACACAAACATACATACATATATATATATTGGAATCGTTAGCCGATTTTCTTTATTTTCTGTAACTTCTTTATTTTGTTGTTCACGGTGATTGTAACCTGTATCAGTAAATTCAGCATAGTCACTTTATTATAGGTACACATTACTTTCTTAGCTGTGCGAGACGCCGTTTTGAAATTAAATACTTAAAGGAAATTAACAATCACCTTGTGTATGTTATATAATAACAACCTTTGGCTAACCAAACGATTCACCGAGATTCGTGGTTGCTAAAGTTTTCAAATAATGTTTTAAGCAATTTATGCTTAATGGATTTCTCATCAACATATTTTAAAGCTTTAAATATTGATAGATGCATAGTATGTATTATTTTAAAAGCCTTTTTTGTATATTGTGTTATACATCTCCCTAACTCTAACCTAAAATTTGAATTCTTATTTAAAAAGGGAGTAATTAAACTTCAAATAATACAAAGGAATTCTTATTAAATCTATTTAAAAGTGGATGCCCTTTTAAACTTTTTCATCATTGCTTATTTGAGAAGTTAAATCTTACATGTAAATATAAAAGAATTGAAAAAGTTATTAAAATCGTATTTTAATCCAAAACCTACTTACTCATCATAGAAAATAAACTGTTTCTTCAACCCATCATAGTAGCTAAATCCAGAATGAAATATCTGAAGCAATTTTCAGCAATAAAAATAATTTGGATATCTACAACAGGGAAATATATTGCAGTAAAATAAGTTTAAAAATATTTTTTTATGAATTAATCAAAAATATATAAAAATTTATAAAATTTATTATTAATTAAAAATATACAGAAATTAAAATGGTACTATTGAAAAGATAATTTTTTCACATTTCAGAAAGGGGCATTACGGCAAAAATTCGATTAAATGTTAATTAAAATTTTAAAAAAATTTAAAAATTTGTTCTAAATCCCACATTTTTATCCTCCAAAATACATCTGCATTATATTTAATTGCCTTAGATTTGATGGTCTCTCAGTATAATGCTTATCTTTCGTTTCTCTTTCATATTTCGAATAGATAAAGATAGAATTATAACTCAAAAGTAAGTTTCATTTAATTGGTTTTCATCGTTTGTTTTGTTCAATAACTATTAAGATATTAATATTTAGAATTTGTTCATACAATATTTAATGTTGTTAAAGTTATTAACACACATAAAAATGGATGAACAATTAAAGACTAAAAATGCATAGCTCTAATGGCTAGTATAGGTCCGCAGGCATAATATGCGATCTAAGAATCTGATATCCTATTCTTCAATCTTTTTTCTGACATATTTTTTTATATTATACCTATTTCTTATATTCTGTTTTTTTTCGTAACTTTACTTTTATATATTATATCGTTCTGCTTTTCCTGCATTTTACAGTTAAAAATATTAATATTTAAGATTCATTTATGAAATAATTAATTCTTTTTCTAAAAAAATATTATTTATTTTTCAGTTATATACAAGTATCTAGTGAATAGGTTATTAGCTACAAAAAGTAGTTCCTATCTGTCCGTGAATCTGATATCCATTTCTGTCTGTTCCATCAGTTTTTCTGTCTCCTTTTAATATATTTTTTTCTATTACATACATTGACAAACAATTATGAAACTTTCAATAAATCTATCAAAAAATAATTACATGTTACATTAATATTTATTGCTGTCCAAAATGGATACTTTTGTTCATCTGATGAAAAACATTAATCTTAAGCCCATTTTTTTCATTATATTTTATTTCGTACATTATTAATTATCGGTATACTTATCTGTTAACTGATTCTTTATTTATTTGCATGGTTAAAATATCTTTTCATAACATATAAACTGTTGAATAAAATTTTTAGTTATATCCAAAATGATACAAACTTTTTAAAATCTTCCGAGTCAATAATTAGGCTTAATTATTACTTATCACTTAATAATGATACTAATAATTGCATGCAAATTTACCTAATTAGAAAAGAATAACCGCTTCATATTACAAATTGCTTTCGCAAGCGCCCAGTTAATTTCCAGCAATGAAACGATATTAAAAAAAAAGAAAAAAAATAATCATCTCGTTAATGCGCTACTAATAATTATATCGATTTTATTTTCAGTCTTTTCAGACGATAAATCTGGAACCTTATAATTATCGTCTGGCTTAATATATGTTCACTTTTGTTGTTCTTAATATTATGGCAGTAGTATTTAAATAGTTATAGTATCATGACTAAAAAAAATATTTTTTTTAGATTTTATGTTTAATACATTATACATCTCAGTAATCACCACAAAATTTAATCAACAGAAATTGTAAATTATTTTATTTAATACCATTTGAAATGATAATATTATATTTAGGTAAAAATATTCATTCATTGTTATAATTTAATAAATGCGTCATATTTTTAAGTATATTTAGAAATATTTCATAATTTTTTTAAATTATTTTTTTTCCTGAAAGTTAACTATGTGGATTAAATTAAGATTTTCATTAAACAATATTTTTAAAGAAATAATGAAATATAAAATGCATAAAACCCTAGCAATGCTTTTCAAATGTGAGAATTTATTTTCATTTATAGATTTATCCTCATTTCAAATACTGTAAAGATTATCATAAAAAATAAGCGATGTGATGCTACAAACAAATTAAAATGTAAATTCTTGTATTCACAGAAATATTTGCAAACGATTTCAATAAAATAAGAGAAAATGTGAATAAAATGTCGCTTAAAATTAATACATTTTCTAATGTTTTATTTCTTGAGATTTTTTTTTTAATTTTTCAACATTTAAAAAGTAATTACCACATTTCGCTTCTTTTTATTGAGTAGGGGGCTAATTCTAAATATTAGAAATTGCTGTTTTTGTAATATTCTTGCAAGAGATTTAAATTTCAAATTGATCGGCAAGCCATTTTATTTAGACAATAGTTTTCATTTTACCTATTAAGTAAAGGATAGGAATTTATAGCTCGTTTATTTACTAAGAGATTAAAAAATAAAACAAATTGCAAGAAAGGAATGTCTTATAGAATGAAAAAAAAATTGCTTAACTGCCCAACTATATGTTCCAAATTAATAATATGATCATTTAAATGCATTCTTTAATTTTTTAATTTTTAAAAGGTCAGTACTAAAAAAATTCGAAATATTTATCTATTTTCTTGAGGAAAAGTTAGATAAAGAAATTATTTCATTTAATTTGCTTATTTAATATATTTTCAAATGATTTAAAACTCGAAATGAGTTTTCGTGCTTTCAAAAATTCAAAATAAGCCCGAAGGAAAAGAAAGCATATTAAATCGGATTAAATGTAAGCATTGATCAAATACACCCGAAAAATGTATGGCATGTTACAGTTTCGTAGACTGGAAGTCTGCGATTTAATTAAATTATTTGAAGAGCCATTCCTTAAAACATATTTGAAATTTATTTGTATTTGGAAATATTTGTTCCAACAATATTTAAAAATAAATCTGTAAGGCTGATAAACAAGTTTTTTAAAGTTGAAACTTATTTGTTACTTTCTAGTTTTATTAACTGAAAATAAATTACAAAAAATGCAACTAGCCCTATTTAAACAAGCTTTTGCGCGATGTTTCCACGATATTGTTCGATTTTCTGATTTCCCTTAAATGTCACGAAGGCATCGACATGATGTTGTTAGACATTGTGTGCTAATAGGGCTTTAATTTTCGATTTCATAAATTTGTCGCTTGATTGTAACATATCAAGAGTAAGAAATGCATCAGTTCTATTCCTTGTATTGTGTTTTTTGATTAGATACATATAATTTTTATATAAAGTTCTTCTTCTTGTTTATATAAATTAAAAACACATTTATTTGTCTTGCTTTATTATTTGAAATCCAATTCATAAAGTGAATAGTTCAAATGCTTTGAAAGGATTTGATTTAAATATTTTGTAAGGAACAAATTGCGTTGAAGCTTTAATTTCAAATTAATGTCTAGAATACCAATCCGAAACAGTCCCATTCACACCGAGTGTTGGCACGCACTCATAAAATCCAGTCACGCCATTTCAACCCCACACAAGCGCACTATTAATCATTTCCTCTCACACTTCTTATCTAATCATGATATATCTTCATTTACCACAGATGCACTTTTCGATTGCCGAGAGCGCTTTCTGTCGGGCAAAACTGGAGCACCCTTTTCCACCAACAAAAGCGCACTCGACGCGTGGAAAATCACCAGATGGATGCTTTCTTGGCAGTGAAAAGCACTTCCACCACGAGGACACCAATCCTCAGCTAGCTGCAGAATCACCCAAAGGCAGAAATCGCCATTAACAAGTACCACTGCACTTGGCATACGTCCCTTTCGCGTAAAATGCAAAAGTTATGTACCCTTTCTGTACTGAAGAGATTACAACCCCCTCTCTCTTTCGTACGTGGCTCAGTCCAGAAGGACTTATCAATTTTCCACCCTCACTTCTAGAGAGGCATCCGTCTGTTTATAAAAGGCATGGTGTCCTCTTTTCTATCGCTTGGGGAATAGGAAGAATCCTTTGTCCTTGTGCACCGAGTCAACAGTGGTATCCTGAAGAGGCAGCGAGCGGTGTGTGCTGGGGAGGGGGGCGCACACACTCACTAGCAGCACGTTATCTTCTTCCATGGTTTTCCGCTGGTGTGGAGGTTTTGTTGTTTTTTTACTTCGCTTCCATGCCACCACTCCATCACGGTGTTTGGGTTTTGAATGAATTATGCGGTGAGAAAGACTTTTTTTTTTTTTTTTTCCTTTTTCCTTTCGCTGAGAAGGACTGATACGCTTCTTTTTTTCTTTTTGATAGAAAGGAGAAAAGGATTGATATGCAGTATTTTTGTGACGAGAGAGGAAAGTGATTTTTGTTTGTGCTCAAAGGTACGCGCCCATCGAAAAAGAGGAAATCTGAGATTTGATTGCACTGGGGAAAAATTATGATGATAACCAAATGACTACAGAGATTTTGAGTAAAATCATTATGAATTATAAATTCTTTTATTCTCTATTAACTATTAAATGCATAGCGATACAGATATTCTTGGTATGTTTAAAACTTTATATCTTTTTATGTCGCAATTTTTTTCATAGTGTTTTTATTTTATTTTAATTTTACCAAACGATTTACGAAAATGATAAAATAGTAAATTTACCGTTTCCGAAAATCGTTTGGTAAAAGAGAACCAACGAGAGAGAACCATAGTGTTAACTAGAATATTTGACAGTTTATTTCATTATCTGTGATAGTTTTCATTGTTGGCACACTATCTGAGTACAATTTCATTTCGGCGAATTACGATTACAAATATAAAAAGTTATAAAAACATTCAGGAAAAAAGGTTTTCGGATTGAAATAAGGTAAGAGTAAAAAGTAGATAGATGAATTTTAATTCTCAGATTTCTTATCAAAATTCTTAATGTATCAAATTTGGAACCAAATCCATCAAAAGGAATGACTGTTTGTCTGTCTACATTTTCAAAAGCAAAGCATTAAAAATGCAATGGCTTAAATATATGAAGAATTTGGTATCTGATTTTGCGTACATTTGTAGTTATTTTTTTATTTTCAAATCGGGGGGGGGGGGTTAAGCTAAATGCGCAATCCATCCCTCTCCATAAAGGTAAGAACAGTGAAACTATTTTACGGCAGCCGTCTCATAACGCAAAAATTCTGCCTTTGAATACAGATTTATAGTTAGCTATTAAAATTCATAAACACTAATTTTTTTTTTTTAGATTTCAGAGTTGTTTTACATTCTTAGGAATATTCATACCAACTGGTTTAGCACAAAATTTTACAGATATCTAAAATTTTTATGATAAAATCATGATGATGATAACGATTTTTCAGAATCTAAACTACAGCACATGGTACAAAGCAGTAAATAAGTATAAGCAAACGCAACAATTTCCTGTCTAAAGGATTAATGGTTTTCAAAACTATATATTATTATACTTTTCATTATATATATATATATATATATATATATATATATATATATATATATGTATGTATGATGTATATATGTGTATATATATATATATACACACACACACACACATATATATATAAGTGAAATAAACAAATATTTTCGATTTTAAAGTTACTTAAATTTTTACGGACAACAGCTACTTCAGAAGGTTTCGTAGAAGCAATTTTATGATTACATTCAACCCTTCTTGTTGGCATGCTAAATTTAGAAAAAAATATTTGAAAATTTTCAAAATTTTTACAGTCAAGGGTCAGAACACTTTCAAGTATTTTTCCGGAGAACATTCATCTTACAATCTTTGAAATTGCTTTTTACTGTATATATATATATATATATATATTGTTTTTTTTTTTTGTAAAAGAAGATAATTCATGGAATAGTCTGAAAAAAGCGAATAAATCTACTGGATGCAATAAAACAACGAAAATAACTTAACTAATCCATATCTTGAACATACAGGGAAAAAATGAACACATGGTCACTGACATTTAGAAATATAAAAATGGATATATAGTGCATCAAGAATTTTCTAAACCGCCTATGATTACATATCGCTACGCATCACTTCTTCACTTAACATATTACTACTGTTTCCGCATTTTACGAAAAAAAGACCGCAGACAAGTTTAGCCCCAGAAATTAATAATTTTTTTTTAAAAAAAAACTTTTTTTTTTTTTTTTTTTTTTTTTTAAAGAACACTTCCTATTCTGAACGGACCGCCAACATTTTTCCCTTTAAGTCTGACGTTAAAAACACACCCAGGAAGAAGTTTGTCACATGATGATTATCAAGCTTTGTGTTGGCAGATGGCAGGTGGGATTTTTTTTATTTAATGCTGTTTATGTCATTTCTCTAATAATAAGTATTGTGGTTCCTTTAAAGTTCAATTTTTGCAATTCTTCCTGGTTTAAGAGGGTTCAAAAGTAACCAGATACGCTTCAGTTGATTCTGATTGTTAAACAGCTAGCTAGTCGGACAAACCTTATGATTAATTTTTCTTTGTTATTTTAGAAAATATTTTCCATTTCATACTATAAAAATTGAAAAAATACACTTTTCTTGTTGGAGTCTTATTATCTGCTATAGGAAATATTCAGAGAAAAAAATGTAATTGTCAAAAAATATGAAATCAAAATTTTTACTAATCTGCTCATTTCAGATCTACCTGAGTCCTCAAAACGTGTTTTCTGAATAATGCCTGTCTGTCTGCTTCTGACTCAAAAACCTTTCGAATTAGTCAGATGAAAATTTAATGAATGGATTTTACACCAAATTTGTAGATTCTTATCAAATTTTGAGCGACATCCATTCCCAGAAATCTGTCTAATTGAAATTATAACTATGAAACGATGAAAATGAGATAAATTTTATTTCATAGTTTTCTCATCAAAATTGTTGATGTGCATCAAATTTGGAACCAAATCCATCAAAGGGAATGATTATTTATCGATCTGTAGATTCAAAACCATGTAATGCAATATTAAAAAATGAAATCCGTGAAATGAATCCATGAAGTCTTAAATCCAGGAATAGCTTGGTATCTGTTTTTTTTTTGTTTTTTTTTACTATGTTTGTAAATATTTTTTGTCAAATTTTGGTTTTAATCAGGTGGATAAAAGGTGCCAAAATGCATATTCGATTTAATGGTACTTGCGTATTAACCGCATTCTAGGGATTAATCGCCAAAGATCTTGTGCTAATAGACTCTTTCGTAAATGTACACAGATGGCATGAGGTTAATTCCTATTCTACACAAATGGCATGAGGTTAATTATCAGGCAAATGTACAAGCAGAAGGTAAATGTACAAGTACATTTATTAGAGAGTATGTGAGAAAGTTTCAAGGAGACAACTTCAGTAGATTTTTAAAATGATAGCTAAAGTTATTTCTAATTGCATTTAAAGTTATAGAATGCTCATCATAATTCAACGGATGGAAGGTGAGCTCCAGAAATAAAAATATTATTATTTGTTGTAACCTTATATGTAAATATATAATATTAGAAGTTTTATTCTTTCCACCTTGCAGTGGGATTTTCTTTATCCATAATATTCATTCTAGAACACTCAAATAAAAAAATGTTTTTAAAAAAAATCGGGCTGAAACAAATTGTGATCCACTAACAACGGCAACAACAACAAAATGCTATATCGAATACAAAATAAAAAAATAACGTGGAAAGAAAATTTTAGAAAATTTCCTACTAAAGCAGAATAATATGAATCAGTAAAAATACAAAATAATAAAAATTGTAAACCTCAGCTCATTACTCTTTGCTACAATCCAGCATAAAATAATGTAAATAAAATATGAAATTTACTATATTGCAACTCATTTTTATTCATGCTTAGCTTTATTCGCACACCAAAAAAATCAGCGAAGTTAATCATCAAGTTAACTAGTTAGTTAGTAGAAGCAAAACAAAAATCTTGATGATTTTTTATCTGATAGCGATGGAGACCAAAAGGGCGTGGAACGTTTTATTTAACTCCTTTCAGTGTAACAGACGGTAATGAATGGTAATGATTTAGGTAACAATAGTAAACTGTGGGAAGCGATGTCATGAAGATTAAGAAAGGACTTTTGGAATAGACGATCATGAATTGGAGACATCTATTAACTTCTAAGAAATTGCAGTTATCGAAAAACGTTAAATGCAAAATTTGTTCGAATTAATAAGGCGTTAATTTGGCTAATTGTATACATTTATCTATCTTCAGTATTAAGAAAGTTTGAGCGAAATGAAAATTTCAAACTTCTACCAAAAAAATTATAATAAAGTGATGATTGGATTTAGAAAAATTCGACAAGTTTTAATTTTAACATTCTTTCTGAACCAGTTCATTTATGATCCATCTGTATATGGAATATGTATCGTTATATTTATAAATAACACGACAAAGATATATTATTAAATTCATATCCTTTCTAAGCTATGTATATTTTTACTTTAAATGAATTAAAATAGTATAACTTTATAAGGTATAATATATTTTTAAAATGTAATAAATTCAGAACTCTTCATTAAGTTAAGAGAGGTAAAAGAAAAAGGCGCACACAGACAAGACACCTTGAATTAATGAAGTAAAAAGAAACATATACTTTGTAGAAATCCAAAATAAATGTATATTTCAACGTTTTCATTCTATTTTCGAAATATGGTATAACGTATTCATGTATATAGTCATTAAATGGCTTTTTTTAATGATGTGTATAATTTATCCCTACTGTTATTTTTATATTTAAGCTTCTGTTCGATTTGTGGACAACAGATGGCGTTGCATGTCCACTGTCTCCATCGTAGTCACGTGGTAAAGACGGCGGAATTTTTCATTCACCTAATTTAATAGCGTGCCGCTAAATTTTTATAACTTTATAGCATTTGTATGCAGTTAAGGAAAAATTCTTCATTAGAGTTAAGTTTTGTGGATAAATAGACTCATTTGTGGAAAGACTCGATAAATAGACTCGTAATAAAAGAAAGAAAAGAATTAAGTTAAATTGACGGAATTACTTCATTGGCTTCAAAAGAAAATCATGCATAATGGCATTATATTTAATTTCAATGAGTGTTGCCATGAAAGCCTAGTAGAAAACATATTAAAAACTACAATTATCATTATTATGTTTGGAATTGCCAACGTTGACCAACAATATTAAATACGATATGCTTCTTTTTCTAATACTGACAAGTTTAAAGAATGAAATTTTTAGTTCAATTTCCGATTTGTTTGATTTTTTTTAAAGTTGAAATTAATTAGTCGAAATTATTTTTTTTAAATGAATAAGAGGTTTTCTGACTCATTCCTTTAAATCTAATAAAGCATGGATATTGTTTGAAAAATAGGAAGGTATTTTCTCTTTTTAAATTTATTTTTTGCAAATGTTCATAGAACAAAACTCTTAGTATTTTTGGATTTCTCTAAAAAGGAAAAAGCAATTTCTACAAAATGGAAAAAGTAATAAAAATATTTTTTAAAAAATTTAAATCATCATAATTTTGTTTAATTTTTTAAAATTAGATGTATTTTTTAAGAATCTAGCAACTTAAAATTTCTATGTGCTCGAAGTCTCTTTGTCTAATTTCCAGTATTGATATTTTCTAAGGATTATGCAAGCATTAAATAATCTGTTCATTTGCATGTATTTAGGCGCAACATTTTAAAAACCTATGTACTACATGTTATTAGAATCAAATAAGTTTCCATATTTCATTATCAAAAAAGAAATAAAATGACATTTGAAGAATATAGAAAGTGAATTTTTTTTCAAGAAATAAATAATCTGAGGGTATTTTTTGTTCTTATTTGAATTGCATTAAAATTGCATGTTTATAACGAATTTTGAACTCAACGGATGAGATTTAATTCTGGATTGTTTAATCAATCATTATGAGACGAAGCTAAACTCAAAATGTGTCTTATCATAAAAATATACGAGAAATTCGACGAAGAATCAACACGTTTTGACACCATATTATACAGAATAATTTAGTGCATTATACAGAATTATGACTGATAATCTGAGCGTTTATGGTCCAATGAAAATATCAACCTAAAAATAAAAAAAAGAAGAAGAAAATTCGTCTGTTCTTTGATTAACATCTAAACATTTTGCATATCTGTGCCTTTTCAAAACAAGATTTTTAATACCAGCTCATGCAAAATATGATTGTATACTTAATAAGTTTTGTCAATTTCATTACAAAAAGGATTTTTTTTTTCGTATTCTATAGTACAATATTTTTTACAAAAAATAAAGTGACAAATCAAATATTTAAATTAATGAAATTAAATATGTGCCACCATTTTGTTTATTTGAAATTATTTATTGAATTGAAACAAGGATGTATATTTTAATCTATAATAAAAGAAAAGTATTATTTTATATTTAAATGATATACAGAATACATTAATATAACAAAATATTCTACAATTATTTATTTGACCGACATAAATTTGTTTATCATAAGTTTTAAATATTTTACAGCATTTGTTTGAGGCAAATTCATCATTAATTTTGGTTTGGCCAATATTTTAAAAACATCATATTCTATAGTTCAAATATTTAAATTATTAATATTAGTCTGTTTTAATAGCCTTCTTAAATAATTTTTTGCCCTACAATTCGAAGCCCTAACCATTTTTTATTTTGTTTAAAATAAAACTTAAATAATTTTTTCTGTACTAAATTAAAATGAACGAAACAAATTTTTTAGGATTAGTGCTACCTGTTGAATCAGCTGCAACCTTTCGGCCATATAGGCCATCCATTGAGTTCACGGGATACTCATACCTGGAGAGAATACTGCAGCTTTTTTTATATATATATATATAATTTATGGACTAAAACTGACCCATATTTCAAAAATATTTAAAGGATTTAAATTTTTTGTATGAAAATACAGGCAAATATTCAAAAATAATTTTATTGAATATAATTTAATAAAACTTGGTTGCTTTAATCAAAATTAGGGGACGATTTCTCTCCTATGCTTGACCATGTAATAAAACGTGCCAAATGTGGAGAATTTAGTCTTCGAATGATAAAAGAAACCGAATATGCGTTGCTTCAAACAAATTTAACGTATATCTTCAATTTTGATAATAAGACTTTCATTTTTCTGAGTCTTTCAAGTTTTGTATCATGATGATTATGTATAGGTACAAATTTCTTATTCGACTGAAGATACATACCTCAAAAAAATTGATTGAAATCTTGAATTATATCTATAATTTTGGTGGCAAAATCATGTACCAAATTTTATTTATTTAGCTTATTCTGTTTTTGAGAAATTTTATCTTCACTAATTCGGATAAATACAGAGATTGGAAACTTCTAAGCGGATTTAGACTAAAATCAACAATTGTGTTGAGAAGACCAAGTAATAAGTTTTATATGCTGTTTTACTTTCTAAATATACAAAGTACTGCAATCTTCAAAAATTTCACACTCGAGATCTCGACGTTTTAGATCTCATTCAGTACTTAAAACACATTCTTGCCATTATGTCTGTATTTATGTCCGACCGTCTATCTCTTCGCTAGTCAGACTGTTTGTAACTAACTGTTCACACTAAAGATTACTGAAAAGCACTTTGAGCTAGATGGATGGAATTTAGTATGCAGTATTTATAGCACCTTTGCAGGTTACCATCAGACTTTGAGAAAAATACATCTAGAAGAAGTCTGGCTGTCCGGCTGCTCTCGAATATAAGGAAATACGATAATTCGATAATTTGTAGCTATCATATTAACTTATATTCAAATGACCTGACAAAATGACTTCCTCTGAATCAATTGATTTTGCTTCAATTTTGATAGAAACCTACAGATTTAATGTACGGACCATATTTCGAATTACATCCATCTAGCTCAAAGCGTTTTTGAGTTATCTTTATCACAGATAGAGTCTTATTCCGAAAATACTTTTTTCGAACTCAGGGATATCTAAAACGATTCCCTGATTCTTAAAAATGTCAAGTTCGTATTTTTTGACGATTATAACATTTTCTTTATAATTCGCATACGAGAAAGTGAAACTAATCAAGTATCACTCTATAGATTCAGTAAAAATGCATAACCCCGCCAAATTCACGCCAATATATTAATATTTCTTTACTTTTCTCTGCCTTAATCAAGGTGGAAGGAGATTGAGTTAGAAGATGACATTTTTATTAGACAATATGAGAGAAAATTTTTCAGAAGACCATTCCCGCTGGTTGAGATATTGTATCCACAATAATACAGGTGAACTAGAAATTGGAAGATTTCTCTTAAACGGATTTAGACAGCAATCAACAAATTTGTTGGGAAGTCAAAATCATTAGCTTAATCCATCTTAAACCTTGTGTTCTAGAATGATAGTATTCATTGTCAATATAAATCCATAACGGACATTACTCCAAACAATATTCATTGGCAATATTAGTCCATAAATACGTTTTCAGATTGGTAGAGGACCAAAATATGGTGATTCCTTAAAAGTTAGTTGTCAATCTTTTGAAAATTTCAATATTTTCTTTTTTGATAAAAGTAATAATAATCTCTCTCATTATTAAACATAATTTTATTTTGCAGTGAGTTAAGATTTTATTTTCAGCCTTTCAAAAATTTTTGAGCTTTTTCATCTTCTAACCTAAGTTCCAAGCTATTTTAAGTCCATTTCTCAGAATCCTCAAATAAGCCTCCGTATCTTACGATCCCAAAATAATATCAAATCGATATCAATAACTCACAAGCGAAAAAAGAACGACAATATTAATAACAACAGAATCGAATTCTTCACTGCAACTTTAGCGCGGGAAAAAAAAATTATAAATAAAAAACATCCGCTAAAATTTTCAGGTCATAACCCTCCTTCCCCCACCGTTCTGAGGAATTTGATTTGAAACTTTGGTTGCTCTTTTCCTGCTTTTTTATTTCTTGGTCCGTTGGGTCCGAAATTGCAGCTGCGTCCGATTTCTATTTTTTATGCATTCTTTTCCATTACGAAGGATTCCACCCGAGGATGAGATTGAATCATCCCTACCCAAGTCCTTTTCTTGCGGGTTTTTTCCCCAACCATTATCCCCACGCGAATTGACGCGTGATTACACCGAGAGGAAAGAATTGCATAAGTGTGGTACTAGCACCGTCAACACACAAAGAATAATTCCATTTGTTCTTATGTGAATATAGGTATTCAATAAAGCGAGGTTCTGCGACATTATTTGGAGTGGAAATTTTTATATTTTAGAATTTACAGATTATGCATGGAGTTCTGGTAATGGCATGATGTATGTGAAACCATTGAGAGTTGTCTTCCCTAAAGTTTCTCGCATATTCTCTAATAAACTTGTTATGCCAGAAAATATTTTACATCGTACTACCGCACAATAATTATGAAACATTAACTTTTGGCGAAAAATTAGTATTTTTACTGAATCTATGGTGCAGCCCTTGGCGAGAGTTTTGGTGATTAATCTGTAGCATGTGTTAACAATATACTAAAGACGTATTTGTGTTTTAGACATTTTTTTCTCAATCGATTAAAAAAAAAAACTTAACACAAAACTGCACTTGTAGTCACAAAATCCCATATCAAATTTCATATATTTCAGTCCTTGCGTTTTTGAATTATCGCGCTCATATATTTTTAAAAATACAGACCGACAGACAGTCAACCCGTTCTTGGATTTGGCTCAAAATTTGAAAAGTGTGTAGAAAAAAAAGTACTATAGATGTGCCAAATCTAAGTATCAAATTTCATCCCTTCAGTTTTCCGTCGTCTTGTAGTTATCATGTTAACTTAAATTCGAACAGCCGTACAGACGAACTTCCTCTCAACAGATTCTATTCAAAATTTGATAGAACTCCGCAAATTTGGTGTAAAGACCATATACCAAATTTCAATCATCTAGCTGAAAGCATTTTTTGGTTATCTTTGTTACAGACAGATAGACATTTTCCAAAAAAATATTTTTTCAGGGAAGTCTAAAATGTATTGATTCATTAAAACCTTGAATTCGAATTTTTTGATGATTTCTATACTTTCTTTATATTACGTATGCGAGAAAGTAAAGAATTACTATTGCAAATTCTAATATTGGTTTGCTTAATTCCTTTCTTTATGTCAGATTCAAGCAGTTTTAATCTTTCGGAGTTATAGTTCATATTGATGGTATGTATCTGAAAATGCTTCTATCTCACTGAGCATTCATTTGATTATATATTTGAATATTACATTTATGGATTCTCATAACATCTATGCTTAACATCGTGTGATAGGCACAGTGAATAAAATAGTTGAAAATGCTTTACATGGCAGATTTATGGGCTGAGAACTACTAAGTTATTACTAGGTGCTAGATGCTCAATTAAAAAGGATTCTTCAAAATTTTTTATTAGATTTATAAGTAAAAATTAATCAAAGTTTAAGCGTTTTATTCAAAAATTTCGGAGTATATTACTATAGGATAAACCACTTTTTCATAAATGTTTTTTGTGTGTGTATTTTAAAGTTAAGTAATATTAATTTCAAATCCATGTAATTATTTTCTGTAATTGTAATACCTTTTTAGAGAAATTTTGAATCTTTCATAACAGCTGACTATTGTTTTATTGAGTGTATTTATGATCACTGCTAGCTACAATGTTAAATCCCTTTTTTTATCTCTCTGGCTGTAATATAATTTAGAGCAACTTTAAAAAAATAATAAATTAATCAAGCTTAAAATATTACCACGCTTTGATGGTAGAACTAGTGGTTTGATTCTCTTTTAATACTTTTCTAAAAGAGACAACACCCTTAAACATTTCGTATTGAAATCACGTCTTTAAATCCGTTTTTACTTTCTGGTATACGCAGTATGGATAAAGTTTAGTAATCGTTCAAAAATTGGTACCTGACATTTTGATGTATCTTTACATTTTAGACCTCCCTGAATATCAAAACACATTTTTGGAAAGTCTCCATCTTTCTGCGACAAAGACGACTCAAACAAACTTTCAGTGATAAAGATAACTCAAACAAACTTTCTGCGACAAAGGTAACTCAAACAAACTTTCTGTGACAAAGATAACACAAACAAACTGTCTGTGACAAAGATAACACAAACTGTCTGCGACAAATGTAACTCAAACAAACTTTCTGCTACAAAGGTAACTCGAACAAACTTTCTGTGACAAAAATAACTCAAACAAACTTTCTGTGATAAAGATAACTCAAACAAACTTTCTGCGACAAATGTAACTCAAATAAACTTTCTGCGACAGAGGTAACTCAAACAAACTTTCTGTGACAAAGATAACTCAAACACACTTTCTGCGACAGATGTAACTCAAACAAACTTTCTGTTACAAAGATAACACAAACAAACTGTCTGTGACAAAGATAACTCAAACAAACTTTCTGCGACAAAGGTAACTCAAATAAACTTTCTGTGACAAAGATAACTCAAACAAACTGTATGTGACAAAGATAACTCAAACAAACTTAGTTGACAAAGATAACTCAAACAAACCTTCTGTGACAAAGATAACTCAAACAAACTGTATGTGATAAAGATAACTCAAACAAACCTTCTGTGACAAAAATAACTTTATTTGAGCTAGAAGGTTGAAATTTGATATACAATTTTTACACAGATTTCTATCAATTTCTTAATAAAATCTATTCAGAAGACACTCTATCTGATTGTTTGAATATAAGTAAACATGATAATTACAAAACAAAGAGAATTAGAAGAATAAAATTCAGTACACAAATTTAATATCTATAGCGTAGACAGTTTTCAAATTTAGATCCAAATTCAGATACTGGTTGATTTTCTGTCGGTCAATACTTTTAGAAGCCCATAAGTACGATGATTCAAAAATCCAATGACTTAAATATATCAAATTTGGTACGGAATTTTATGACTACAATTCCGTGTCGAATTTTGGTTTCAATTGGTTGACTAAAACGTGTATAAAACACAAATTCGATTTTATAGATACTATTAATTGGTGGCAGGGATTAGTCGATAAAACAGTCGCCAAGTATGACGCGATAAATTCAGTATAAATGCTGAATTCAAGTTAAAAGTTAATATTTTGTAACTGTTTAAATCGATGAACGTTCAATATAACATTCAGGTTTTCTTTGAAATGACATCTTTATTAGAATATATACGAAACGGTTTTGAGGAAACTACTTCTCTTTTGTAATGTAATATTTCGAACATGCCAAATTATAGGATTACAATGAATGTATGTGCTTTTTATTTAATATAGCATTATGGAAGAAAAAAAAAACGATTCTATAAATATTTCGCATTTTAAACTTAATAAAATTATTTTAATTTTTACAAAATTACTACAAAAAAAATACCAGATGAAACTAGTATTTAATAAATCCGTCAGAAATTAAAACATTGAAGCTTAATTTGATGAAATTCATTGTACACTTAATAAATTAAAATAATTGTTCATTGTATACTTTAATTCACTACTGAAACACAATTCTTTTCCATATGGTTCTTAAGATCATTCGATTATTATATTATATATTATATTATTATTATTATTACTATAATATTGTTATTTTAATAGAAGGTGTTGTATTATAAGCGCCGATTGGTGTTATAGTATTATTTTATATCACTGAAAAGCATGAAATAGTATACAAAAAATGTAAATCTACAATAATTTCTAAAATTTTAAATTTATTTGATAAGAATAATTGGCCAACAATCCTTTTAAAAAAGTTAAATTTCTAAAAAAATAATTTTTTAGTATACATACATAAAAAAAAGGGCTTAATACATAAGACTTTCTAAGCGATTTTTCGATTTTTTTTTTCAGTACATATACTTAAAATATTTCAGACACTTTAAGTTGCATAATATGCTCGAAATTTTCGGATACCCCGCTGAAGCACAGTGTGGTCGTTCTTAAAAAATGCTGTCTGAGCGTCGCATAGTTCCAGTGTGGCGTGAGGTCCAACTTTCTTTAATCTAAGAGTCGGCGAAGAAAATATGACGAGCAGCGCGATATGAAGGCATTCCGAATTCCATAAATTATCGTTTGGCCGAGGCGGAAAAGTGCCTTTATTGATATGGCCACAGATGTGACCTTCGCGGAGTTGGGGGCTAAGGTTGAGCAATGTAGCCCCGGGGCCTACTTTATCAAATGTTGGAAAAGTTTCCAAAAATTGGGGGAAATAAAGTTTCGAAACCTTCTCTCTCTCTCCTTCCGCTAGATTTTTTTTAAATCGTTTGGGGGTTTGTAGAGAGTGATTGCCCGGGGCTCTTGCGGCTGAGAATAGGGGTAGAAAAATATACGGTAAGTCAGCACAATCTGTTCTTTTTTTTTATAGGAAAGGGGAGGACTATGGGGAATGCTATCGTTGGACGATTTATGTAGTATCGAATGCACACGATTCCCATCGATCGTGCATCCTGATTTCATCGGTTTCGGTGAAACGTGAGTGTTCAAATAAATTGAAAAACGATTTCTGTATATTGATGGATATGCCTGTTAAAATGGTTCATTTTATTGATGTCGATTGGGTTTTGTGGAAGGAAAGGAAGGAGAAGAAATAAGAAACTTTAAAGGATTTTAAAATTAGCAAAATTTGACTAAAAATGAATTTTGAATTTAGCTTTTTATACCCGAAATATAGGTTTATCTCAGTATGTATCATTAACAGAGGCGAATATGTGTGTTGGTTAGACCGTTCGATTTTATTCCATTTGATCTTTGATTCAAATTTTGTGCTAGCAAATCTTCTTTCATTGGCAACTTTTGTACTTGTAAATGTTCTTTTATTGGTAACTTTTGTACTTGTAAATCTTCTTTCATTCATTACTTTTGCACATGTAAATCTTCTTTCAATGATAACTTTTGTACTTTCAAATTTTCTTTCATTGGTAACTTTTGTACTTGTAAATGTTCATTCAAAGGTGAAAATCTGTACATTGGAGGAATTTAAAAAAAATTGAATTAACTAAAAATTAGACGGGAATTTGGATTTTTTCCGCAATGACTTCCAAAAACATTATCGCACAAAATTATTTTCACATCTTTTAAAATTAAAAATTTATATATCTT
>JAPMOR010056588.1:19223-64962 GCA_026543865.1 Argiope aurantia | reverse complement strand
TATAATTTATTTGTAATTTTTCCGCAATGACTTCCAAAAACATTATCGCACAAAATTATTTTTACATCTTTCAAATTTAAAAAAAATGAATAACTTTTATTAGTACCAATTGTTTTGTTATATTATTATTTTCTTGATTTTGATAATTTTGATTTTTTTTAATCATTTTTCAACAATATTTTTCATTGTTGCAATGAAATGAAGGCCATTTTATTGTTTCATCTTATATTTTATTGTTTAAATTTCTTACTTTATTAAAGGAAGCGATAGAAAAATAATATATAATTTCTGTGTAGCTTACATGATTAAAAAGAAACCTGTTGTTGCTTATCCCCCCCCTGGATTGAACTCTAATTAAACCAAGTAAGAGATCGGGGGAAAAGGGGTGCGGTAGCTTCGGTAAAGGCCCTTGAGCACCCTAGGGCAGAAGTCTGACTTTAACTCATATGAAAATGACACACACTCGTTTGAACAACCCCTTTTTACATGGGGGGGGCTCTATCACACACATCCCAGATAGAACACGGGGTAGGGAACAGCCATTCCTGAACCAGGATTCGGGCCCGGAACGCCTAGATTACGGGGAAGACACGCTACTCCTAAGAAACCAAGAAATAAGAAAACCAAGTTATAATGCTGCGAAAGATAGAGGATGAATCTTAAAGCTGCATTTTAATAGCAATGTAAGGTTATGGGACTTGAGCCTATTAGGAAGGTTCATTCACACAATGAATTGAAAAAGTTACTAGATTATTAAAATAATTTGGCTCTATTGTATAACTCATTTTGATGTTTGAAATTATTTTTTTTTGGGGGGGGGGATAATGGATATAAAGATTTAATAGAAATTAAATACAACTAAGGTATACAGAGAGCCGTTGGATTCGAAAAGTGGCTAGTAAGTGAAAAAAATCTCTAAAATATATGTTATTAAGATAGCAGCGAATTATTTTAGCCTTATTTGCACATTTTATTTTTAGTGTTATATAATAAAGGACAAATATATGAAAATATTTAAAAAAAATTCATTTAAATTAAAAGCATTGTTTAAAAAAAGTTAAATACTTTTTAAGTTTTTGTTTAAAAGTATGATTTTTCTCACTTTTATGGTAAATGTTTAATTTTAAAATTTAATCTTTTTTTTTTCAATTCAAGACAATGTTTTAAAAATTATAACTTTTTAATATTGGTAGAATTAAATTTTTAATAATCAATGCTGCTTATAAAAATTCCAAATATAGATTATGTATTTATGCATACGTTTTTTCGGAAGTTCCTTGTAAAAGATAATAAATGGTCCTTGGATACATTTAATTTTTTATATGATTGATATCAAATTAAAATAATGTAAATGATTTAAATGATAATATAATGATAAATTATCGCATTCAAATGTATGCAAAAATATAAACCAACGAACTGTTAACCATTCCCAGATTTAATCAAAAATTTGTTATAAGTCCTCAGTTTTGGTAATAACACTATATGCTAAATTTGATATTTGTATATTCTCTTTTTTTTAAAGCTTTTTTGTTAATATGTAGACGGATGGACAGAGCGACCTACTTCTTATTGATGAATGTCGTCGAAAAATTCAATGCAATTATGGAATTTTGGTGATAATACCGAATATCAAATTTGGTCACCTAGCCCATAGCATTTTAAAGTCATTGTATGTATGCAAATGGATAAACAGAAAAATAGGCATACTACTAAACTATATTTTTCGTGCTAAAAGAGATGTAAAAATATCGATAACAAATTTTGGAATGAAAAAAAAATTGAGAAAGAAAGGAAAAAATTCTAGACGCATTGAACATTTAAACATTTTTTAAAATTTAGAAGCTTAATTTTCGAAAAATGCATTTAGTTTAGTAGGTTATTTAAAAAAACCATTTAAAATTCTTATATCATTGTTGCATTGTTGTTTAATCAAAATTTGAAATTTGAAGTCTTGTTGAAAGAGCTACTAAAACCAAGTTACATAAATTAATAAATAAACTATGTTTATTTTTTGAGGGGAGGGGGGGGGTCTATTTTCTGAGCACATCATTTCAAAACTGTCTCCTCTTGGATAACATTCCACGAAATTCCCGAATGCATATTTCATTTTTATCTCACCGGAACACCCTTTTACCTCGATGTTACTGTGACTGTCACCAATCCCCATCGATCTAGCAAGTGCGAAAAAAAGTGCTCAGTTAATTGCAGGACGCGCAGAAAAGTGGAGAAGGTAGCTAGCTCATCACTTATAATTTCTGATTAACGTCGTAAAAGAACCCGATTCCCTTCCTCCTTCTACTGACGACATCCTTCATATACCTCCCCCCGCGTACATAGATCAACCTAGAATGGCATAAATCCATCCATTTCAACCTTCACCCCCTCACACACAGGAAATTTCACTCTTCTGCTACTAAGCGTACGATCTGTTGAGTGTCGCTGATACAAATGACTGAAAAACATTATTTTCGCAGACGATTTTTTTCTAAATAATCGTCTGCGCCCTCAGCACAGCCTATTTTCGTTCTGTAGTGGATACTGTTCTTCTTTTAGAAGGAAATTTGATCTTTTTTCCGACCCAGGAAATTAGGTAAAGGGAGGAAAAATGTACTTTTTGTAAAGAGGGGTTGAGTAAGAGGGTGTGTTGCAATACCGATGCTAGAAATGAAATGAATTGCTGCCGGCTGAGTGCAGCGCGTGTTAAGCCCGCTTTGCTTATTGGCTTACTGTGTTTCCAGTTCTTTCTGGAGGATTTATGCGATGGGAAATCAAAACCTCGGAGGGAGATTAGCCCTCCTTAAAAAAAGGGTGGACGAAAAAATGGTTCGGATGGATTTTTGCTTTACATCCTTTACAGTATCGTGTTAGGTAGATTATTTCCACTCCAAGAGAAGGAGGAAAGTTAATCCACTTTTATTCTTCAAAGGATGTTTCAGTGACAACTCTTGTGAAATATGTGGGGACAGTTGTTCTGTTTTTGAAAATCAGGTGTTCAGTGTCCTAATCGGGGGATAAAAAACGAAAATTATGGGCGCAAACCAACAGGGGTTGTCGAGGATTTAGAAGTAATAAAACGAATGCGAGATTTGTCATTTTGTATGTCATTAAAAGGAAATGCAGAGAAAATATGGTCGTGAATTTCACAATCTTGCATGCATACCTTAATTATTGTATTACACAGGAAAATAATCTTTTTCTAAACACACATCACACATTCTCAAATTTTGCTTAATCACAAGATTTTGATTAAAAGTACTAAAGTTTTTTATAAACTAGAAGATGAAGCCTATTTTATGCATATATATATTTTTTTCAAATTGACTATTTTTTTTTCTTACGCAAATAATGAATAACTGGAAGAATGAAAAATGTAATTAATGCTAAATTTCAGACAATTTCTAGGCTATAATTTTGTTTTAAAAAAGATTATTTCAGGGACACAAGGAGAAACGTATTTTGTTTTCAAAGCCAGGACCTATTCTCTTTGGGCTTATTACTTTTTCCAGGAAGAGCGAGCCGCTGCCTATATTTCCAGGAACCTTTTCTAGGTAACAAGCTGCCTAAGCGTCCTATACTTGAAAGGAAGGGTTAAGCTCGACACTTAGTGCAATATTTTTAGAGTAATTTAATAAGTGAATTCACGAAGCCTGTACAATTAATTGAAATTAAAGTCAAATTTCTTTAAAATTTTGAAATATTATTCCAGCAACATTTCTATGTAATTAGATTTTGTAAATTTTACATTGCACTGTTTTATATTAATTTTTTTATTGCAAAATGTCTCATCCTAAAATGAAATATTATTTAGATTTTAATAAAAAGTGTTTCATTTTTTTAGAATCTAGATTATAATAAAATGCGTTTAATTTTTTTAGAATTTAGAATATAATAAAAAATGTTTTATTTCTTTTAACAATCTAGTTCATAATAAAAAGTACTTCATTTTTTAAAAAATCTAAATTATAATAAAAAATGTTTCATTTTTTTAAGAATCTAGATTATAATAATAAGTGTTTCATTTTTTTAGAATTTAAAATATAATAAAAAGTGATTTATTTCTTTTAAAAATTTAGTTTATAATAAAAAGTGTTTTTTTTTATAAAGAATTTAGATTATAATAAAAAGCGTTTCAGATTTTTTTTCTATTTTGTGAAAAATAATTGAATTTTAATTTTGCATTACTTTAAAGACAATACATTAAACCAAGCGAAATATCATTTTATGCTTTAGATTGTGAACATTTTCTACTTAAAATTATTTATATAGAGAATAAATTGAAATTTATAAAAAATTATCTTAAAAATACATGACTTTGGAAAGTGGGTCAAGAGAAAAGGGACTTCCTGTGCCTAAAGTCTCTAGAGGATTTAATCAGGCTTTATGGACACACATGGCGAACATCTATGAACACATGGTGATGAATATACAGATCATATTTACAGTACACACAGAAGGGTTTGTCAACTGCTTGTCGTGTATTGAACACTAATTTAAAAATCTTATTTTACCAAAGTTAAGACACAGTAAAATTTTCTTTTATTTTTACCAAATTTTCTAACAGTTGTCTGCAAATATTATAATTGTAATATATATATATAGCTTTATGATTATATATATATAGATTTATGATATATAGAACTTTAGGATTTTTATAATTTAAAAATAGCTAAATGAATTAGATTTCAATCCAAGATTTTACACCTAAATTCTATAGAGCGTTATGATTTTATAGAGCTTTATGATTTTATTGAGCTTTATAGAGATTCTATAGAGCTTTATGGTTTTAATATTTTAAAAATAAATTAGCTAAATGAATAAAATTTCAGTCCAAGATTTTGCACCTAAATTTCTGTGGCCTGGTAGCAAGATCTCAGCTTCGGGACCAGAGGGAACTCGAGACCCGATTCCACTGAAGAACCGCCGTGTAAGCGGGTCTGGTTCACGCTAAATCCGTCGCTGCCAATTGTCCTCCCTCTGAAGTGGTGTGGAATTTTGAAGAGGGGAGTGCCAGATCAGGTGCTGTCCTCGTCATCTGACCGGGTTCGAAATTGCGATGTCTGTCCCAAAATAGCAGTTGTGTTGCTTTAAGAAACGGGACGTTAATATAACCAAACCAAACTACACCTAAATTAAGTTTATCTATCTCTCCGAGATTGTACATGTGAATTCTATAACTGCAAAATGCAATGGAATAGATGAATAAATCTGGCATATTAGTTGCACTATTGATAATAAATGTAGGTATGCATTTAATTTAATACACATTCCTTACTATTTTGACTATCTATGGGTAAATTTATTTGAATATGAAAACAAATACTCAAAAATGCAATATAAAAGAAGAATGAATCTTAACTTCTTATCTTTTCATTAAAATCACACATCTGCATCAAATTTTGATTTTTAAAAAGAACTGTAAAAGATAATGTTCCAAACTGTACACTTGCTAATGTTTATTGCTTACTGATCTCAGAGCTAATTCTAAATTTGGGAATTATATGAAAAAGTCAAGAAGAGAACAATCCTACTGTTTTTTTCCCATTAACCCTTTTTCTACTGAGTCCAACAGGTCATGCAAATTTTGTACTTGTGGGTCGGTTTCTGTTTCAAACGAAGGATTCAGGATGTAAAATGAATTATCACTAAAGATGTCCTCACTTCGCATCCTGCACCCATCGTTTGAAACAGAAACTGGCAAGCCAGTATAAAATTTGCATGCTCGGATTGGGCTGGATTAGTAAGACAATAATAAATGCATTAATACTCCTCAGTTGTTTTGCTTTTTTATTATCTAATTATATGATAACACATTTAAGGGAAGAACAGTTCGACTGATTCAACTCAGGATCCATTGAATAGTTGAAGTGCTTGTTCTGATTTTATATAATTTATATTGAATTCATCCATTTTTGAATGATTGTTTCAACTTAAAATTTTAAGAAGCAATAATTAAACGTCCGTGTGACACGTGGACATGACGGTTAAGGGGTAAAAATTTGAAAGTTTTCTTGGTTTGTTTTTTAATATAATGTTATCGTTTCTAATGCATAATTCAAAAATAAATGGATTCATGTGTTATGTAGCCAAAAATTGTACGATTGCATGAAAAAAAAATACTTTTACTGGCGTTTTGCACGTTTTACAATAATTACATAAAAGTTTATTGTCAGAAGATAAATTCTTCAGTGCCATATTAAAATCCAAATAATTACATCTTTTCAATGAAGCCATTTTTTAATGCCGTGATATATTTTAATAGATTTCTTCATTTCTTAAAAACGAAAGTTAATGGTCGTCACAATGTCTTTCTCACAAGTACTCGAGTCTAAAATTTTCTGAGACCATTGGACATAACAACCTTTACAAACATTGTCGGCAATCTAAATAGGCAAACTAGTTGGTGCAACTGCGTATGGGACCCCCAGTTTTGAGCGACTCTAGTCCTTGTGATTTAGTTTGAAGTAATTTAAGGGTAATCTAATTTTGTGGTTTCTTTTGATTTTCAGCTGCTAAAATATATCATGCACTTAATATATTTTAATTAAAATCAAGTATCACTTAAATTTCAGATCAATAATCTTTTAACTTTTGCTTTCTTTCATATTCGCTTCAAATCAGTACAGTCAAATTTCTCTTCTGTTGATTGATTGATTCTCAAATCAATAGCCTTGGGGAAAACTTTGTATTTTCTTTTATCATTTTGTTTAAAATTACTTTGAAATTAAATTTTTTTTAAATGCACGAGATATTGAAATTATCTAAAGGGAATCGGCAATGAACTATTAAATTCAACTTGTCACATTATATATCTCCAAATATTTTTATATGGATATTAAATTAAATAGTTTTTGATGTTTAAAAGCGTGATCTTAGCATTACCTGACTGTTCCTATAGATCTTAAGCAGAGTTTGGGCACAGTAAAAAGCGATTATTAATATATAGTTTTGCGCAAATGGCAACACGTAGGTAAGCGGCAATAATCTGTCATCTAGTTACTATTTGTCCAAAATTAAGTAGTTGCTATTAATGGCAATTCTTAACTTCAAAGTTTCTATTTCAGGAATAAATACCTCTTGTGAAATTGCAATTGCAATATAGAACATACAAAAAGCTATTTTAACAAGGGGGAGGGAAAGCAGCATTCTTGCTGTCTGTCTCACGGATTATGACTAACAGTTTCCTCCGATGTAATTAAACGCCACTAAAGCTCGACGAATTTCTCAATTCTTCGAATACCTTTGCTTCAAGCCACCGAGAAACTGCCAAAGAAAACACATCGCACCCTAAGACCATCCCTTGCTATTCTTCGGATTTACAAGGAACATTCGCAAAGAACACATGCAGTTGCATAGCTTTGTCAAAGCCTAATGAGTACGGTGGGAAGTTCCGTGTACGTTACGGTTGCAGCGAAAAGCCTTCCGGTGTGGTCTTGGTTAAATCTATTTTTAGGTCCTGCTATCTGGCTTCCAGGGTATTCAGTAATTGAAGAGCTTTTTTTATTTGCAGTGTCTTCCGGAAGCTGATGTGATGGGGTGGTCTTTTGAAAATACATTTCATTTCTTTTTCTTTTTTTTTCTTTTTTTCTGTTTTTGGTTTAATGTTTGTTCTGTCTGTTCATTTTTTTTTCCATTCTCATTTCTGAGTAATATATGAGGAGGACGTTGTGGGTTGGACTTTTAGCAAGAAAGAGGACACGGTTGAGTGAGAATCAATTATGACTGCATGATGAATGGCAGGAGTGGAAAAATATTAGGAAAGAGATGAACCATATGTTTGTGGGAAATTGCTAAATTCATATGCTTCTAGATCGCCCGTTGCATTTTAACCGATAGATTGATTCATAGTTTACATGAAGATTGGTGTACTTGATTTTTTTCACGTCTCTAATTTTTGTCCCCCTGATCAGATCTGCTTTATTTAACGGTAAAAGACCGGGGAAAGCAATTAAATGTCAGGGCATTCCTTTTATTTTAATCTTGAAGCAGTGATATATTTAATTATAATTTTAATTACATTAAAAATAAAAATACAATTAGGACATGCAATTAGATAACAATCGATTTTGTGAGAATATGCATGTTAATTCAAAAGATATTCATACAAAGGAAATCCGTGAAAAAAAAATACTACACTATGCATGTACTAGTTTTTATTGGCATTAGTAGTTTTGAGTTCAGTTTAGTTAGTTTAGTTTAGTTTAGTTATATTAACGTCCCGTTTGAAGCAACACTAAGGCTATTTTGGGACTGACCTCGTAATTTGGAACCACGGTCAGATGACGATTAGTAGTTTTGAAGTAGGTATCTGACACTGATGTATGAAATATTCGTTGCGCACCAGATTAAAATGCATCTTTTAGATTCAATTGAATAAATAAGATTTTACAAATTCTCTCTGTCTCTCTCTCTCTCTCTCTCTCTATATATATATATATATATATATATGTATATATATATGACAGGTTAAAATTTTCATGCATATTCTACAAACAAGAGTAAGAGAGAATTTGTAAAAATTTGTTTCAGCTTTACAAAATAGAAAACTTAATTACTTATTAGTTTATTAATTACTTATTACTTATTAGATAATTAAAACTAAGAAAAATACTTTTGTTTTACTGCTTTATAAAATAAAATCCCATAAAATTATTTTTACTCTATCTTAAAATTGGAATAACTACGTTTTTAATAATGTCAGTTTCGTTTTAGGAATTTTTTTCTAATTTAAATATCCTTTTAAACTACAATTTGATGCATAATTATTAAATATGTTTTTATTGTTCAAAACATTATTCAACTGCGTGCTTTTACGAATGATAGAAATAAAAAAAAAATTACTTTCTTTGAAAATTGATTTTGAAGAATTATCATTTCCGCTTCTATTTCGAAATATATACCAGGATTTTCCAAATATTGACTCCAGATTTACTGGAGGGTTCCGATACGGTCTTGAATGCATACTTATTTACCCTACTGGTTTCAGATAACAACCCAAATTGGTTTATGGCACATTAAAGCCAGCAAAAAGTATCCAAAAAGAAGGTCTGTTATGATAAATAACTTAGCGGGAGTTGCTTCTTTAAAACTTTCACGCATACTTTCTAATAAAGGTTATTTATTTTTATTGCTATCCCCCACCTAGCTAATGGTAGCGGTGGTCTTGTGCGGCGTCGGAACCGGCAGGTTTCAGGTTTAAGGCCCGATTCCGTTGAAGAATAGTCGTTAAGTGGTTCTGGTGCTCGTAAAATCTGTCGGGACCAAATGTCCTCCAGCTGGTGAGGTGTGGAAGTTTGGAGAGGAGGGTGACAGCTAGATGCCGTCCTCGTAATCTGACTGCGGTTTAAAATTACGAGGTTTGTTCCAAAATAGCCCTAATGTAGCTTTAAAAAACGGAACTTTAATATAACTAAACTAAACTCCACTAACTAATCACCTAAATAATGTTCGACAAAGAATGATAAAAAAAAATTAAACAAATTATTTAAAAAATTATGTAACAAAAAATGAATAGCTGCATTATACATTCAGCAAATAACAAAGAATATTCGTCATAGATGGCAAATGCTCTTATATTAAGAGCGCGTTGGGGGAAGAGACATACCTTTATAGAAAGTGAGCTAAAACAAATAAAAACGAGCTAAAAGCGGAAATATTTAAAAGTAGTTTTGAAGAAGAACTGGATTTTTCAAGTAGGAAAAATCCACCTGGTAGAAAAAAAAATTATGCTGAATTGAAAAACTCGCAAGAATCACAAGGTTTAGTTGTAAGATTTGTTAAAAATTGGAATATTCTAAATACATTTAATCTGACTGCAGAGATGAAATGAATTGAATATAAAACATACCTTTTATTTATTATATCTAAATTTTAATTGTTCTCTTAATTCCATATTGTTTTCATAGTTTTTTTAATTAAAACGTAAATATTTCAATTGGAACATTGGCAATTTATCGCTTTTGAGGCATCAATTTTCCGCTTTCATGGTTATTAGAAAATGATAAAGAAGGTTATCACATTTGGCGACACTTATCGTCACCAAAAAGTTACAACTTGGTGCAAATGTTCGCCATATATCCGATTCTACTGTCTGGCTAATAAAAGGCAGAGTCGTGAGAAGTTATAACCCGAAGAAGCACATAGAAGAAAATAGTAATGAACACAAAATAGCGTGATATCGATATATATATATATATATATATATATAAAACGATTTTGAGATTAAAAAAAACATTCCTTATCTAAAAAATTGGCGATTTACAATAATCACGTGATCATTTCAAACCTGTATAAACCGGATTTGAAACACACACACACACACACACATATATATAGATATAGATATATAACACCATCGTTTTCTAAATATGCACGCAAACATAATCTGATAGTTACGTGTTTGTTTCAAATCGGTTTAAACTGGTTTTTCAAGAAAAAAATTCAGGCATCGATGAAAAAAAAAAAAAAAAGAATTCGATTGATTTTGAGATGCTGAAAAACCATTGCTTTTCTAAATGTTGGTGATTGCGAAATATGAATCATGTGAGAACATGATATTTTTCTGATAGATTAATACCACGCGACTTAAAAAAAATAATGTTCTCACATGATCACTTAAAATTTGCCATTGCAGATTTCAGTTTTTTATTATTTTATTTTCACGCTATACAGCTAATTCTTAGGTCCTTATAAACTGTCTTTGCTTTGTTTTTGTTTGTTTGTTTATTTGTGGTTTAATGGCACAAGAAACATATTTGGATATACTGCGCCAAGCAAACGATAATATCAGAACAGATTAGAAAATGTAAAATCTATGATATCAACATAAAACTTGTTAAAATACAGTAATGTAAAAATTAAATTTGTGATAGCACAATATGAACACGTGTGTTAATATATGATAAGAAAAACTTAATGAGAAGCAAAGAAATCATGCAAAACACAAACAAATGGTAAAAAGTGCTAAATGCAAGTATGAAAACGAATGGCCTGTGAAAAGTTAAAAATGTTTGTGTGGAATTTTTCACCCAAGTCCTCTAAAATTGTTGAAGATGTAGAAAAATGGTAAACACGTTCAGGATTCAAAATAGGGCATTGAATTAAAATACATGCCTGATGCTACAATCAACATGGCATGCATGACACACTGGTGTCCTTTCACCAAAAATGAGATGCCTATGGGTATATCGTGTGTGTCCTATACGGATACCAGTCAGTTTGACATCCATCTCATGTATAGGTAGAACAGGCCAAAAACCAGTTGTAGGTTTTATAGAATGTAGCTTATTATGCGTCTGACGATTCCATGCCTCTTGCCGGGAAGAAATTATATGGCGAGAGAATGCATCTTAAGGTCACAAAACGGTAGTCCAGTCCTTAAGTTAGACAGTACACGCGAATGAAATGCGGGTAGTGATAGGATGTATCCGATTATTATAGTTAGATAGCAATTCCAAAGCACTCATGCTGTCAGAGTAAATAATGAAATTATGCTGATGAGCAGGCGAAATTCTCGGGAGAGCAGAGAAAATTGCCATCAAATCTGCAGTAAAAACAGAGTTATGAAGCCGGTGGCTTAGTGTATCAAATGGCAGTATGATGCCACAACCAACATGTCCAGCTGATTTCGAGCCATCCGTGAAAATCAGCACAAACAAAGAATATTGATAACGATGAAGTAAAAAGAGCTCTCGGAAAACTACAGGAGCTGTTGACGACTTATCGAAACCAGCGAATGGATTCAGAAATGAAAATTGCGGGATATATATAAGGTGGAAAAATAAACGGGTTAAGAACTTTGACTGTTACATCGTTCAAGTCCGAGCCGTGTAGTATCATTTTGGCTCTCTCAGAGAATGGCAGAATGCAAGCAGGATGGACATCGTAAAGTCTACGTAGACCAACTGGAAGCTTGTTGTGACAAATGAGATAATGAGGCACGCACTGTGTGTGGAAATAAAACAAAACTGATAATTTTGTGCGCCTTAAATGAAGAGGTAACTGATGACATATGACATACAAGTTCTCTATTGGAGAAGTGCGAAATGCTCCGGAATATATCCTCAGACCAGTAGGGTTGATAGTGTCCAATCGCCGCAACACTGTAGGTTGTGCTGAGCCATACACCATGCAATGATAAACCGTCTTTCCACTTTATGATTATATTGTTCCCATTCCATTTTAATAAAAAAATTTATTTAAAGTATTTGTGTTTATTAGCCTTTACCTAGCCAAATTAAGAATTAACTTCTTAAACATTTATATTTTATAAAAATGTATTTTGCAACTACGCAGATCTTTTATGTCTGTACAGGGGTCGTGCCTGTTAAATTAAATTAAACACAACCAATATTCTCCGAAAACCCACTGGTCAATAGTGGTAACTAATCCTATATAATGAAGAGGTGGAAATTAATTCATCTTATGTTGATGACAATGGTGAATGCCCTTTGTCTAAGACTTAATCCGAAATATTGCCACTTTTATGCTTTTTAAAATAATAGCTGTTAAGATTTCGAAAGATAGTACATAAAGCAGCAAACAAAGCGAATGCGCTAGTTTTCTCTTTATTTCCTTCTAACGATATCCATTTTAAAAGACCCAAAACCTTAACTGCACTAAGGAGACATCATTTTTCCGTAAAAATATGCAGTCCAATAAACACTCCCCTGATTCAATAAACACGCCGAAAACAAGACATTTATAACATCTTTGCTCTAGCAATAACAACCACCCGGAGAATATACGTTTCCCTTATCGCCGCGTTTCGCGATAAATGTCAGAGTGCTCCTCTTTCCAGCCCAGGGGCTTCACAGATAATTATGGAAAAGACGTCAAAAAAGCGCCAATGCGTGCATTTTGATGGAATCTATAAATTCCGGGAAAGAAAAGAAATTGATCAATAAATAAAAACGAATTCGTGTTTCTTTTGTCCTTATTGGAACTAGGTGCCGAAGAATAGGGAAAGGTGAAAAAAAAATCATTAAAATATTAAAGATATTTATTTAGTTTGTTTTGTTAAATTTTATTCCTTTAATAGTTGAATTTTCTTGAATTTTTGGTTCAAATATGAATACTTATTCGAAAATTCTATAACTTTATTAAATGAATGTGTTTAGTTTTGTTGAATAAAAAAAATCTGGTGTTTTAGATTTTACCTCCTCTACCACAAAATTCACAAAGAGAAAATACTATACACCAAAAAAAGATTCGAAGTCTAGATTTTGACGACTCTTAGACTTCTCAGAGTTCAAAAAAATTATTTTTATATTTCTATGTCGTGAATATAATTCAAAAATAGTACCTCTAGATAAATGAAATTTTTATATGATCTTTTTATAGAAAGTATATATAATTTTGAACTCAAAGAGCATCGGAGATAGGTCCAAATCCATTCTCTTCTCTAGAGTACAAAATAGAACAAAAAAGATACCATAATAATTGAATGTACTAGATTTTATGGCTAGAAAGATCTCGTTGGTTGAAATATAGATTCATAAGCAAGAAAAACAAAATTGTTAATAAGTTTTTCTTCTATTGCTAGGATTAATACATGAAAGATGACACGAAGCTGGATCAATGATACATTTAACATACATCACGTCCACATAGGTAGTAGATTTTTTATTGGATATGCAAACAATACCCCGACTTAGCCAGAGATCATGCGAGAAACTTGATGGGGACCCTCGAAGAATAATCCCACCTTGACACCTTGAAGGAACAAACGATATCGGACACTTGTAAACAACAAAGGAACCTCTAGAGAGAACTTATATTGGTCATTAGTAGAAAGCTAAAGACAAGCTTTAACAAAATGTCCTTAATGGAAGATTTAATGACTGGAATTGTTAAGAGTTCTTCAACGTAGTTCTTCAATTTCTTGGCCATTTAAGTTTGTGTTCTCGCCATAGTCTCATTTCTGATTTGGATTTTAGACTCATGGAAAGATATTTCTTAGGTCTCTAAGTTTAAAACTTCCTTGGCTAGTGTAAATCTTTTGAGTTTCCAATATACCCCTGATGTACTCTGAGCCAGATCATTTCAACACCAAGCTTAGCAGGTTTTTCTTTTATACCCAATATTATTTTTTTGTCTTTTTTTCGCTAACAGAATCAAGGGCCATTAAATCCGATCTTGAATCAGAAATTATCTTTACCCCTTTTATATTGCTTTCAGTTACAAATTCCAGATCATTTCTGATTGCCATCACCTCTTCTGCCATAAAGACAGTTACATTGTCATTCAATCAACTTTTTATGGGATTGAATTTCGAACCCTGCAGTCTTTATTACGATATTCAGTCATTCAGCTAACTTGGGTCTTATGTTATCCAAAAGCTTTAAGGATGCAATTTTTTAATTTTTTTCCCCAATCTTATGCCATTCTTCACTTAGCAGAAGAATCTTATTTCACAACAGACGGATGTGAAAGTTTGACATATGCATCCATTGATTTATGTGATTTGCCTTGAGCGTTAAATCCATCCTGTAGAAACATTTTTTTGTTGGTTTTCTTTCATCACTTTCAAAGTTTATCCAAATCTTTTCTACTCTAATTTTTTTCGAAAACATAAAGTGGCCCGAATATAATAAGAAAACGGAATGAATTTATGTGCATATTGAGGTAAAGGAGATGAAGTTTAGGTTTGGGATTGTAGGACTGTAGGTTCAAGATCCGATTTCACCGACGATCATTATTTAGATAAGGATCTGATTTGCAGGAAATCTGCTATGACGATGAAAGTTGGGCGTACAATTTTGGAAAGGAGATGTCTGATAAGAGAAATAAAGTTTTGATTTGGGATTGTAGAACCGTATCAAGATCTGATTTCACCAACGATCATTATTTAGGTAAGGATCTAATTTACATTGAATCTGCTACGAGGATGAAAGTTTGGTGTTGAATTTCGGAAAAGAGATGTCCCATCAGAGTCTCACCATCCTGACCACGATTAAAACTACGAGGTCTGCTCCAGTGCAACTTCTGAATTTATTCAAAACCAGACGATCTTGAATGATAACTAACTTGAATGATTTATTCACTGGTATGGTTAGCCTTATATGACGGATGAATTGAAAAATATAGGAACAAATCTCTCATTTTTGGATCATAACGCTGATCACCACATCTGACGTTTCATTTCTGGACCAAGGAAGTACTTATTCTTTTCATCAAATTGAATAGAGTCATGAGCTTTTATGAGAAAGCAGCATTATTTTTTATTCCTCCGGAAGGCCTAGATGTCAACTACGAATTATAACATGTAATAAAAAGCAATAGTGGCAATATGTAGCTAGAGAAAACATGAATGATGTTTTTCTTAACGTAGATGTAAACCAGCCAGGAATTGCAGTTTGCAACGTAATATGTCTGGTTTTTAGAGATGTCTTCATATTATGTAAGTACAACTATGTTTTCTTTTGTCACTTCTTCAAATATTTGATACATTTTTTCATATTTTTGTTTATGTAAATAATCAAAGAAAATTTAATCGAACCTTTTCAGTGATTTGTTTACATTTGTTATATAGTATATTAATTCTAATAATCTACTTGTCACATAATATCTAATCTCAAATATCAAAATGACCTATTTCATCTCCAAATAGCCTTACTCAATTTTTGAAATGAATGTTATGGTCTAATAAAGCGATTGCCAATAATACTTTTCAGAAGCATTTATTGACTAACGAAGTTATTTGATGAGTATCGAAGATCGCGAAAAGAATTTTAAAGTATAATGGACGTTGAACATACGATAAATTGTACCGAAATATGGTTATTTGTGTTTTCATAATTTGATAATAAACAGATTATTGACAACAATCGTGTGGGAACTGAATCCTTCTAAATTTTTATTCATTTGAACAGTATAGCATTTTCTAATATTGATTGCTACATAGACATTAATATTTTCTTAAAATAAAATTTTGTGTTATTATTAAAATTTTAAAATATTTTTTGCATCGTATATTTTAATATACAATTCTGCAACTTTTAACTTCTAATACACAAGCACATATTTATAATATTTTGTATAAAATCTTATTATGCTTTTTGTGTAGAGGATTTGCTTCGTTATTATTTCCATGATTTTTGAAAAGTTTTAAGGAAAATAATGAAAGAATGCTATACTTGAAGCATGGGTTGATATTTCAGTGCAACGGAATTAACAGAATATTGGAGAATTAAAATTAATTTATTTGCTTATCTGAAAAAAAATAGCTTTATTATATTTTAATGATCATGCAAAAATCAAATTTCACAATACTTATAAACACTTTATTAACTTTCTACCAAAATATAGTGATGAATTTTGTAAAAATATCTTTACAGTATAAGAATGACAGGATAAAACTTATACAAAAATACTAACTTAGAAATTGGGGAACTTTGTTTTGAATGCCAGTTCTGTATTTAGAATTCTTGGTTTTAAAATTTCCTCTTCCTTATGTATATAATATACAAAGAAAAAGTATTGTAACCGTCAAAAAATTTGATCTCGAAATGTTGATTAATCCTCACATTTTATACTTTTCTAAGTTAGAAGATACTGTTAAGTTTGTGAACACCATAAAATCAAAATTGAAACAAGAAAGAACAAAATTGATATGCTATTGATTGTAGATAAAATTTTGGATAATATCTGTCAATTGAGGACCCGCTTATCAGCCCATGTACCCATTGACAACAGCAACTAAAAAATTCCGTTAAAGATAAAAGAAAAGAAAAGCATGGCACTGTACAGTTAAATATACAGACACGTCATATTACTGAGCATAGCAAACAAACAGGGAAGTAAAATTTGACGTACAGTTTTATCACATGAATATTAAGCACTGCAAATTTTAAACTAAATCCATCGTAGGGTTGAGTGTCATTTGCCTATTTGTATATAAGCGAATGCAGTAACATAGGCCTTTGCTACGAGTATCTTTTACATTGGACGCTAGATAGTTTGAAGAATTGACTGACAGGATTTTAAGACACGATCTTCGGATTTCAAATATCGAGCATTCGCTTAGGGAGATGTTCCCTTGGTTGTCATTCTTTTACATTCAGATCAAAAATAGATTCGACCATTTGCAGAAAGTCATTCGTTTGTGTGAAAGTATGGCTATACCGTTGTTCATTTTTTGCCATTAACCACTTGGGTTGGAAAGACACAAGTGTCACGCATGTCGAATTGCTTTTGTTACACAATCGCTAACCAAGCGTTATACACGTCGATAAGCAATTATTGAAAAAGTAAAAGTGATATTTGAAACCCGCCAACTGAGATTTTTTATCGGTACATAGCTTTTAAGAGGACATTAGATCGAAAATTAAATCATTTAGAAGATATAAATATTTTTCTGATTTCTATAAAGCATCGGATACTTTGTGTGGTCTTGCTGCGAGTTATAGTGGACTGTCTTGGCATGTGCATCTGTGAATATTTTGCCAATGCATGCAATTAATCAGATACTTTGTATACTTAATTAGCGTGAATTGACTAATTGGAATAAGGCAGCAAAATTACTAAGGCAGCAATATCCTTAATTTCGTTTTCCACCATCAACTGTTTCATTCAGATTGTCAAACATTGTATAAAATTTAATTGGATTTAACATTCAACACATCATGCAATAGAAACATATGTTTGACTGGCGAATCGTTTGACTCAAATTAATCAAATTTCACCGCATTCACCAGCATATTAATAATGGTATAAGTTACATTATTTTAGAAATTTTGAATCCAAATATGTAGACCCTTTAGAAATTTCTGTTTCATTCAGTCAGAGGGAAGACGTTTGAGGATCATTTTCGTATTTCTTTACTATACTAAAAAGTTGAAAAAAAAAAAAAAACCTCTATATTATGTATGAGATACGAGAGCAAAGAAAATCGTTATTAATTTGAATCCGGTTTCTAATTCAATGAGTCTACCAATAAGTGATTTAATCAGATATGTACTGCGCAATTTTCACATTTTTGACATTAAATCGCAAATATGGAGTTTTTTTATATAGAAACTACGTGATAAATAACGTGTTACTAAATTCTTTTTCAGCATTCTAATAATATGAGCAAATTGATCTCGTATCACATAACGATTTGTCTTGGGCGTCATTTAACTACAGAATTTTGTATATTTAAATATGTAATTTCAATATAAAAATTGTGGAAAATTAAAAAAAAACAGTTATAATTTTTTAGTGTTTCAAGTTTGTTTTTCTATCTTTTGATAAGAATAAATGTTTTCAAATATGACTTGTCACCTAATTATCTAAATAAATTCTTACTTTAAGAAATTATTTGTTACTTTAAATATTGAATAGACAACTGTTCTAGTAATTTATTTGTGGCACAAAGTATACAGAAATGATATTGACTGTATACGTAATTGATTATTCATTTATTTAACCCATAGACTCGAAGGAACTGTAGTGGCCTCGGAATACTGTTTTGGCAATCTGTGGATGGCGGATTTGATATCCGAGCTGTCGTATTTCCCACATTTACTGTTGCGTGAATCGTCTGTGAATCATATCTACTTTCTAATTAAATCACCCTTATCTAATATAGTCAAAAGACGGCAAGAGAGAGGAGATCTAAAAATTAGATGTCCCAATCACAGATTTAATCTTAGTAGCCAATTTGTTGGATGTATGATTCACTCGAAATTTATTGTCAAGGATCAAGTCATCCAGTTGACGAGGACTTGAAAAGTTTGGGGCGCCGGATTAGGTCCCATCCTTGTCGTGCAAAAAAGGTGTTAAATAAATTGTCCTGTCATAACTTGTGAAGGGATGTTTTATCTAACTACAAGAAAACTGCATAATGTTGAAAACATACTGCATAAGGATGTCCATTTACTAAATGTTACATATTGTATTTATGTGCATATGCTACCACAAATATTGAAAAAAAATAATGCTTAGAGGATGTCAGTTTGTTGAAATATTACATTCACACTTTGATAGTAGAATTTTGTATTTTAGATGTAGATAGAAATTTTTGTTCTGTATTAAGCGCAAAGTGTATGTTCTGTAGTAATGGGTTCGTTTAACATGTTTGTGTAGTTGAACTTCTTGTTTCATAGAATTCTGTATTGTGAGAGGTTCGACTGTATTATATTTTACAGCTGCCATTACTGAACTAATTAAAAATCAGAAAATTTGTTCATGTTATACATGCTATTGCATATATCGAAAATATATTGATTACCTGTACTGAACTGATTAAAAATCAGATGTGTTTTTAGAATCATCAGTCAAGGTACTATGGCCGTAGCGAATGGTTACCACATTTGGAACGACTGCTATCTGTGAGTTGCATTGGGTGGTGTCTACACGCTTCTTTTAAGGAACATTCTAAATCGGCGACGATAGCTTATGTCGGAGGTGCATCAAGCGTTTACACCGCGGATTTTTTCTTGAGGGTAAGTATGGGGAGGGGGGAAACCACCGGCCAAGATTTTCCACAATTTTGCGAGTTTGGTTTTTACCGTCATACTTTGGTGCCGTTAAAATATATTGTCATTAATCAAGCGATTTTAATCCTAACTATTGATTTTTATATGTACTGTTATCTGATTTTTAACCACTCCTTACTGTAGAGTATCTTCTTACTTTCTTCATAAATTTAGTCAGTTCCAGAGAGGCTGAGGCATTATGGATCCAAAATTGCGTTCCCTGGGTCATTGTGAGGTTTTTTTTTTTTTATTGAATCCCTTCTTCTAAACCTTTTATTTAGTTGGTATTTAGAAAATCGTTTCTAGTCCGGTCTGATGAAGTCTTTCTTTCACGATTTTTTTAAAAATTGATATTGTTTTTATCTTATTTTGGACTTTTATTAGCATACATACTTTTAGTTTTAACTTTGAAAGTCTATTTTATATTTGAAAATTTGCATCATGAACCTACATATGTTGATTTATCTATATGTAGACTATTCTTAAAGGGCGAATCGTGTTGAACAGCAATCGCATGATCTTACTGAACAACATAAATTAAAACATTTACCGATATATTTTTCTTCCAAATTTTGATGGTCATTCTCAAAATACTTACCATTTAATACAATGCTTTTATTCTCCCTTTTCTTATTCTTCAAGCATGTGTAAACACGTTTCTTACCTCTGAGGCATTTGTTTAAATTGCTGGAAAAAAATGTAAAATTAATTAGGGACAAAATTTCCCTTTGTAAAAAGACAATTGTTTGCATTATTGTCCCTAAAATATATCTTTAACTAACTACTCATAGAGAATGATATTAAACTAAATTTTCAATTAATTATTTGTTATCTCGTATGTTACTCTGCCAATATCTTCTTTCTGAAAACAGAAGGGAATAAAGAATGTATAGAAATATTCTATTTACAAAGATAATGACGTAAAACATGAAGTATATAAAATGAGATGAGTATGAGGGTAAATCAATTATGAGAAGAAATATAATAAAAAAAATTACCTAGTGACACTGGATTCTTTCAACTTCTCTCCCGTAACTAAGTGTCATGTTGAATGCTACTTATTACTCTTTCACTTGACTGATTCCTGAGGAGATATATAGATAACATTTAAATTGTACCAAAAACCATTCGAAATCAAATACAACTAATTTTAAGCTACATATCTTAAACTAAGTTCATGTTAGTCGCTCATGGTGGGCACTCCAACTTCCTATAATGTTGATCCAGCGTTCATTCGTTTGTTATGGTGTTTTAGTAATGCAAAAAGAGAACGTACTAATACATGAGTTTTGCATTTGCATGGTTCTTTGTAATGGCTTCCTTTCCAAGAGTTTTAGGAGGAGTAAGGAGAGGTGAAAATAGATTTTCACTGAAATGAATTGAGAATTATATTTAAAGTAGTAATGCAAAATACTATCCAAATCAGTTATTGTTTTAAATTACCGGATACATTAGACATTATGCCCATTGTTTTTGTGTCTCAATAAATTGATGCATTGTCCAGGTTGGGCCAGTGAACTTTCCCATGCAATGCTAATGTTTCCCTCTTTTGGCTTATCTTAATACCTGAAACCCTGTTTGGATATATTGGTCAAAACGATATGAACCGAAATTTCGGAAGAATTGCATTCAGTTGTTAATCTGTTGCAAAATGACGTGGTTCGCCTCAAAATATTATAGTAAATATCCGTCAAATGAGTGTACGACAAAAGTTTAAGAGGCTCAATCAATAAGAGATAATGGCTCTTTATTTATAACAAAAACATAAATACACAGTAGCAAAACGGATCATGCACTTAATCAATACTTGCAGTTAGAATAGCACACAAGTAAAAAATCCTTACTAAAGAATCGCAACTGCACAAAGGACTCTGAGAATTCGCTGGAGATTCCAAAATTCTAAAGACAAAAATTCATTCGACTACTTCATTTGATTCAACTGAATCTGTTTAGAGGAGATTTATAGACTCCGTGAATAAAGCATCGAATTTTCTAGAACAAACGACGGAACTCAGGTTCTAATGTAGATTCACCAAAATTCCAATAGTTTCTAGGGCTTTCGTTTTTATCCCCAAAGTCGCCAAGGTCGAGAGTCATTGACCCGGCATTCATTCAGCATTCATTAGAACTATCTGTATAACTCTTTCTTGATATGAAACTGCCCGTGCAAGGAAGCATTAGAAATTCGTAACAATAACATTCTTTTTTTAAAAAAATAGCATGTTAAATTTCATTTGGCAAAGCTTATTATTAGTACATAGAATCAGGAAATGAAATATGTATTAGATGGAATTCTTGTAGTTCTTAGAGAGAATTTCTTTTATAGCGTCTTGCCTGGCGTTCGTCATACAGGAGGCTACTACGAGCTGGTGGACTTTTATTTGCTATTGGTATCTCATGGTGTCTGAACAGAGCTTTCAAGGAGCATCCGCAAGCGGCAATGAAAGCCTGCTTGGCAGGTGCGTTAAGCACGTGCCTTGGAAAAGCCATCATTTTTGGCGTGAGTTTGATTCTGATATAATTAAAGGGTATTTAAAAATGCAAGTTCCAAAATTGCTGAGTTTTAAAAGAAAATAAAGTACATTCTGTAGATGTGAAATTTAAAATAACACTTGAAAGTTAAAATTTATCACAGTTCAAAATATTCAATATGTCTCTCCAGATTCAGAATATATAAATGATATAACTTTTTCCATGCTATTTTCAATAGGTATGGTGTGACACTTTGAAAGTTGCAAATGCTCTTCAACTTCAGTTGGTAGCAGTGGTACAAAACATCTGTTGTTTAATGTAGCCCAAGAAAACTATTGACTGTTACTATTTCGCATATCAGCAAGCATCACGCTAGGAATAGGAAAGAAAAGTGGGGGTTGAGTTACTGTGCAGCCTCGATATCATTCTTGATTCTGGAAGGACTTATATCGAACAGTTGTAATTATATTAAATTTAAACTGTTATTTTTAATTTTTCATAAACAGCAAGATTGTATTTTGCTTCGTTTTGTTTTAATAATCCTACAAAACTGGGATATCATCAATGAACACCCTGTATACGTTATTCTTAGAAATATAATAATAATAAATAATTGCTTTAAATAAGTAGTAACTAATTACTTTAGTTAATTTTATATATAAAATTCAGTTAATTTTGTATTTTGCAGATTTATAATTATTATTATAAATTTTGTATATGCTTTTGTATTTTGTATATAAAGTATTTAATTAATACTATAAAATTTATAATTTATTTAATATAAATTTAGCAAACCTAAATCTTTCTAGACATACCGCAAAGTTGTCTGACATTTTACATAAAAACTTCTAATTACATTTACGCGATATTGTAATCATTAATAAAATCGGATACAGTCTTACTATTGCTTACTGTTTTTTTTTTTTTTTTTTTGTCAAAGTTTCTTCAAAATGTTTTCAAAATTATGGTTAAGTAGAAAATGATATAAAATAATTTAAGAAGATAAAAAACTTCTAATAAAAGAGTTTCAATGTAAGAATTAGAACTGTAAATATAATATTAAGAAGGGGGAAAAAAAACCATCTTGATTAGCAAAGTGATTGTTTTCTTCTTAACAAGAAGGAATTGTCTTATGCCTACTGGATTTCCAATTTAAATTTGCAGGAATTTCGTTACGTTTATCATGATAACTATTATTATCATACTAGAACAAATTGATCCTATTTCTTAAAAATAATGGTTCCCATTTAAATATATAGATATCAAGGTATGCTTTTACAGTGCTGTGCAAAATCGTTATCAATGAAACACAGTATGCTTTTACACAACTTATTCCATATTTGTTAATATGGAATTCTACCACCAATTTTAAATATGCATATAATAATACAGAGAAAATATTTTTCTTCATATGGTGAATCTTTGAATTCTATGCATATATGTATTTCAATGACAATACAATATTTTAGTCTTTCGGGAACTTATCACTTGATAGATTGATTTTGAACTTCCATTTCACGTCGTGGCGCCATCTAGTAGAGATCTAGAGAAATTCGGTTTCAGTATATCATAATAAATCCAGTGAAGAAACATAAAACATACAAAAGTCCAAAAAGTTTTTTTTTAAAAAAAAGGGAAAAAAATCTATTAGAAGCACGTTTCATTATTATGACTTTTATGAATGCTTTCAATTCTATTTTAGGATCCATTGGCATCTTGGGAAGAAAGTCGAAGGCCCAAACCACCTGAAAGGAAAGTACCTGAAGTTTCTGATATGTATTATCACCATGCTGCTGTTCCTGTGCGATTACAGAAAAATGTAGAAGACGCAGCGAAAATATTGAGAAAAATTTCTAAGGAATTTCATACTATTAAAATCGGAGAGGTGATATAGACCATTTGCAGGAGAGTTAGGCTTCCATCTCTGATAAATTGCCGTAGGAGAATTTAACTTTTAATTTAGAAATACTTTTTGTCATAGAAATCAAGAGACAATGATTTACTTAATAGAACATTTCTATTGAATCATTTTATCGCATCAGTATATAAATTCATATCGATTTTATTGCTTTTATCGAAAACTGGACCAGCAATTTATTCATTTCATAAAAGAAACTGTTACTTAGTTAAAAGGAAATTCAACACTCGTATGCAAGGTCAAAGTAAGAGAATCGCTTTATTTTAATTTTTTTAAATGTCCGTTTGATTCGCATTATTTTTAAGGATTGTGTGCATTTTACTTGATATGCTTTGTGCATGGCAAAATGAAACGTTAATTTTATTTTTAATAAATAAAATTTTACAAAGAAAATAGAAATGCCTAGTTATTTTCTTTATACATCCACAAACATCCTAATTTCTAATAATTTTTTTTTATCAGTAGATGAAAAAATTTCACTCACCTGGAAATTCGACAAAATATTTCAACTTTATCGCCAAGCTAAAAGAACAAATCAATGCATTGTAATATCTTAATCCTGATCGATCAAATAGGAGAGTAGTGTAACAAAACTATTTTATTTACAACCATGTATATGTACACAAAAACAAGTTGCTTTCATCCAAGTTAATATTTACAAAATGCACACAACAGTTGAAAGTTTAATCATAAAATATTTCCTCGATCAAATCTGAGAATAGTCACTAAAAAGAAACGTTAACAGGCTGTTAGCTCAAAACGACTACTCCAGAGGCCGATTCAGAAATCCACCGATCCTTATCGGGTGGAACCTAACGCAGAAACCCAAATCACACAGAGGTTTTCAAAAAGGCAGGAACGACTTCTTTGGACACCGATGTCCTCCCGAATTTCGACTCATCTCACTTCGCAAAAGCAAAATACCGCATTTTATTTCCGTCAGATCTTCATTCTGATTTTCTCATTGGTGCATTTCCCTATCACCCAATAACTGCTCAGCAATGCTTTCTCAATGATTTCCAGTCGATCGTTGGAATGCCTGGTCAGGATACATCTTTGTAGCTTACCTTTCCTGAACGCATGCTAATTATAATCAATTCACAGCTAACACTGGCAAAAGTTCACTTGACTTCGACACTTAATGACAATTGTTGGTGGTGATTAATAGTTTCTCGAAGATTTGAGGTGTCCCTTCATAATGTTAACATGTCATTCTTCTACCACGAAGATATGATGAATCCCTTTGAAACAACGAAAGACACATCTGTCCTTCTCTATCTGGATGCAACAAATGACTAGAGACAATGGCTCTGCTGGAAGAGGATCCGTAAGCTTTTAACTATGTGTGGGAAAACGGGTGGCGTTACATCTGGCAGTAACGCCAATTACCATGTGTGAAATAGGGGAAACGTTACAGTATGTCTTCAACATTATTGTCGATAGGCGAGGAGGTTTATGTCGCCTCTATGGAGATCAGTAATTGTTCTAGCTTGAACAAGAACTAATGAGAATAATTTATTCATCTGGCTTAAGATCAATCTGACTTAAGAAGCACATTGAAGTTAATGATACAAGAAAGTGGTTAAATTGTGAATTGCAATAATTTTTCTCATGGGAACGGTTAAATTAGCGATTGTAGCAAAATGTAGGGGTCATCCCTTGGATTATCGAAAATTAAGTAAAATTTTTTCAATCATTAGCTTAAACAAATCTTCAATAATTGATATAAAAAGTATCTCTAAACTCTTCAATGAAAGTATTCCCGTAATCCTAAACATATTAACTATTCCGAGCACAGTGATGTGTATGATTTAGGTTTTACTTTCTAGTATACGGTGTATAAAGAAAGAGTTAAATCCAAACTCGATATTTTGACAAATCTCCACGTTTCAAACCATCTTGAGTTAAAAATATACTTTTGGAAAATGTCTATTTATCTGACTGTCTATCACAAAGATAAATCAAACTCCCTTTGAATAGATGTAAAAAAAAAATCGTAGATTTTTTTTTCAAATTTTGACCACAGTCTATTTAGAGGAAGTCTATATGTCCGGCTGTTCGAATATAAGTTAAGAAGAAAACTACAAAATAAAGAAAGCTAGATGGATAAAATTCGGCACATAGATTTAATATCTACATTGTAAACATCTATCCAATTTCATCAAGGGGTTGGACGTCTGTCCGTCCGTACTTTTAGAAGCATGTAAACGTGATAACTCAAAAACGCAATAGTTTAAATATATCAAATTTAGATGTTTTTTTGTGACTGCAATTGTAATTCTGTGTAAAATTTGGGTTACAATAGATCGGGAAGAAAGGGATCTAAAGAACAAATTCATCTTTCTTAAAGAGTATGCGAGAAAGTTTTTGGGGTACTATTTCCATTAGTTGAACTGCAGAATTGGATATTTAAATCTGGAATTAAGTCGTCATTTTGATAAATTTCAAAAAGAAGAAAATTCAGCTTTGCCGCTTAAAAAATTGATGATATGACTTATGTCTGTGATTCGGATTATCTAATCAGATGACTCTTTCTTGATTCAGATTATCTAATCAGATGACTGTTTGTTGATTCGGATTATCTAATTTGATGACTCTTGATGACGTTTGCTGCCTTGAATTACTTCTGTGATTCGGATTATCCAATTAGATGACTCGTTCTTGATTCGGATTATCTAATTAGATGTTCTTTCTTTCCTATGTCTTAATTATGGTAGAAAAGGGGTAATCTAATTAAAAATTGTAAATCATATGCGATTAAAAAAAGCAGGTAATATGTTAATAATCTTTATTGGTTTTTTTGTAAGTGGAAACAAATAAAGGTTTAAAATAAAACTCGTCATCCAATTAAGAATTTATATGAACACACTGTTAAAGAAGTTAATAGCATCTCTGATAAGTTCCACGCCTGAAAGCACACAAATAAAAAAAAAAAAAAACTTAATGACAGGATAGCAGCTATATTTACACTGGTGGAAACTGTGGTTGAGTCCTAAGGGCCATCACCGGCTACGGTACAACCCTTCCCTAAGGAAGTACGTCCCGTCACCTGATGGAAGGAGTCAGACCCCTACTTTTTCGTGTACCCTCGAGGGCGGCGAGAGCCAACTTCCATGCCAGAAGCTTCTCATCCTCATTTACGAGGTGATTCCGGGGGAGGGGGAGGATTAGCAGCCCTGATAAATTGTTTATAGATTCAGGTTAAATTTTTAGTTTTTGTGTAATGCGAAATCAGCTAAAGTTTTTAACGACGCTTTGTTTTGTATGCACAAAAACAAAATTTAAGTGCTATGTTGAAGTAAAATCATCATCTTTTATCATCTCCTTCGGATTGGAAATTCTGTAAAGTCGCCTAAGAAGCATTTAAGGATATTCTATTGGGAAGATTTAACCTTTTCGATATCCTCTCCAGTCCGCATAATTTTGCGCAGTGGTCAGATGGCGGAGTCGATGCCTGGTGTGGCTCATCCTCTCCAACCTTCCACGCTACACCAGCGGGAGGACGTTTGGCCCTTGCGGATTTAACGTGCGCCAGACCCATTTATCTGCTTTGATGGAATCGAGTCTTGAACCTGTAACACTGCGGTTCCGAAACCGAGACCTTGAAACCTGGCCAGCGCGGAACTTTTTTTTTTTTTTTTTTGTTAAAGCTGTCAAAAATAAAGCTTTTATGTATTTCTCAAGTTAGCATCTCCGAATCTCTATAGCAATACATAATAGGTAAAAAAAATGTATATGACACCTAATTCGATTGAAGGCCCGCATTATTTGAATAAAGAACATATTAGTTCTGCCACCGAAAGTGAAACTTCAAAAATTGGCAAGGCGTGGAAAACTAGAGAATGATTTTTTTCGGCTTTAGCAATACTTCGTCACTTGACCATGGTTCAAATTAACGAATTCAGTCTCAAAATAGACTTATTGTATCTTTAAAACAGGGCGTTAACATATTTAAACCAAACCTTAGAATTCGATACCAGAGTTCACTAATGACATACAGTTATTTTGATTGCTATTAACCAATAATATTTTCCATATAGTCTTGGAGTTCTTTGAATCTATTGTTGGAGATATAATATCTTGAAGGTAGTGTATTTGATGAGTAAACTACCTTCCAACCTAAGCGGGTTGTTCATCTAACTCAACTCAGTTGAACAAATAGCAGATACCAAGTGAACTTGCAATAATGAAGGGTTTATATTCGACCAATTATAAGACTGCCAATATGCAGCAGATGCGTAGAAAGGCTGAAAAGTGTTGTTCGGTCCATGGCAAGTGGCAAGTAATTTACCTTACGGGGCAACAACATGCCGCTGTATTGTATTTATTTTTCTTAGTGCGCATGCGTTTGTAGAATTTGGTGGAGTTTTTTGGCGTGAAAAAATTGATTACTTATCGTAAATTAATCCCGGCATTATTTTTCTATTTGTTCTTTCTGATGGGAGATTGTGTGTGTGTGTTTTCATTTTATTTGCTATTTCTTTTCCATAATTTTTCAAATTTAGGTATGTTGAGCAATTTTTATTTTAACCATGCTTCTTTGTGTAAATATCCATCATTTTAATATGATACGTGAGTAAAGAAAGAAAAAATCAAAGACGCCAAAATGGCAATTTATAGCCAAGCATGGAATGCCTTTATCTACCTTGTGAAATTGTGACAAACATAGGTCCTTCCCTTTCTGCGCATGCGCTGCCTACTAACCCTCTTATAACTGGCCGAGTCCAAACCCGGCCTAAGCAACGTTCGCACGAGACCAACTATTGCACGCAATAAAAGACCACACCTACTTTAGACAGATAACGTTACCAAAATGGGAAAACGACAAATAGTTGTCTCATTTGGGCAACTATTTGCCCTTGTCACATCGGGGGCATATGAACTTCATGGGGTAGGCGTGTCTTTACATTTTAACTAATAGTTTGCCTCTTGTGAAGGTTGCTTGATGTCTTTGTGTTTTTCATTGGAAATGGTTCTAAAGATTTCATAAGAATGTGAGATATGTGAATAGCTGTTGCCACTAAAAGTTTTACAAGTAAATTAACTTGACGATAGTCGTGTTTGTAGAACTATTTTAACATTGTCTCCAACTTGCTGATCTTTACCCAGGTATTATATCCAGAATTTAAGGCATAAAACAGTTTCACCTTTTTACAAATCGAAACTCGGCTTTATTTTTTGTATGTAAGAATCAAATATTACTTTTAAAGAAAATGCGGAAGATTATTACCTGATGATTTGGTATTTTATTTAAATGACGATAGTGGAAGAATATCCGAAATTATGAGTTCAGTAAGTACTTAATTCAGCTATTTTTAAAGTTATTTACAAAATTTCTGAAATGTTACAGATTATTAGTTTTGAGAAATCTTTTTTAATAATAAATATATATATCAAACTAATATATATATATATATCAGACTAATATATGATTATAAAATATTCATTGTAACGGTTGAAGATATTTGTTAGGTAATTGCAGGTAGTGACAATATTACGTGGTTGTAAAATCAAATTCATCACGGTTGAAATGTAGTTTAGTGTGCTCCCTGAGTTTATCGCCAATATGGCAACCCAACGAAATGATCTTCTAGCAACCCTAATGCTGTTTTGTTTGCTATTTTTATAATGGTTGAATTGTACATGAACTGAAACTAATTTATTAAAAATAATACAAAATATCTAGTTCTGTATAGTAATTAAAAGGTTTTTTGTATTTCTAATAAGGCACTGTAATGTTATTTTTAGTGTGAATGCGGACAGAAAATATTTATTCTTTTGCTATTTTTAACCATCGGTATGCGCTTTAAAAAATCGTCCGAATTCTTACTTTAAAAATCTCCTGCAATGGAATTCCTTGCAGTTTTCGTAATTCTTTTTGTGCTCTGATGGTTCCCTTAATAATTTATTATATCGGTAATTGTGCAAGAATGGATGTCTGGTGAATGGGATGGTAGGAAGTATTTTGAATCTGCAGAATGGATGAAGAGTGAGTTGAATATATATATATATATAATATATGAGTTGTTGAAGTTAGAAAAGCATGTTTGTTTGTGTGTACTGTTCCTGTTATCCACACAGTCCTTATGTTCAATGTGATAGAGAAGCTCTAGTTCCCCCCTCCCGCTGTTAGCGTAGTCGCGGGATGTTTTTTTTTTTTTTTTTTTTAGTTAAAAAGATTCAGCCCGGTGCCTTCTTCAGATGCCGAAAGGCATCGCGTTCTCTAAATTTTGCTCTTTACACAACAGACCGGCGCACCCGGTTTGTAAAAACTTCTTTATTTCAAAATTGTTAAAATAAGCGGAGATAGTGATCCAAAGGTTAAAAAATAAATCTTAGATAAACCAATATTTATCAGTAAAGATCATAATTTTATGCAGAAAATGGTAAGCGTAACTGTTTCGCAGAAGTATTTATTTTGCAACTTTTTTTTGGCGACTTGGCATCCTTGGTGCAACAAGGGGCACACTAAACTTTTACCCTAATCACTTCAAAAGGATGCTCAAAAAGTAAAATTTAATCACTATTAATTTAAGTCCGTCATATTCATGAGTAAAACAATAATGATTCCATGTATATTTGATTTTGGAATTTCGGTGGAATGTATAGCAAGTCAAAGCAAAGTTCTTAATTATTTTTTTTTGTTTCAGTTCGTGATAGACACAAAATTTGAATATTTTTTAATTCGTTAACAAGTATAATAATATGTATTTTACAAAAAAATAATTTAAATGAATCCAAACATTGCATCATTCATTTTGATGATTACTGAAAAAAATATCTAAAAATAAAATTCGTATATTGGATGAATCATCACTTTTATAAAACCAAAAATGATACTATTCTGATTATTTCAATATTTTGTTGAATATCTTTTATTTTTAATTATGTGTTCTAAACCTGTTGGTGTGGATCGAACTAGAATTGCACAGCAATTTTAATTGGTTTTATTCCCCTCTTAAGATAACACAATTTTTAAATAATTTTTATAAGAAATATAGTCACTAAGATGTAAAGAACTACGCCGTTAGTTTAAACAAACAATTAGATTTATTAGAACGAAACAACTCGCAACAATACATGATTGAGAACTTACCTATCATGATGGGACTAAGTTTTTATACGCATATATAGAATGTTGGAGAACAATCCAATTTGAATTTTTAAGAAAGATATAGAACCTTCCAGATTTTAAAGAAAATATAACAATTTAAATAAAAGAATCCCAATCTTCGGATACAACAAGGTGGCTGGGATTCGAGCGATGGACCAACCAATCTTAACTAAGATGATCTGCCGACTGAGCCATAGCGATTCTCAGTTATTCAGGTTTCTGCGGCAATTTTTTTAACAACTGCTAACTGATGCTATACGTTTTCTATGACGTTCAAGTCTTGTGATTACGGTGAGATTTTAATGAGTTCAGGGCAATCACCTAGTAGCCACAAACGGTATTGAATGCAGAATGTTTTGCAACTTACAGCGATTTTGTTTGAAATTTTAATTAAAAATAAATTAGGTTTTATTGGTTTACCGTAAATTATATCCGAAAAAATTTCCGCACAAAAATGATTTTTACTCTGTTTGAAAGCTCAAAAGTTATCTTTACAATCCTGCTGATTTAGCTACTGCAAAATTCTTTCATTTAAATTTAAGCAAAATCGTATTTTAATGTGCCCCTTGCTACGCCAAGGATTCAGTATCACCCATAAAGATGGCTGACCAATAAACAATTCTGCAAAACATTTACGGTTACCACTTTCAGCATTACAATTATGATCTTTACTAATAAGTTTAGTTTCATTTAAGACCTTTTTTTTAGCCGTTCAAGTGCTATCTTTACAATTTTCAAATAAAGAATTTCTGCTTCACACTTCAGCCGAGCCGATTTGTTGTGTTGACAAAAAATTTTGAGCACTCGATGTCTTCGGCAACTGAAGAAGGCATGGGCCACAAAATCGTACGATTTCGCTAGCAGCGGGAGTCGTATCCTAGTAGCTTTGTTAGCATATTGAACATAAGGACTGTGTGGATAACAGGAACAGTACATAAAAGAAAGAAAGAAAGAAGGAAGAAGCTATTAAACTATTCCTCATACAAAATTTCAAACAAGTATTCTTTTTCAACTCGTAAAAAATATATATTCCACTCACCCTTCATCTATTCTACAGTTTCAAAATATTTCCTGTCATCCCATTTACCAGACATCCAATTCTTGAACAATTAGCGATATAACGAATTATCAAGGAAACCATCAGATCAGAAAAAGAATTCCGTAAAGTGCAAGGAATTCCATTGCAAAAGATTTTTAAATTCAGCCGACTTCAAAAACGCATACCGATACTTAAATATTGCAAAAGAATAACCATTTCCTGTTCGTATTCACATTAAAAATAACATTACAGTGTCTTATTAGTAATAAAATTTTTTTATTATAATGCAGAACTAAATTAAGATCTTTAATTATTATTATCATGAGAGAACATGATGTTGTTTTGGCTCCGATTTTTTTTTCATTATTTTTAATTTAACATTTTTCATAAAGTAGTTGTAATTCATGTACAATTCAGTCACTTTAATAAGTAGTAAACGAAACAGCATTAGGGTTGCTATAAGATCGTATCGTTGGATTACCATATTGGCGACAAACTCAGTGATATACTAAAGTACAATTCAACCTTTAATTAATTTTTAAAAATATTTCTACAATATTTACATTGTTGTGAAGGAAATCTATATTGTTTTGTTTCATGAAATATTTGATTTTGATTTTATTTCATTGTTAAAATCTAACGAGTGATTCTTTTTTATATTTATGTAGTGTATTTATAAGTAAAAATATGAAGTTATAATACCGCTAAACTTAGAAGATAGATGTATCGAACATTTACTCTTTTAATAACGTTGTAATGTAGAGGGAACGACCCACATCAGAGAAATTCATTTGTGCAATAAACAGATCATATATAAGCCAATTGAAATAAAACGTCATTCATATCTGATAATCATGGACACGAAATTGCGTCTAAACAATCTGACTCAAATTAAATATAACTCAAATTTCCGGCAAGTAATTATTAATTTTTTGTCCAAAACCACATTACCTTTTTTTCTAAAATTGTTCATTATGTTTGAATCTGTTCTAATGTATGCATATTCATACATACAATCATTTTCAGACATGCAGATGCAATGTCTGCAAACAAATTAACTTTACTTTTTTCTTCTTTCAGATCCGTAATTTCTTGGGATGGTCCAGGCAATGCGCGATATATAGTTTTGTGGTGGCCATATGCACAGCTATATTCGTCACATGTATGATTCTGAGTGTTTATTTGACGTATAAAGAAAGCAGGGACATAATGATTGTGGTTCTGATTGTGGGATCTTGTCTACTTTACCTTTTGAGCTTTACTAGTAATATGTATAGTATTTACTATTGCAGACCCAACAATGTGAGTATTGTTATTGGATTTCTCAAAATTCTTATCGGCATTCCAAGAGCATTTACCAGCTTTTTTAATTTTTATTTTATTTAGCTTATAATGATTTAGATATTTTACATGGGCAGAAATAGTTCATTTTACCTGGCTTAGTATAGCCAACGAATAGCTCTTGTGCCAATAAACCCAACCGAAACCCAACCCAATCTAAAATTCTTAAAAATCAATATCAAGCTAGATCACGTGTACAAAATAGTTGCGGTTCTGATTGTGAGATCTTGCCTATGTTATCTTTTGGAATTTCCTAGTAATAAGTATGGTATTTACTACTGCAGACCCAACAACGTAAATATTGTATTTCCTGAAACTCTTAAAAAAGAATACGAAGCTAGGTCACATGTAGTTTACTGTGCGATAGCTAGACCTAGCCGAAGGCCATGCGGGAAACTTGATGGGGCCGCTGAATACCAACTCCATCAAGTTAGCCAGCACAGATCTAGCCAGTGATCGCCGAAGATCAGCCAGGTCGCATGTATAATCCAGATCCGAACAAAAAAAAAACATCATAATGTACGAGGCAACCAATAAACAATAGTTTATTGATGAATATAACTAAACGAAATTTAATCCAAACCTCTAGCAAAGTCTAAGCTTAGCCAACATAATAGTAACAGAAGGTATTCCGTCTTAAGGACGCATTTTTCTCCTTTCCAGCTGTGGTTGCCATGGAAACCGGCATGTGTGCCGTTATTGCTTAACTATTTTAAATTTGTAATGTCTAATTAGAGATGTAACCATGGATATCTTTGTGTTCGTGTGCATAAATAAATGTCATTATGTGTTTAATGATATATTTGATTATTGAGAATTAGAAAATAGATTTTAGATGTTATATCATAAATAATTAAAACCACTGAACCTCAAATTAGATTTAGAATAACGTGATTACTTTTAGAATTAGTTGTTGAAAACTTTGACACCATAGACACAAGAGGGAATTGCGATCTGTTGCCTAAGGGTCAACCCTAGATTCAACACAGTCCATCCTCTCTGCAGTAATCAACACCATCATCTGAAATAGAGCCAACACAAACCAGGATTATTGCTACCCCCCCCCCCCAATGAACCACGAAAACTTACTTGTTTATCAAGCAACTTCTTATTTGCATTCTGCTTTTGCCATAACGAAGTGAACCTCCCACGTATATTTTGTTGAAGTATTAGGGTTATTCGAATAACTATAGCATGGATGTGTGGATGTCCTAACGATCGTTAGTAATTACAATGAAACTCTTTCTAAAGGAGGTATATTCCGCCATTAAAGTGGAAATAAAAACTCCATAACATTACTTTACCTATAAGATACGACTGGTGGTAAGGTCTTGTTTTCGGACCCGAGGATTCCAGGTTTGAGACCCGATTCCATAGAAGAACTGTCGTGTAAGCGAGTCTAGTGCACGTTAAATTCGTTGGGGCCAAATGTTCACCCGGTGGTAGGATGCGGAATTTTTGAGAGAGGGCTGCCAGCTCAGGTGTCGTTCTCGCCATCCGATCGTGGTTCAGAATTACGAGATCTGTTTCAAAATAAGCCTAGAGTTGCTTTAAAAACGGGACGTTAATATAACTGAACTTAACCAATCAGAGACAAGAGTCTGCTTATTTATACTACAATCTCTCATCCGTGTAATTGTGAGTGTGTAAAATTAATATAAGATGGATATAATTTGTGAAGCATCTACATATCCAAATAAATATCTTCAGAGTTTAAGAGAGAGAAATTATTTGAGTAAATTGCAGTTTTAAATAAATTCATAAAATGCTCCCAATTTCAATGAATACACAAGAATTTTCTTTATTTGTAATGTGATGTACATCCAATATATTCTTTCAAATCAATGTTTCGAATTTCAAAAACAAACAGGTCACAGAATAGGGGAAGTAAGCAATTATATTTACTATATCGCAGAGACGTTATAGGAATAGTTACTATTTAGTTTTATTTCATACTTGAACTCATAAAAGAATTTATTTCTTAGAGCTCATTTGGACTTGAGTTCCGATAAATGATATGTTAATTCCCTTTTCTTAAAATTTTTTCAAAAGATTGCCAAATGATAGTTTGCAATATTTCATTTTAACATTATAATTCTTTCAGATGCCATCAGGAAATGGCGGCAGTTCTAATCGGCTAAATCAGACAATGAGTTCTTCAAATTCTTCCACAATTGCACAACCTCCAGACGTTGCATGTATTCCCCATGTCAGACAGCTTCCTAGAAAAACACCCCCATCTCCACATGAAATCCAGATGTCAAAAATGTCCCACATGCTGCTTCCTGGTACCTCTCAAACTAGAGAATCATCAACAAGAGAATTGGAAATCGCCGCAGAAGCCCGAAAATTGATCAAAAAGATGTATGAAGAAATCATGAGGACTGACCAACAGATGCCACAATCCCATAGCAAAGAGAAATCTGAACAACAGGTTAGGCAGTTGCTTACGTCACCAATGAGACAGCAGGATCCGATGTTGCAACATGCTTCGTCTCTAAACCTGGTAGTCCAGAGACAGCAAGCAGATGCAAGAAGCATTCCTGCTCGTGGGAAGACACTTGTTGATTCCAGTACAAATCAAATCATGCAACAGAAATCGTCTCTGTACTCCCATCCAAATCAACTTGATTTGGAAAGAATGATCATCGGCAGTGAAGGTCGAATTGTTGATCCTAATCAGGACTCGCCTCAGAATGAAGACTTCTTGAAAAATTCCCTCAAAAGGAAGTTGAGGAATCCGTCAAAGGTAATGCAGACGAGGTCGAATATTAAAGAAAGCACCACACCTGTTGTGGGTGATGATAGTGATTCTGAAAACCGAACATATGAAGAAATTGAAGTTGTAAAAAGTAGTCAGAGTATAAACTTGTGTCAAGCGGCGTATGATTCGATTGAATACTACTGTCTTGAGAGCGAGTTTGGAAATCCATCTGGGAAGGAGTCTTCTGTTTCTTCAGCTGCTTCTGAACTAGGTCCAGCAGGTCTGAAAAGAAAGTTTCGGAATCCAAGAGTGAAAATACGCCGTCAGCTATCTGCGCCATCTACAAGAAAATTTCGCCATCTGGGCCAATCCCCAGAAACTGTCTTGGAGGCAATTGCAACATGCTATGATTTGACTCCTGATGAATGGATGGTAGCTTGGAAATTAGGCCACAAAGGTGTTGCTCCCCGAGAAAGGGCAAAACTTCTTGGTGTACGTTTGCATAAGGATTAATAATGACGATGATAATTGAAGGCCAATATTAATTTCATAAATTAACTTAGATTTATATATATATGACATCAAGGGATAAATGTGACAAAAGCAATTATTTGCGTTGCGAAATTGCATTGTCTTATCATTGTGACAAAAGCTGTTATATTTTAATAAAATTATTTGGAAATGTTGGTGATTTGAATTTTTCTTTTTTATTATTGATTTCTCTACTCATTTTCACAAATAATTTTATAGAGATGGTTTCAGGATTCAATATTAAAAATCAGTTGCACACATTTGATAGTGCTCATTGAATTTTTTTTCTGCTGGAGACATTTTTTTTAAGCTAAAAAATAATTTCGTTTACTCCAGCTATATTTTTTGTGACTCAAAACTACATATAAGTAGGAAATTAAAAAGTTTCAGTAAAACGTTAAATAAAAAAAATTATAAATGTGTCTAGTTTTTCATCTTTCATACCATACTGTACAGTAACAGGCAATTTCCGCCATTAAGATTAAAATTATTGATGACTAAGAAAATAATTATAAATTTTTAGTGCATCAAATTTCTCACTAATGTGTATATTTTATCTCTTATTCAAAATCATCACTAATTATTATATGTTATATACCATAAGATGTAGTAGAACTTGCATCCACGTTTTGTAAATTGTTTGAATCTCATTTTTATAAACAATATCATCAGCAAAATATTATTGTGAACATCTGTCAATGTATGTTTATTATAAAGGAAAAACAAAAACTTCTAATAAAATAATTTTAACCTTTTTAATTAAGAAAAAATATTGTTTTTATAATCATATATAAACATTAGCCACGTTTTCTAGTACTGTAATATAACTTACATTATTGCTGACTTTTTTTTAACTGATACATTTAGAAGTTTCGATTTTATTTTAAATTGATACAAATATTTTAATACAATGAGTGTGGCTCAGCTTAACCAAAAATGGCTTTCGTGCCGCCAAACACAAACACATTGAAGCTCTAGTAAAATACACATCATACTGATAAAAATATTATGAAATAGGAGTACTTTGACGAATCAGAAGAAATTAGTGTATATTTTCTCTTGTTAATGAAAGTGATGATAATGAGACATTGCCTAGCATATTTTTGCGTGCAAAACAGGATAAATGATGTAATGAGACTTCCGAGAGCGAAGGCATACCACCAGGTGCATAAATTTGAAAGGAAACAGATTGATGTGCTTGAGATTCGGATTATGATTAAATTTGTGGAAGTAACTGATATGAGTACTCAGATTTTGCGTAAAAAGATACTACTACTAGTTGGATTTTAATCACACAAGAGCCATACTTGGACACACTGCGCCAAATATATAGCATACGGGTGCTAATCCTAAGCCGTAAGAGGTTTTTAAAAAATATTTAACCCTTTAACCTACAAGTACGGGCATAGCAAGTAGTACGATGATCGGGATAATAAATGAACATCACGGGCATAGCCTGAAGTACGATGATAGATCAAAACATAAATATTACGGGCATCGCCCATGGTACGACGATCGCGGTTTGCAGTTTGTCCCACCATAAATCATATCGTATATCAGTGATTCTCAACCTGTGGGGCGCTCCCCTAGGGGGGCGAGAGCACACTAGATGGGGGGCGCAAGAATATCCAAGAGAAAATATTATTTTAAAAAATTGATTAACTGACTGAAAGGAAAGCACACATACACATAAAAAACAAAATACATTTCGACCTATTTAATAACTTATTAAAGTAAAACAACTTACTAAATAAAACCGATTTAATCAAAACATACTAAATTAAAAAAAATTACTAATTATTAGTGACTTTCTTGGGCTTGTCTTGCAAAGCAAAGTTTTTCGAAGGAATAATATTAGAAATAGCCACTCCCAGTTCTGTTTCTATATTTTGTCTTCAAAGAGGCCACAGCAGAAAATCCAGTTTCACAAAAGTTGGATGTTGAAAAAGGTAATAGAATGTGAAATGTCCTTCTTTTAAGTGCAGAAAAATCATCCAAATTCAAATAGTGATTTATTACTAAATTTTCTTTTAGTTTCGCCACTTGTCATGAAGTCTATGAATTTTTTTTCCTCATCAATTGAGAGTCCTTCGGGAGTCTTATGAAATGGATTCCTAACCCACTCGAAACTTGCTATTAGTTTGCCGTCTGCAAGAAAATACTTTTTAAAAATTCTTTACCACAATGGCTAAAAGATTTTCAATAGTTACAAAACAACTTTTACATGTTCTTCAGCCTTGTAGGTTTAAGTACAATCATTCTCATTTGCAAACATTGTTAGGTTTTTTGCTTTAAATTTCTGCTCCACAATTCCAATTTTCTACAAAAAGCATTAACTTTATCACTCATATCCAACATACGTATGTGTATTTGCTCCTTGGAGTTGAAGATTCAAGCTATTTAATTTCTCGAATATGGCGACCAAGTACCTCAATTTCATCACAAATAAACCATCGCGAAAATTCTCGGCCTCCGGTCTGTTTAATTCTGCTAGGAAAATTGCGATTTCTTCTTTTTATTCATAAACACGTTGCAAAAATCTCCCACCTGATGACCATCTTGCCTCGCAATAAAATAGTAATGCTGAATGTACTGAATCCATATCTTTACAAAGTGCGGAAAAGATTCTCGATTACAAGGGTCTCATTTTTATATAATTTACTACAGTTACAACCGTAGTTAACACAATATTCAGACCAGGACTCATTGCTTTCGAAGCCAAAGCTTCTCTGTGTAACGGAACTTCGAGAAAAGCTGACATTGTACATCTTCGGCTATATCGCCAATTCGACGAGCAACAGTATCATTTGAAAGAGGTATGGACTGCAAGTGTTTTGAAAATTTATCTCCAAACATAGTTTCTACAATCTCAATTGCTGCTGGCAAAATAAGCTCTTCACCAATTGTGTGAGGGTTTTTCCATCTGGCTATTTTATATGAACTTTGTAAGATGCAATTAAAATTTTTTTTAATCACAAAGTTTCTTTAAAAATGATTTTTGCTTTTTGTATGATTTTAATTTTAATTCGAATAAATCTCTGGGTTTGTTGACGTACTCACTAGGAAGCGTTTCCAAATGTCGTTTAAGTTTATTAGGTTTCATGCTGTCTGCAACCAACATTTTTGAGCAAATGATACAAAGGGGCCTTTCTTCTTCATTTACTTCAGTACTGGTAAATCCAAAATTTAAGTATTCTTGAGAATAATTTCTTGATTTTATTTTCGGAACCACGCTCTTCTGTGTACTTGTTGATGCTTGACTATCATCTAATGCTTGCTTACTTCCTCTGAAAAACTATCCATGTTTCCGCATAAATCTACTGCTGTGAATATTTAATATGGTGAATTGCAATTAACACGAAAACAAATATAACATACACATTCACTATAGATTCGATAGCGATAAAAGGATTGACTCGAATGAGACTGGCTGGAATTGAAACTTGCGTTATCGAACATTTTCCTTCTTCCTATGTGAAAACATCTGCGCATGCTCGAGACGGCATTGGTCGTGTGGATTCCCTTCCACAAACATTGCTTATTTTTTTTTCACTTTTGTTTAGTTATGCTTCTGTTTTATTTTTTTTTATTATTCGAGAAAATGTATTCCCAGTTTCTAAATTTAGCTCACCCAGTCTAGGTTAACTTTCATTAACGAATTTTTTTTTTACTTTCATATTCTTTTAACGTTATCTCCCTGTTTGACTTTCATTTCAAATATTATATTCAAATTTTCCCCGTTTTCATTCGCTTCATCTCTTTACGGCTGGCTTGTCAAAAATGCAAGATGTGGTTTCTCGCCAACGTTTTTTCTTGTTTTGTCAGTTATTAAAAATAATTTAAAAACAGAATCCAAAATACTCAATATACATTATTGTTGTATACATTTTATTGTAAACGGGGAGCATGATAAAAATTATGATTGAAAACTTTACCGCAAATACTGAAAGGTTGAGAAGCTATCGTATATATCATACCATTGAAGATTGTTAATTTTTTGTTATTGATTTTTATATAAATTATAATTACGATGATTGTTAATTTTTTTCGGAACTATAAATAAATGTTATTGATTTATTTTATATTTTAGTGAATGATAATAATTCTTTTGTATGTCTATGACAATTATTACATTAGGCTGTAATTACCTATCAAATATCTCACAAAATTAAACCAGTTGTCTCCAAGGATTAGGGCTTGAATTTACTGAAATAATATCGAAAACCACGTTTGATTTCCTCTTAATTGAGTAAGTTATCAATGAATGAAGTTGTGGCTATTTTTTTCATCGACTACAAATTCTTTTAAATTTCAACAAGAGCAACAACACACACGCCCTCGCGCGCATACACATCAGTCAAGGTTTTTTTAAAGTCAAAACGGCGTCTCAGCGCCTAAAATCAAACATGTATTTGTTGTAAAATGACTGTGCTGAATTTTTTTGTGGCGGTTGCAGCGCTTCTAGCGGTGAAAAAAGAAAATTATAAAGAATAAAGAAGATCAGCGAAAAAGTCAATGTAGGGAGGTCTATGTTATACCATAAGTTAAACACAGGAAAACATTTCATGTTATCTGCAAAATTGATGTTGATATTTTCGATTAAAATTATAAACTATTCATGACTTGAAAAAGGCCTAGTCTAAATCTGAAAAATATATTTTCTGGTATTATCATAGAATTTTTGAAGCAACCGCGTAGTGAAGTTTAAATAATTAAGTAAATAATAATAATAATAATAAAAAATCATAACAAATGCTTTTTTTAAATTTTAGACGCACCCATCTTTTAAGTCAAGGAAAGCTTATAATTTTAATCGCTAATATCCCCATCACTTTTATAGATAACTCCATGAAACTTTTTCCTGTATTTTTATTCTGGTATAGTGTACATTTTTCTAATTGGACTTTTTCATCGGTCTCCATTACTTTTTTTAACTTCCTTATTTCATCGCTAGCAGCGCTATTTTTGAGAAGCTTCATCGTCAGAGAGATGACAATTTTATAATTTTAAAACTTTGCTTTATTCCATCCCAGGAGGCATAATTTATGAACAAGCAAGAAGCGACGAGGTACATCAATCTGTATCACAATACAAGAGCAAAAAAAGAGTAAAGAGCAAACGAAATATTTATCTCCATGAGTTATCCCATAGGGATTTCTTTACACGTGTCGATTTAGGTAAAGGAATTATAGGGATATTTTAAAAGTATTTCTTTATGTCAACAAACTTTTATCCCTTCTCTCTGAGAGTGAGAACCGCTGATTTAAGCATTTTTACAGAACTTCTATAGCATTAATTAAGTTTTAAAAAAGGCGGAATTCGATCAGGAAATGAGAGAACATTTTACTAGAATGAAGTTAATATTAGCTAAATTAAGACAAAATATTAAGAAATTAATTAGGATTTAATTTAGATTTAGAGATATCATTACATATATATATAGAGAGAGAGACCTTGCAAAACTTCTATTGTTTCTTCTGTTACTTCATCGTCACTCGTGATCCGTAACTTAACCATTACATTCCTCTAATTCCTTTCTGAGTAATTAAAGGGAAAATCTAATATTTTTAAAATTTTATTTCTGTCTTATTGTATTAGTTGATCTGTGGAATGCAGTATAAGAATTCACAAAGAAATCCATTAAAAATGTTAAAAATTGACGAATTCTTTGATAAATGCTTCTGGCAATTTGTTAAGAATCTTGATAAAGAACGAGCAAAATGCTGCTTTTCTATTTCTCAACGATAAGTGATAGCATTTCTTAATCTTATCACTGAATTAGCTGTTTTGATCAACAGGATCAATTGACATCTTGCCTAACCTAAACACTCTATCAATTATCTTTCTAATATATTATGTTCTGAAATTTTTAGAGCTGTTCGGGTGGAATTCAAAAACATTTGGCAACATTGCATCATTTTAGTTGGAGCTGGAAAGGTAAAATTACGATGAAAATGATTCAATAGGTGGCTATTTCTGGTAAATCTATTATTTATAGTTCTAAGTTCTTGTATAAAATACGCACTCTTTTCCTTTCGTTGTTATCTTATAAGTTTTCAATTTCGAAATATCTTACAAGCAGAGTATGCACAGCAAGATTTGTGGTAAAGGATATCGTGTATTTGCCTTGTGACTACTTACGTTTGATAGAATAAGTGAAAAATGAATAATTGGTGTAAATTAGTATGATGCAAGAAAAATTATGGAGATTAAGCGATAATTTCAAGGAAATTTTCTATTAAAATTTAGCAAACTCCATGTCAGTTTATTATAAAAATACAATAGGCGCCAAAATAGACAGTACTGAAACTAGCGCATCTCAAATATGTGGTTGCGTGTGTCGACGAGACATAGCTCTAGCTACCCAAGTTCGCAGTAGTGAAAAAGAAGATGTGTTGTGCAGTCGTTGTTGGAAATGGGTCTCTCGACCAACGAAAAAGTATTTGTAATTGAGCATTATTTCCGCTCATACGGAAGTGGCAGAGAAGTTGGATCGAGTTTGAAAAAGGTGGTAGAACAATTCCTAAAGAAGTTGAATAAGATGGCAACTAGTAACACAGTTATGCTGTTTATTGTTAAGAAATTTCGCTTTTCTGGTAGTGTATAGTGTCGACTGAAGGGGGATGTTAAAGGACAGTGTGTTGAACTGTAAAGATCCACCAAGAACTGTGCCTGCATTACGGGGGAAAATCACCTCTTTTTGCAGGAGTCTGCAGCATCCAAAGTATAATCTTCAGCAACCAAAAGTCCAGCATTGTTTGAGGATCTGCGTGAACGATATGAACACTGTCTACAACTAGGCGGCGCACAATTTGAACTCTTACATTTCGCAAACCATGTTAAATCAGCACGCTAATAGTGTGTATGTATTTATGTAAATTTTTTTGAGGAAAAATAAACTCATAGATGACAATAATATTTTTTTCATCTTTTCATTTCATTTCATTCATTCATATATTTTGGCGCTTACTGCATTTGTTAATTTATTGCAAAAGTGTTTTGTAGCTTGCATTTTAGGTTTTCAACTCTCTCGGCAGACTTTAACAAATTTCAGAAACAAAAGAGCAAGGTAATCTTGATATAATAGATATAACATCGAAAAAATGACGTCTGATTGGTCTAGCAGAACGGAACGAAGTTCTGAAAGCTAGAGCACACAGCTTTGATTTTAGAATTAAAAAAATATTCAATATACCCAAGAAATATTAGATTCACATTGAAATTATAGAAACTTAGGTATAAAATGCTTGCATTAATTTGTAATGAGAAACAACATTGTTACTGATAATACATCTATGTATTTTTCGTCACGCGGTTATTAGAAGTTTTAGAACTAATAGGATATGCGATAGGCCTGAACGATTCTGATTATTTGAGGAATTATAGAATTAACAAGCTTCATCAATTCTGATTATTAGAGGAGTTAGAAAATTAACAAACATCATCAGTTCTAATTATTAGGGGAGTTATATTTTAACATTGTCAATTTTTATTATTACATAAGTTATACGATTAACATGCTTCGTCAATTTTGATTATTAGATGAGTTATAGAATTAATATGATTCGTCAATTTTGATTATTAGATAAGTTACAGAATTACATGATTCGTAAATTTTGATTATTAGATAAATTATAGAATTAACATGATTCGTCAATTTTGATTATTAGATAAGTTGCAGAATTAATAGGCTTCATCAATTGTGATTATTTCTTGACAAATATTCTGTAAAACACAAATTTGGAAAACGTGTTAAGTGTAAATGACATTGAAAATATGATCAGTCCACATTTTATTTTTTCAAGCATAATTTACATGTTAACAGTAATTTATAAAAAAAAGCATTATATAGACCATCTAAAAAATAGAAATAAATTCTGGTATTTCTCTACAATGTATGAAACAATGAATATTTTACATTTTTTCTGAGGCATTATGGAATTTGAAAAGAGAAGGCAGCAAGTTACTAAATGCTCCTTCTAGTGGTATATCTAAAGATACATTGTAAAAAATGTGACTTCCAAATCTGGACAATTCCTAGAATTTCATAATGTGGTGTCCCGTTTACATTTAGTAAGAAAATGGCAAAATACGATATTTTGATTTTTTTTAAATGCATATCCTTCTACAAAGAAATTAAATATCTATTTATTGTTTTTTATTAAAAGAATTCGAAAAAAAATATTATTAAATTATTCCATATACTTCCCTAACGCAAAATCATACCAAATTTCAACTGCCTTATATGCAGTATAGCCTTTTTCCATATACCCTCTTACATATCGATAAAGGCTTCGAAATACAAATATATATTTCATAAAAAGCATTTAATACATTTGTTTTATTTGTTGATGCGAAATATCAAATATTTCTATACATTTCCCCTTTTTTTAAAAAAAAGAAAAATTAACATGCATAAATCATAGCCAATTTTTACAATTAATCAATGATATATTTCTTCAAAGAACTGTTGCTTATTTCTAAAAAGAAATCAAGAAAAAGTTTTTACCATATATTTAAAGGTAAATAAGCTTACAAAATAAAACAAGTGATTAAAACGAACATTTACTTGTTTAGATTACTTTTCAAACTTCGATGAAGATAATATTATAGTATTATTCAAACACTCTTCTTACATACATAATTAACAAAAGTTAAGCACATTTCAAGTATCTGTTGTTTAAAAGGATTTATCATAAACTTCATATAAATTCACTAATACTATTAAGTATAAGGCACAATATCAAAAAAAAAAATTAAATGTTCAACATTTCAATTTAGATGGATTGTTTAGGACCTGAATCATTTGAATTCAAAGAAAATCCATTTCCTTGACAACGCATCTATTACTGAAGGTTCTATAGTATGTAATTTTTCTCTATTCCAAGCATATTCATACCAGTATTACACATTTTTGAATGCCTCTTGTTAATTTTTGTATTAAACTCAATTTCGATATTATTTGGAGGCCTCAGTTATTTTCTAGCTTATGTATAAACACGATTTGATTTGCATTTTTATCGATTTCATTTTGTATCTTTTCTGCAGTATTAATTTACATAGAATAGTTCATATAAATCTCAGGATTAACTTAAGGTGAATTTGATTCAGTCAAGTCTGACAACAGCAAGAAAGGTGAACGTATAAATCTCAGGATTAA
>JAPMOR010056588.1:0-18823 GCA_026543865.1 Argiope aurantia | reverse complement strand
GCTCTGCTTGAGCAATCAGGCAGGCTTATCTATTAGCCGTCTATGTAATAGGTTTCAGTCGTACCAGAGCTCTACTATACCCCAAGCCTGGACTATTCCACGAAAAAGTTCTTTTGTCCATTTGGTGGGATTAGAAAGCGTAATTTTCTACGAGCTCTTACCTCAAGGTGAAACAAATTTTACGAAATACTGTCATCAACTGGATCAATTGGAAGCTGCGATAGCCAAAAAAGAAAAAGAAGAACAAAAAAACGACCAGAATGAATGAAACGACGAGGCGTTGTTTTTCATCATGACAACGTGAGACCACATATTTCTTACACGTAAGAGAGAAGTTTTTACGGTTTAATTGGGTTGTTTTACCGCATCCTGCATACTCTCCAGATCTCGCTCCATCTGATTACTTCTTTCTGTCTCTAAAAAAATCTCTTCGCGATAAGCGCATTCAATCCATCAGCGAAATAATAGCGCATCTCGAGAATTATTTCTTGTTGAAAACACAATAATTTTGGAAAGATGTAATAATGAGGCTTCCTGAGAGATGGAAGAAGGTAATAGAGCGAAAGAGTTCTTATATAACAAAATAAATGATACCTTAAACAGTAGATATTGTGTATTCATTTCATATTAGAAATTAAGAATGATTTTATGAGACACCCTAATGTACTGACTAATCGGACCTTGTGAGAAAAGGTTCCAATCGCAAACTAATTATTTTATAGTGACGAAAAATATTATATTCAAAAAATTATTATGTTTTCATCTTTAAAGCCTTAAAGTGCAGTGATTTCATATGGATTAGTGATTTCGTATCGCAATATTTTTTCATTTTCAATGCTAAAACACCAAATTTTCGTTAATATATATTTTTTTCATTTAAAATTTAAAGAATTCGCATTAACAGCATTGTATTGAAATTAAAAACAGTGTTGCCATAATTGATTGAAATATCTAAACAGATAATCATTTGCGCAGCTTTCATTGGGCATGTTAGTTTACGTAAGTGGTACAACCGCATGTGTTACTTAGTCGATGTAGTTTAAAATATTTTTTTTCAAAACGTGAATCTAAAAGCTGACTGTAAATTTCAGTTAATACGTAATTATGCTTGGAATACATACTCGGGTAACTCAAACTTTTCTTGGTCTATAATTCTTTAGAAATAATAAATTTTGAAAAGTTTATATAGATATTAGTATATTTTTATGCATACATGTTAGTCCAGTGAATTCCAGTAGGAAGACTTTGAAATGCTGCTTTAAAGTTGGCTGAAAGTGTAGTTTTCCTTTTCATCATATATTAAAATTTTTCATTTTTGTGCTATATTTGTTGAAGTTATTGTATATCGCACTTATTTTAATTGATAAAGGAATTTTCTTCCTGCAAAAGTATGGTTATGTAAATAATGTCTTTAAAATTTGCAGTTTGGAAAGAAAATGCATGTCCTTCAATTAATTACGTAACAAAATTTATTTTACTTACTTTTCTGCGCGAAGCGTAAATATTATTGCAATCGTCAACAAATAAGACCTTTAGAGCAGGAAGAAACTCCGCGATTTTAAATTTTTCGACAAATATTTTGAATTTAGTTTCACTATATGTCTCTGTATATATAATAAAAGAAAAATCAGGGGAAAATTATTTGTATCCTAATTATAAAAAAATTTGTTCTCAATTTTGGACTAACATAGAAAATGGGGACATCTACTTGTGCGTGTATGTACTACTTGTTTTTACTTGTGCATTTGAACATGAAAAAAAAAAGCTGCAATAAAGCAGATGGATATGGTTTTTTTAAAAGCAGACTTTGGCAACAATTGAATTTTAGTAGTATTAGCTGTTTTGGATTTTAATTAAATTACATCCTTGATCATAATATTTTCAATAATGTATTTTTATGCCTGAAATTGTTGCAGACATTAAACCCTTTATTTTAATAACTTCTACCCATGTCTTATTTATGTATATATGAACAGTTTTAATGTAATCTAACCAAATGGCATCATGGCTGTATTAAAAAATTAAGTAAAATGTGTTTTAATGTAGATAACTACGTTAACAAGTCAACTATTTTTCGAAATTTTGTATTTTCTTAAAATTAAATATTCTTAATGTTTCGAACTGGTTTCTGTAGAAAACTGTTGGAATTTTGCTTCTATTTCTACTTTTTGGTAATTAACATTCGTTTTTATATTTGTTTACTTACGGTTTAATGTATTTTACATTTTTGGATGCTATTTTCTCAAATTCTGATCTTTGATACAGTTTCTTACAAAAAAAATCCTCATAAATTAAATTTTAATTTAAATTTTTTTTGTTCATTTGGTACCATAATTTCTGAATATGTTCTGCAGTTCCTGAACTAGAGAATAACTATTTTTTTCATTTAGAAATATCTTAGTTGTTTTAGTGCTTTATAATGTGAAAAATATTAAAGTCCAACAGTCTGACAAGTATTAACAGCCGAACCTAAATACTTCAAGATGTATTGAAATATAGCTTGTTTATTTAGTTCAGGAACTAGTTAATATATTTCTTAAGTTACCTGCGAAATAAATTTCTTAAGCTATTTTTTAATCAAATCATTTGATTAATCCCTATACTGGAGGAGTTTTGCTATGCACTTCATTTTAATCATCAAAAGACCCTTTTTCAATTTTTAAAAAAACCTTTGACACTTAACTGGTATATTTTGATTTCATAGATGTTTTTTCAATATTTTATTCATGCAAATATTCAAAAATATAACTATTTTCGAACATTTTTCAAAGCATTCATCCCTAACGTAGTCGCACACCTTTATTTATTAGCATGTAAACTGTAGAATGATCGATTCATTGAGCAGCTGCAAAATCCATCAACCCTTCTTTCAAGTTAGTGTGACAATAAGTAAATGATATAAAACTTCAATCTGCCGTTTTCATATTTCAAGAAGTACGAATGTCACTATTATGGTTCACTACTTGACTGTTTTCTTAATGCTAAACAATCAAAGGAGCATTATTTGATTGTTCAAATGATATTTCAAACGGATTAGTCTGAGTTTAGTCTGCCGTATGATGTCAATAGAAGAACATAATGATCTAATATCGCCGAAATATTTCACTCATGATGGAGGAATGAGAAAAAAAAAAAATGGCGTTTTGAGTTTCAGCTTTCATTTTTTTTTTTTTTGCTTGGATATTAAACAATTTTTTCCCCCCCTTAATCTTCAGCAATGGAAGAAATTCACGTGATTGACAAAGCAATGGAAAAGATTTAAATTTCATTCCATCATTGAACAAAATATAAGTAAAAATATTCTTAAATATTAGTTCTGAAAAAAAAGTCAGACGGGAAGATTCATGTGTGTAAAAAGTAATATTTTTAATAATTCATCTAAAAATTAGTGCAGTAATATTTTCAAAATTTAGCATGTAAAAGCGCTAAAATATTTCTTTATTTCCAATTAAAATTTCAAAAAATAGCTACAAATGTAATTTTCCATCCCCAAAAGTTTTTTGTGCCACATTTGGTTGCTTTAGCTCACATGACTTTACAGTGCCAACTTACTCACATATATTCTGTTACTAGTAAAAATTGTAGATTTGTACTGTCGTGGGAACAAACTCAATGTACTCGATTCGAGTTAGTGGACTCTCACGTCGATTCGAGTTGGGGGATGTTGATAAACTCAAAACGCTCAGTATTGAAAAACAATGTGAACTGGAATATTTATGCCGGCTTTGGCTAAGTTGCTGTAAAAACGCGCTCTTTTAATGCAGAAGAATGCTTTTCTTTGGATATTTTTATAGAAAAAAAATATTTTAAATTACAATCTTGCTGTTTTCAGATTCCTTATCCATCATCATTCTGATATGGATTTAATATAATGGTGGATATTCAAAATGATTATGTATTTCTGGGACTACATATTTATATGATCTGAAGGCGGACCATGATGGCCTGGTGGTACGATCTCGACTTCAGGACTGGAAGGTTGAAAATTCGATGCCCAATTGCACCAAAGAGTCGCTTGCAAGCGAGTCTGATCCACGTTATATCCGTAAGGACTAATTGTGCACCAACTGGTGTGGTTCAGAAGTTCGAAAATTTTAGATGCTGTCTTCGTCAAAAGACCATGCCTTAAAATTACAAAATCAGTTCCAAAATAGCCACAGTGTTGCTTTAAAAAACGACAAGTCAATATAATTAAACGAAAATAACGTGAAAATTGTAAATTTAAATCATAGCAGGTGGAAAATTATAAATTCTACAAGGTAGCGGACCACTTGTTTTAAGCTTGTCATGAGTTTATATCATTCCGCAAGTTAGTAATTCTTCACTTACTTGTGTCGCCATTGATGGCATCTCCAGGTCACATGGTATTTATGCCATTAATGCCTCATAGCGACACATTTTTCTACTATTTATCTATCTGTCGTTTTTAGTTTGAAAATATTTGCATTTATTATATTTTAAAAGATGGGGGGGGGAAATGTTTTTTGTGGCCATTGCTTTTTCTTCAGTTTCCAGCCTTCAAATGCTTCATGCCATCGCAGTAAAACTAGAAATTTTTTTTCCTAATTTTAACCTCTTCCACTCCGAAAAGTAATTTGATGCATAATTATTCACTAAATGAAGGGCTTGTTCATTGCTTCGAAAAAAATATATACAATTGTTTTAAGTTGATTTTCTCTGAAAAATTTACCTGCATCTTCCTAGCACTCTATAGGTATTTTTAAAAATCGAAATAAAAGTCAAAATGATGTATCGTGTTGAATGAATCCGAGAGAAGTTTTTTGCATGTGCATTTGCGAAAACACGTAGATATAAATACCGTTTATAACCTTTTTATACGTATGAATGTAAATTGACTATAACGGTCATTTGATATTTTTAGTATTATATATGATTAAAACGTATATCAGCATTAAATCCAGTTCCTTCTAAACTTTCCCGATTTTCTCTCAAGACTGAATGATGGAATATTCCTAATTAAGTGGTTCAATTATTTTATTCCAATTATTCTTAAAATTAGAAATGCTTATGCAAGCGTACTCATAGAATTCAACGATGTACATAGCCACACAAATTTCATACATTCTGTTTCAATTTCTCGAAAAGTATGTTAGTGGAAGCATGAAATTTTGTTTGAAATAATCAATGGAAGTGTTTTAAAAATTTTCTATTTTTTATGGAGCGCAATATTTTTCAATTATTATTATTATTATTATTATTATTATTATTATAACGTCACGAGAAAAGATTCCCCAGGGAAGATTACTGCTAAAGTCGAGATTTTTTTTGTTCAAATTAGCTAAATTAATGGACAAAATAAAGTTTTTTTATAATCCTTTTTAAATATAATATTTAATTAAAACATTACGGCTGTAGACTTCCGGCTTTTTTAGGACAATTTGTTAAAAAAAATTACTCTCTAAGTAGGAAATCTTGATCGAATTTCCTAGCTAAACATGGCTTTTGTGCCATAGAACATAAACCTGATCGAATTCCTCAGGAATCAACTAATTAAAAAAAATTAAGGAAGTTCTAGAAAAATGAATTTCAATCCCACATCATTTGCACCTCCTTTCAAGCTAGATGGCTTATTTATGAACCTATTCTAAGTTTTTACGTTTCTTACGACACATTTCAAGCTGGTTAAAATCCAAACACAATTACCTACTTATCTCGTAAACAAGATAACACGCCGAAAGCATTATACGTGTATATATGAAATCTATACATAGTATAAAATGAAGTCTCCTGAAAGCGTCTGTTTGTTTGATACAGAAATCTCGAGAAATATTTAACGGATATTGGAGATATTATAACGGATATGGAGATTTATTGGGGAAGGTTTTAGTATATTAAAGTCATATCAAAATAAAAAAAAGGAGTTTTTATAACTGCGATTTTAATTATTTTCCTACTACGATTGTGGCACTTTTTAGAGTTGCATCCAAACAAAATCTTTTTGCTTGGCGCCAGGAGGAAAAACAGACAATATCGTTTACAAAAAATACTGTGAAGCAAACTGAATTTTATTTTCATATCATACATAATATGCAGAGTTGATAAACAAGTGTGGAACAGTTTTGCTATTGTTTATTTTTAGTGAATTGTTTTGTCTATGAACAAATATTTTTTTCCTTAAAAGTAGTCTAAATATTTCTGAATGTGTGCGATAAAAATTTTTTATAGTTATTTTTGATTTCTAAATATATTTTTGTTCTTTTGATGTTGCGAGAAATACCAATACCACATTGAGTGGAGGCTAGACTTCATTTAAAGCCCATTTTCCCTCTTGGATGTTATGCCACTACTAGTAATGTATATAAACGTTTGAACGAAGGGTGTTTTATGGTTCTAAGGACCATGATCGGTGAAGAATTGCAGAAATTTTCCGGGAATCTTGTTAATGAGAACCATTATAATAGGTAGTCTTCCTAAAAGAATCTACCTGGGATCATTTCTGTCGTCCATTTAGATTTTAAAGTTATCCTCATTGAATCAAGTATAGTTATTAATTCTTTCTTCTTTTTCAGTGGATCCGCAGAGTGTTAGGATGCCCGTCTGGTAGACAACGTCGAAACAGTTTGACCGATATAAGATCTCGGGATAACGTTGACATAGGAGAATACGACGTACTTGACCACGAAGATACTACTGGCTGCGACTTGGAAGAAACTGTGGAATTCAACGCAAGCCCAAACTCTTCTCCAAGTGTGTCACTGTGTCTGTGTTCCAAGAACAAAAGTCTTCCTATATGCGTTCCTAGAAAAATGAAACAGAAAAAAGACGATTACGAAGCTTTCAGAACTTCTTCGATGCGTTCTACTCTGGAAGCTGAAGATGATCATCATCGAAAGACAGGGAAGTTAATGAGGTCTGTTTCTGACGATGATATTTCGATGTCAACAATATCTTCATCATCGGATCCGTCACTCGTGTTCAGTATGTCGCCGGTAAAATAACAATGGTGTATTCACACAGCACACATTTTTTAACGTAATTTTTATTGTATATCATGTTGCAATGTTTTAACGTTGTTCTAAGACTTCAAGCTCGAAACTTTTTCCTGACTTGAAAAAATGTTATTTTAATTTTAATCAATAATATGCCTGATTTTAATAAATTTATCTTTACCATTTTTATGTAAGTTATTTGGGTCTACATTGCGCATATTCAGTACGATTTGTATATAATCAATTGCAAGCTAGGCAAGACGTCCATTGGAGATATATACCAGCAGATTGTAGTATTTTTCCTTACGAGAGCTCATTTTATACCTTATTTAATGTAGATTCCTATAAGAAGATTATTTATAGCAATGGTTCTCATGAGGAAAACTTCATCTGTTCTTTAGTGATCATGATGCCTAGAACTCAAAGCCACTCCTCATTCAAAAGTTTATATATATATAGATATAATATAAAGTGTGTGTGTGTGTGTATATATTGCTCATTTTATCTTGTGAATAGGATAATTACAGTAATTTTGTTGGAATTTTAACTGGCTTCGACTATGTTGTTAGAAATGTAAAAGGCTGAAAAAAAAACTTCGTTGATTTCGTAAATGGATCATTCACGAACATGCTTTACTAAAATTGTAATTCAAACTGCAAATTGACACTACTTGCTACTCATGACGAGTTTATTCGTCATAACACAAATGTTGTATTTTTACCCATGACGAGTATACTCATCAAAAACGGTTAGCGACCTCGAGTTCCCTTAACTTGTACGAATGCTACAAAAGAAAATGGTCAGAAAGTACAATAAATAGCCGTGTTTGCGAAGGAATAAGTAGTGTATTCTGAGAATAATTTAGTTAAAATGCTTATAGTTTATTCAAAGTTGATTAATGCATATATTAGAACGGACATCTGCTATTATAAAATAAAATCGACTATTTTCGCATGACACATAACAAAAGTGAAGAGATTTATATAGAGGAAATTAATTTAATTTTCATGCATCCCATTTTGAAAATGTAGCCAGATATCATTTAAATAGTGAAAATTGAAATAGAGATTGTGTCAGATAACTGAATTAATCGTGTATTAAGCTCATATTCAGCTATCAAATAATTTATTTCTATATTTTAGATGAAAGATAAAAAATTTGATGAATAATTAAAATCTGCCACGTAACGATAATATACCATTGCAGATCTGACGCATTGTTTTTCTTTCCTTTACTTTTTACCACAAAAGATTTTTAAATAAATGTGCTGAAGAACTTAGAAAAGAAATTATAATATTTTACCCAGTAAAATTTGCCTGAATAGACCGATAGGAATGAAATTTTACAAACGTATTTTAGTTAATTTGTATATTAGCTAATAATATATGATGTTATAATAAATCAAATCATGGAGATAGTAGCAGTTTTAACGAGGAAAATCATTTATAAAAATATTTATACTAAAGAAATAACACCATTTTACCTTTATTTTTACAGTTCTCGTCCAAAAATTACTTTGAAGCATCTGTAGCATTTTTCTTGCCTTGCCACAGCGGCTGCTTAGTAACACCTTATAACACCAACAACATTATTCTGATACTTTCATGATAGTGTCCAAAAAATAAAATATCGAATAACACCAGGGAGATATTTTACGATTTCTTATATTAATAGGGTACTGGTGGGGTATTACTTAAAGGATTTTATGACATACGTATAAAGGATATTCTTTGTAAAAAATATAAGCGTTATAGACGTTCATATTTCCTGTCGGGATGTTTTCCACTCTGCATTTTAAACCCTAAAATAGATGATTTAAAAAAAATTACAAAAAAATGTGCGTTTTAAATAAATATATATAATTCAGAAAGATTATTAAAATATTTATTTTTTTTGGTAAAATTAAAAAAGAATATTAAAATGTGCCAAAATTAGATTCAAATTTCATCTTCTATATCATATTGACCTATAAGAAATGTAATGTATATCGGAAGTCAATCGTCCATATATATATAAAAACCCTGCCTGCGTCGTGGCATAGGGGTAGCGCGTCTTCCGCGTGATCTGAGCGTTCCGAGTTCGAACATGGTTGTTCTTCTTCTGTGTTCTATCTGTGAGGTGTGTGAATGTGTAAAAAGGGGTTGTACAAGCTAATGTGACTCATGAAGTAGCTAAGTCACACTCTTCACCCTAGTTGGCGCTGCTGAAAAAAACAAGAGACGCTCACTCAGCTTAACTGTCAGCGGGCTTGTAAAGTGCCATAAGTCACAACAACAAAAACAAAAAAAAAAAAAAAATCCTCGACTGACATCGCAAATATTGACAATAATGAAAAAAATTCATCTAAGAGGTATAGTTAGTACATTTCTAGCTGAAGTAGTTTGGTAGTTAAGTTTTGTTTTTAAAATGACATTCTAGCATAATAATCAGATTGACATATATTTTTTTTTTGAACAAGAATTTGACTACTTTTTCGTCTGTGTTCAGAAAGCCAGAACAATTTTTCTCTAGTACCTCCCATTCAAAATTTCCAAGCTTTACCAAAGGAAGGACGTTTCATCATCTTTCAAGTTTAACAGGTTCCAGTTTCACAGTTTTTTTTTTTTTTTTTTTTTTGCAATTAGGTTTCGAACTCGGAATTTTCTTTCTTCCAAATCCAAGATGATAACACAAATACCCTGTGCATTTCTTAGGGATTGAATTTAGTTTAGTTATATTAACGTCCCGTTTAAAAGCAACATTAGGGTTATTTTGGGATTGACCTCGTAATTTTGAACAGATGACGGAGACAACACCTGAGCTGGCACTCCTCTCTCCAAGCTTCCACACACCAGTTGTAGGAAATTTGGCCCGCCTCATGACAGTTCTTCAGTGGAATTGGGTCTCGAACATGAAACCCTCCAGTTCCAAAGCCGGGAGCTTAGCACCAGGTTACCACGAACTTGTTTAGGGAACTAAAATACATGAACCGGAAACTCGACTTCGCAGAAAACTTTTAGCCGAGATGAGTTGTTAGTAAGTTCATGATTTGAACAGGGTTACAAAGCTTAAGTGTGGTCTCTATTATTTAATCATGGTTCAACATTAAGTGATCCTTCCAGCAGTAACTCACATTATATCAAAATAAGATGCATATTTAATTAAATGAAACTGAAAATTTGCAATATAAGATTAGTTTGCATTACATCAATATTTAGAGACAACATTTTGACGTGAAATGTGTAAAAATTGCGGAATATGTAATTAATATTGTATTCCTATCTCAATGCTCCATTGTTTACGAAGAAATTAAATAAAATATGACGAACTCGGTTTAAATTTCATGAATTAATTTAAATTCTGCAATATTTTTAAATTCATTTCTTTTCTGTGATCGGATAATTTTTTACACAACTTTGATTTGTAATTTAAAACTCTTTGTTTTATATGAAGTTCTTTAACTCCTTGAACAGCTAATTTATTATTTCTTTAAATAGATGACATATTTTATTTTAAAATTTTATTGTTATTTCCATCCATATTGAAGTAGAAATGACACCTGAGATACATAAGCTTCTCTAAGAGTTTTTGCATTTTAAATTAATGGTTAATTTTTTATAATTAAATCTTTTTAACTTCAGAAAAGATTTAATTGTAACAAATTCTGCAATTCGCTTCACGAATATGATTAATCGTTTGAGCAAAAGATATTAAATAAAGGCGTGTTCACATTGGAGCAGCCATTGCAGCCAAGAATTAATGTTGTCGATAAGCTACAACAACGTTTATATGTTTTGAGGAATTATACAATTTTGATGAAATCATATGATTTTATATTATGTCAGCAACTGTCACCGTGTAGACATGGTTTGAAATAGTGTTCACACGAAGACGACTATAATGCGCAATATAAGGCCACGCCTACCTCAAGAGAATCACGTGACCCCATGGGGACAATAGGAAAAAGGCAGGCGTGGTCTTCTATTGCTCACAGTAGATGGCCTCGTGTGAACGCTGCTTAACACGAAGGATATAACGATATGCCGTAATTTGTTTCAGCTGGATTCGAATCTAAATACGATGTGACAATTTCTTCCCGAGGAATTCGGTCATTTTTTGCTATATTTTCCTCTTTGTTTCTAATTTTTTTTCTTTTCTTTTCATCGTGGATTTTGTAAAATTCAGGATAAATTAAAGAATTTTTTTGTCAATGCAATATATATATATATATATATATGATTTACAAATGCCATAAGAAAAATAGAACTAATCATTTGAACAAAAATAAATAAGCATGAAACGAGATTCCTTATTTTTGTTTGTCAATTCTTTGTTATTCAGTTCTAGACTTATTAGTGTTCTATATTTTGTTAATTCCCTGTAACTGTGACCAGCATTTTACAACTAATCACATAAAGTTATAAAATGAGCAAACATATAATACAAATATAGTTTTTTTTTTAAGTATTTGCTGATAGTAATATCTGTCGAGATGGATTGCAGCTGGTCCACCGTCTTGAATCCTTTAGTAAGTTTATAATTTCCTCTTTAGATTGTTGTTTATCACACCTTTTTGTTTATCTTGACTTGTTTCATGCTTGTGAATATGCAATTTTGTAATTTTCTATTCCTGATATGTTAGCGTTCCGCACCTTTATATGAGCCGTTTATTTTGAAAATGCGGCAAGTCCATTTTTTTTTATTGCGAGATATTTAAAGGTTTGCGTTTCAATAAATTTAAAAATATTGGTAAGTATTAATAGACGTATTTTGTGATACTAGATAATGTAATTTTGTAATCCAATAGTGTTTACAATACTGATTAAAAAAAGTTTGATTATAACTAAATAGACTTGCCTCGCTTTCAAAATTAATGAATTATTGTAAACGTGCATTTAATTGGGAAATATTTCAGTTGCATCGGCCTTTTTTTAAGAATAAAAACAAAATACTATTCAAATTTTTATAAATATTTAATCATTTGATAAAAAGGGGAAACAAAACAAAGAGAATTTTTGTGGAAAATATAACATAACGGTAATTCAGTTTTATTAAAAATTTCAATGAAATGTACTTTTAGTTTATACCCAGGTATAATTAATTTTATTCAGGATTTACATTTTAAAATGTTCATGATGGACGGGAGTTATATATGATAATAAATCCATCATATTCTTATATTTTTCAGACGTAATAAATTTCCTTTTTTCATACATAGAAAATAGTTTTATATTTCTGAAATTACTTAAAATTATTTACCTTCCTCGTTGTGTTGACAAATCGACAACTTTAAATCCAAAATCTCGTTCTATAGAAGTTTTATTAAACATTTTGTATGGTACATCCCTTGTAAATCTGATCAAGTATTTAGTTAATCAATTCACGGTTTCTCCATCGGTATTTTTCTTTTTTAAAGCCGCTTTTTCCAGAGGTTGGGTTGAAAATAAATTTCCACGTTTCATTTCATGTACTAAAAATTTATTATGCTTTCGACAAATTTGTATTACTTTACAGTAATCCTGGGGAATATGCAAGGAACTGGATTGAATAGTTACTGGATAGTTCCGCTCCAAAATCATGATCTTTCGGTAGAAATGAATGTCCTGACAATAAAAATTTGTGATCAATGATATTTATTTCATTGTCACTGGACTGAATAATCGGTGATGGTTGTAAACACACAAAATTAGGATATAATTTTTATTATTTATGAAATACTGTACAATCACCGATTTTCAATATCAAAAATAGATAAGTAGAAACGCCCTAGATTTCAGACATGTCAAACGGCCACATTTGCTTCATTATACGGCAACCGGAGCTAAATTTTACCGTAATATATTAGGTCATTATAATTTCAATCTAAGATGGACTTACACCACTTTCAAAATAAACAGCTCATATGTTAAGACCGTAAAATGTTCTAATATTTCAGAATTTAAGTTCAGTTAATAAATTAATTTAATCTTTATTCTGTGTGAGTAGCAACGCTTGAAAGTGAATTTTGGGTAACAATTAATTCAATAATTAATATTACGAAATATATTAAATAATGCAAGTTGAGTAAATAAGGAATTTTTGAAGTTTTATCAGCTTATTAAAACTTTCATAAAAAATAAAACGAGTAAAAAAAGTATAAAAATAGAGGCCCTGAATACAATAAATTGTAATGAATATTATAAGATTTCAATTACGCATTTCATGAATTTCATTGAAAAATTCCATCTTATTTGAGGCTTTACAGGTACCTTAAATTTTTCATTTTTGGCTCCCTATTATAATTTTGGATAGTCTTCCTTTGAAATAAAAATAAAGGCTAATTTTAAGTAGATATGATAAAATATTTTAAATAGAAAATATTGAAAGAGTTTTTACTATTCAATTCATTGATCAGTTTGTTACCTCATCGTGGGAAAAAAATATGAATCTATGAATTATTAATTTGATCTTGAGTGTCATGTAATTGTATTTCTAGGAATGTTTTAAATGGCATTAAATGTATGCATATTTTCAAGATGAAGTTTCGTATACCCGGAAAATGGAAACTTAGCATCTATGAAATTGCTAAATGAATGCATCCAAAAATTATTTAATTTGTAAATGAGAATAACAATCAAATTTTGAAATAAAATCTTAAGCAGCAATCCTGATGTCATGAAACAATGCTGGAACTATCAATCTTGAATCCTTTCTTTAATATTCTTGAAATAAAAATTGCTAAAGTTGTATGAAATGGGTATTGGAATTGAAAGAAACTAACGAATTAGTATTGAATTATTGAAATAAATGGATAGAATATGAATATTCTGGCATATTTCAGATAAATATATTTTCGACTCAATCTCGATGTATTCAAACAATAATTTAAAGGATCAAATAGTTGAAAATAATTGTTTCAAACTGTGCATTTCTTGCATATACTGTTAAAAACTATTGCATTAAAAGATCCGATACATAATCTTAAAGGTAGGTAATTACGTTGAAAAGTCGTTTTTTCCCCCTTCAAAAATGTTAATTTTTTCAATCGAATATTTTTAATTATTCAACATTTTTCTTTATAAAATCGTTAGTTTTGTACCCATGTCTATTTCTTGGAAAGTTGCACTAATTTTTATATTTGCATTTACATTTTTAATATCTTGAATATTTAGATACTATTTCCTCACATTCTAATCTTTCAAGGAATTTGCTTACGAAAAATCTCTTAAAGTAAAAACTGGGGCATATTTTTTTGTTCAGATTTGATATAATAGTTTTTTGATATGTTTTACAGTTCCTGAATTAGAGAATAAGAAATTTATTCATTCAGAAATATTTTATTAATACCTCACAATGTGAAAGTAATTGGAAATTTCGTGTCTATCAGTCGAACCCTATATTTAAAGAATGAATAGAAATATAATTCAGTTTTTAGTTCAGGAACTAGATAATATAATAAGTTTTGTCTAAACTTTTGAGCAAATCCTTCGATTTCTAAACTAGAAGATATCTGTTTTTGTGCCCCTCCCCCCAAAAAAAAGATTTTTTCGATTAAAAAAAATGTTTCTAATTTAACTGATATATATTGGTTTCATAGATGGGTTCTTTAATTTTTTTAATGCAAATATTAAAAATACTATTTTAATACGTTTTTCTAAAATACCATCCTGGACGTAAACACATAAGCATTTAATTGTGGTATCTTTAATCTGTTTTTGAAATTTGCAATCAGCTATGAATACATTAACGAATTTTTTAATGTATTTCTTACTTTAGAATATGCTGCATGCTTTTTGGGATTTAGCAGAGTATTGCTGGAGAAGACTGGTGGTTTGTTGTACTAGAACAACAAGATCGGACCACGCTCCGACAGAAGAAGCGATTATAGCTTTCGAACGGCAATCAATGGCAAGTATAATGCCCTTACAAAGAACACTCTCTCTCAGAGCGCACCAAGGGTCTTTATCTTCCGCGCAGGATTCTGACTACAGTCAGCAAAGCGACGCACGAAGTATTCCAGAAACCGCCTCCCAAAGTTCACGCAATTTAAGTCCTTTATCTGAAGAACATAATGAAATGGGTTCTGACTCAATGTCAAATAAAGAACACAGTATCCAGGTACAGCAAGGCACTCCACTGCTTTATCGTGGTGAAAGTCAAAGATCTCATGAGAGGCCTTCCAATTTGATGATTGGCGCTACAAATCAAGTTTCTGAATCATCAGAAAAATCTTACAGAACTTTTTAAGTCAATGACTTGAAACTTTTAATGCATGGTTTCATTTTATATTGAGGATGCATGTATTTATCTGTTTATGTGCGCATGCAGAATCCACTATATTTTGTAATTTTAGATACAAAATTTAGTCGAGGCAAGAGAGCTAAAATCTTATGAAAAAGGATTAAATTCGTTTGTGTTTTTAAAATTTTATGACTATTTTAGAATTAAAAAATGACCACTTCTGAGTTTAAAAGTGTAGCATTTTTTTTATATTGTGCTTTTTAAATTTTTACTGGTAACCTCATTTTGTGTTAAATAACTGCATAAATCCATTTGTGTACAAGAAATTATTTTTGAAACTTCATTAGTGCGTAGTAATAGAAGAATCAAGAATATAAAACGGTATTGAGACACATAAAATTTGTATGTAAACATTTCTAAGTCCGGATGAGATGTTTAAAATAAAGGTGGATTTCTCAATTGCATTTGATTATGATGAATCAGATTGCAGCTCTAGTTGTCAATGCTTTTGATATAATTAATTTTGTAAAGGTGAACTCGATATTGATTATGTACCTACAGATAAGCAAGTTCCATTAACATTTTTTTTACTTCGCATGACATTAAATATTATATAAATCTTTAAATACTTAATAATATTAATTTTACTTACAGAAGTTTTAATGATATTTAAAAAAAAAGACTCGAATAAAAAGCATTAGAAAACACCGACATTTTGGGTATTTTCAAGCTATTTTATAACCAATGGCATATACATTGTTATATCAAATGCACTGTTACATCAAATGCACCGTGTTTTTTTAAAGTGAAGTTTTTTGAGAAGCAGGATTTAAGATCAAATGAGCGAACATAATATGAAATTTTCTTGCCGAGTTTGATTTGTTTCCAAAATTGCTGTTGAGAAAAAGTGTCCCTATTTTTCCTTGTTGTATGTTGCATCAATATTAAAAATCATTTGTTAATCTGCGTGGAAAGTAGCTTTGCAATGACGATTATAAACAAGGGAACAATTTCTTATTGTATATCTTTATACATTTTTATATTATGTTTGACAATGAATTGTTTAATCGTTTGTTCTTCTAGCAATGAAATCAGTTTTAGATCATCGCTTTCTTTCTAAATTTTCTGTTCTTTTTATTGCTATAAGAATGCATATTATGCAACTAAAGTATTATGCTGTTTATGGAATATAGAATAATAAATTCATAAAAATGTGTCTATTGTTTGCATTAATATCTGCTTCTTGATTTGAATTTTTTAATATTCTGATTGAAAATGAAATTATTTCTGAGAGTGCTTAAAATATACCCATTTCTTTTATTAACTACTTTTGAAAAATTAATAATAAGTCAGCCATCTAACTCTCCGACCCGCCACAAAGGCACACGGATTTAAACCATAAAAAATGAATGACCAGACCGCTGCAACAGCAACATTGGTGGGAACTGTGGTTGAGTCCTAAAGGCCTCCACCGGCAACGGTAAAACCCTCCCCGAAGGAAGTACGTCCCATCATCGATGGGAGGAGTCAGATCCCCTACCTATTAGTGTACCCTCCAGGGTAGCGAGATCCAACCACCATGCCGGAGGCATCTCATCCTCATTTCGAGGTGCCCCCGGGGGGATAAAAATTAATAATATAACATGTTAATTTATATTTAATATTAGTAAATACTGAATGTTTCTTTGGTTGTTAATCAATTCAAAACGAGAAATTTGCTGGCAAATTTTATGGAATCGTATAATCATTTTATAGCTGCTTTTAAAATATTTGAAGACAATTTAGATTAGAGAATTTACTTACAAATTTTATAGAATCCTACTATAAATCGATGGATATATTCGAAAATATGTCTGATAATCATTATAGGTCAAGCAATTTGACGATAAAATTTTATGGAAAACTTGCATGAATTACAAGCTTTAATTTTTTTCTATTAAAGTATAGAACTAGTTTAACCTTTAACGGTCGCAGTTACGTCCTAGGTGACAACTGCCTTTTATCAGTTATGTCATATATAAAAATTGTTCGATAAGATTTAATAAGAATAAATCATACATTTTCAACACACCTGTATCTTTTACAATATGTTATCTTTGAGATGCAATTTTAAATATAAAATAAAGTTTATCTGAATATCAGACTTTTAATATACAAGTTCATTTTCAGAGCCATATATAAATTTTATATTTTTCAGAGATCCAAATTATTATTGCAACTTAATTTTGATAATCGTAGTACATTTTAAAAGGTTCTGTGTTTCGTATTGAACAAGCACATGACAAATTCTGACCATAAAACTTAAAGAAAAAAAATAAGCAAGCTGATGATAAAGTTCTTCTTTTTCTCAAGTGTGAAGTTTACAAAAAGGCAATATAAGAGTCGTCAAAAAATTCGGAAACTATATTTTGACGATCTCCTATGTTTCAGACTTCCCCAGTCAAAAAAAAAAAAAAAAAAAAAAAAAAAAAAAAAAAAACCTATTTTTGGAAATAGGTCTGTTTGTAAACTCAAAACTTATCACCTTCCTATATAGATGAAATTTTGTGTATGGCTCTGTAAATTTATAACTTCCTGTCAAATTTTGAACGAAATCCATTCTGAGTGAACACAATGATTATAAAACAAAGCTAGAATGATAAAATTTGGTACATTGATTTAAACACAAAATTGTAGATCGTATCAAACTTGGAACCAAATTCATCAAGGAGTTGATCGTATGTCTATTTGTACTTTCACAAGCATGCAAATGCCATAGTTCATAAATGAGTGACTTAAATAAATAAAATTTGATAAATCTTGCAATTACATGTGCAGTATTTATATAAAATTTTGATTTCCATCAATAGTATGAAAAGGGTTAAAAATACATATTTTATTCTTAATAACTATGCCAGCAATTAATTTCCAAAGATTGCAGGTTAAATCGAATAAAAATTCTAGAATGCCAAAATCGATATTTTGTAATTGTTATTCGCAAATGATATGCAATCAATACACATATGCCGAGTTTCTTTATTATACTACGAAGCATGCAACTTTCATCTGTGACACTCTGAAAATAAAAATCTGAACACTAGTGTTATTCATGCTGTGAGAGGGAGGGGATTAATACCTTAATTAGATATTATTAGGGAATGTTTACAGAGATTATCAATGATTTTCAGCTATAATGAATAATGATGTATGAATCATTCATGCTACATTGTGTTAGCCAGATATGCTGATATAGTGACCATATATGACTAGTAATCTTTATGGATGTTCATAGAAGATCTGTAAAGATTATTTGTGGCTTCCAGACTCAATTCAAAAGATGCTTCTACTTCCATTATGCTTATTTGTCTGTTGTGTACTGAATCTTTGGGTTGAAGCTTTCGATCTTATCCTAGTCTGGACATTCACGGAAGTGATTGTGACTGAAGTGATGCAATTATTACTGAACCTCGTATCTAGATCGAATTGTTGTAGTTACAAAACGTGATTTTATTATTATATCCATTATATCAAAAATAAAGGTTTCGTTAGGCGAATTTTTCCTGCTTTTCTACATTGGTTCCGTCTTTTATATCTTTTTCTTGATATTTAAAAAGGCTTTTCCATTAATGATGGTGTTTGCATCGAATAACTTTCCTTTTGAAAAAAAAAGGAAATTAAAAAAAGTTTTTTTTTTC
>JAPMOR010056581.1:0-20094 GCA_026543865.1 Argiope aurantia | reverse complement strand
GTCTCCTATTCAGTTCACTTCTTTCACTCTTCGTAGCTTCAAGTCTTACGAATCTCAAACGGAAACTGTCAAGGGTGAATGAAATGTATTTCTTCCCCCCCTTCCCCACCCCCTCCATCCGAGAGATTGAATTACTGCCTTTTCAGGTAAATAATTTTAGGTCGAAATCGGAATTTAATATTTCGCCTCTGAAAAAAACGCCTCTTTGAGTTGAAAATTTTTGTGATTTTTAACTAATTACGAAATCATTACGGTGCATAATTATCATCATCACGAGTTTGAAGTGTTGTACTTGTGCAAAACTATAATTTGCTTTAACATATGCATCACCCAGCCTTGAAAAGTTCTCTGTATCTTACTGAATCGCTTATTTCTCATTAAACTACATTCTAATACATTGTGCATTCTATTTCTAAATATTTTCTGTATTTCGAGAGGATTTGTATTTACTTGTTTTATGCTGCATAATTGTGTAATGTTATTCTTACATATTTAATATACATTTATTCGTATTGTTTTCAGAATGTTCTATCAAAATATGTTGAATGTACACAATTAAATATTTTACGTAATGTATAAAAATGTTTAGTTCCGTTTTGTAAAATTGTTTATTGTAACGGCATTTTTTATATAATTATTCTAATAAAATGCATTTTTATGAAATTTTAGACTGTAACTCCTTTCTTCCAGTCTGATTTTTATCACTATTTCATTATAAAAAAATTCTTTTATAATTGTGTAAATGTCGAATTTAGTTAAACGCTTCAGAGGATAAATATTTAGCTTTATTGGTTAATATGTACATAATGTCAAAATTATAACCGGAATTGCTCCGGCAGGATAGAAATCCAGAATCTTTACCCGGTTTCTATATGCAAGCTCTGTTTTAGTCTTGCAACAAAATCGGGATTCTTAGAATAAAGTTCGCTATTTTATCACGCTGTCCATGCTCTTCCGTCATGGCTGTGTAAATGCAGATTCCTTCTTTCCTCATTTGGATCTTCAACCCATCCTTTCCCATCATATCCCATGAAAGGAGCAGCCAAGGTTCTAATTTGATGCAATAAAATTTCTTTCGATTTGCTTGTTCAGATTTTGAATATTTCAATGTATATCGATTCATCTCGGTAATAAGGTAATCTTAATCATCAAATCAAATAACTTGTAATCTTTAATGCAAATTTTCATTCAACAGAAAATTTCGATTCTCATTTCCAGTTATTTCGACTGTCTGTCAGGCAGGCTCATTGACAATCGGATAAAATATCTGAAAATGGAGAATTTCAAGCTTAAATGAGTTTTTTCTTAACTTTTAATTGAATAATCCAAGTGTATGCTTGTTACCAAATCCAGAAAGAATATTTTATATTAAGTATTGATAGGGAAAGAGTTTCCTATTGAATGAAAATGGCGATATTTTAAGTCCTTTCATTTTCTTAACTTTGATTTTTATTTAACTCGAATAACTTTTTTCATTTTGTGTTCTAGTTGCAATCATTTTTTGTAATATTAATAATGTAACAGCAATAATAATGTAATATGATAATATAATATTATATAATTTAATATATTCATACTAAAGTTAAGATAATTATTGCTATTTTATTCCTTTTTAATAACATTAAATATCCATGATTATTTTAAAAAACAAATAAAATTGCAAATTTACGTTTCGGTAAATTGTCCGAATGTATTCAACTTCATGAGCAGTGCCCACCTTTACGGATAGACTCGGTTCTAAGCCAATTCTCACGGATGTCTGCAAAATTGCAAGAGTATATATTTCCATAAATTTATTAATTTGTTAAATAGAATTTTTTTCCTATTTTAATCATTTTTTTCATTTTCATGATTATATAAATACGAGTTAAATTGTATTTTTCTTTGGACAAAAATTGTTGTAAGATAAAATATAATTATGTAAGTATTCTGAAAAATTACTTTGAAATTTATCTCATCGAATTTCAATTCTTTATGTTTACGATTTTCAAAAGACGCACATTCTCATAATCTGCTTCTAAACATCTGAAAAATCATATTTTGTCGAAAATATCAATTGTGGGGATTTCAATCTGATTGCTTTAGCAGAAGTAACACTTTTATTTTCTACGAAACTTCAGTCAAAAATGGCATTATAAATTCTAAAATTTGATGCACAAATATTTTAAAGAATTTTTACAATTGAGACTTCCAATTATTAATCGCGTTGAATGTTTTAAATAAAAGTCCAATCATTCAGAAACTCCCCAAATTTTTGGGTCTTGGGTTCTACAAGAAATAGTATTAGACAGCTTTATGGACGTAACAAACAGTTTCGGGAACACATTTGGAGAAACCTCCTCCCAAAAAGATTCAGTTTCATTCAGCAAACAATATTAATGATGTGAGGCTCTTTCAATTAATTCCAAGAAAAAATTATTAAAAACATAATTGTGAATTCCATCTTATGAGTAACTCTTTTTTCGTTACTAAGAAAGCTTCATTTTTTTCCTCTACAATTTGGATACTAAACGAATGGTCGGACGATTCTTAATAAAAATAAATGTCTGAATTAAATTGGCATGCATCATTTTCGTGTAAAATTCCTTGTTTAATTTTTTTTTAAAATTTAAATCGAATTCGGAAGGCTCTCAGTGTTTCCTAAAGCTATTTTCTGTTGGACAATTTCTTTTTACTTTCTCAAATCCTGCTATTTCATCTAATGCAGTTCAATAAAATATTGCAAAAAGTAGCTTTAACATTTAACAATGAAAAAAAAAATTCTTTTTATTTAAAATAAAAAGAAGCATCAATAATTTGCAATACAACATTTGTAAATAATCTACTCTTCAAAATATATTTTTACACACGATTTTAAACAATTCATTTTATATAATCAAAGCAATATCCCAAATCATTATTTATCCTAGAAAGATTTATCCTAGAAAAAGATAATTCCTTCGAGTTTTTCGCCAACATGGTAACCGAAACAAATAAACGGAAGCGTTCTTCTAGTAACCCTAATGCTGATTTGTTTACTATATTTTTCGCTTGTTCTGCAGCGCTAAAACAGTTTTGTGAGAAATGAAAATTAAAAATAATCGGCAAATAAATATCCATTAAAAATTATAATTAAATTACGTATTATAAGTGAAAATATTACAACTGCTAATAAAACATTGTTATTTTTCAAGTGAACTACGATCAGATACTTATCATTTTGCATTTCTTATTGATTTCATTTATTCTATTAAAATCGTCTGTTTAGGAATTTTGTCAGAATAGGAAATTAAAAACATCTGCTCGAGCTTTTTGAAATCGTTTGTCTTTATTTTGGAATTTTTCATTTGAATATTAGCTTGAGAATCGAAAGCAATTCTTTGCAGTTTTTTTTTCTTGGATTTCCCGTGATCAATTCTTAAATCAGTGATTTTTCAAGAATCGAAGTCTAATGATTGAGATGATCAGAAGTATTATGATTCGAATATAATCAGCTATGCTTTATTGAAGAATCTGACACCTGTGTGGCGAGATATACATAGCGCAGACATAACAATATCTTCATCACTGGAACATTCCGCCATTTTCTAACAGAATTTTCTAAATCGTTCCCTGCATAAACGAAGAATTAGTTGAACTGAGTAAGTGCATCTATTCCTTAAAAATTTTTTATCAAGAAAAATCTTTCTCGTTTCTGCTACTCCTGCGCTATGATATGGTTGCATGAGAAAGGAGAATCCGTTTATTTAAGAATATGATTTATGACTTTTGACGCCTTTTTTTAGCAAGTACTCCTTATTAAGTTACATGTGCTCGATATTTCGCATTTTTATATAAAATTTTAAAATTTTGAATTTATTTTAAAATGAGAATTTCAAGGAAATGCCCTTTTATGAATGCTTAATTTCATACCCATAAGTTTTAATTTCAATTCTTTTAAAAATGTTTTAGGGAAAATCTGAATAAAGCGAAAATTCAAATGAAGTAAAATGTATCAGTAATAAAAAAATTTTAAAAGAATAATCCACTGAATATGTTTACATTTATGAAAAGCTTTAAATTTCTTTCTATTTATATAAATTCTGTACAGTTTTTATCTGATAACAAAGAATCTCTAAATGATTCTGGTTGTATATTTTTGCTAAAAATAATGCAATAACTTTTGTTGAATATTCAGACCAACATATCAAATTTAAAAAAACGAAATCAAACTTTTTCTATGCAAACTTTTTCTATGCATTTTCTATTCTTTAATTTAAAGAAAAAATAAAATTTTGGAACGGCGTTTTTAAATAATTTCCAGTCTTGCTTTTCACTAATAGCCTACTTAGTTATAAAATATAAAGCGTAAGTTTTGCTAAGACGAAACATCTGAATTTGAGATCGTAATGGAAGGACCAGAGATAAAATTATGCTTCAGAAGTGGGTTGTTGGCTAGGCTTTCTACTCGGCATTTTCGAAACAAACCCCATGCACAATCAAGTTAACATTTCCCCTGGGCAACCAATGGGATCTGAATGTTAGGCGTGACTACATTAAAGCTGAACTGAGAGTGCATTTTTAAATACGATTACACTTTAAAACTCAACTATGCCTGTGGAGATGCAGCATTTCGTCATAGGAAATGTATTAATTCAATCCTGAACCATTACTATATCCTCTAAAAAATGCTTGAGTTGTCTTATTTTTATGTAGATAAAAACTGTAGGAAAAAAATCATTCTTATACTATACATTTGGCAAGGCATTAATATGTTTCCAGGAAAAATAAGAACAAGAAAATAGATAAGAATTAGCATATTAAGCTCTACTTTCAACAATCATTTTAGAAATAAGAGAATAAATAGCTGGAAAAATGCGAAATATTATTGAATGATAAACTTCAATACTGTTCAGAAACATTATTGCCCCACACTCAATTTAATATCCTTTTTTTAACCATGCCTTTTACATTATTTTGAAACATGTTGATTACCTGTTGCAAGGCGTTGCAACAGTTAAGTGAGAATCATTATTACTCCAAATTTGAGTTTACAACAATATAATCTTTGAACAATGCCAAAATTCCATGTTATACAGATTCATTTTCGGAAAGCGTCCTTTCAATAACATCTTGAAAAGTTGAGAGGAGAACTTTCTGTTACATCCGATTAGCCCAGAAGTAAATCCTGTTGAAGGAAATTCAAATGCTTCTATTATTCTTTTCAATGCAGGTCAGTCTTGTCTTCGCTTGCACTTATTGTTCCAAATAGTTTTACATACCGTTGTAAGTAACGTTCTTTCTAAATGTTGTTAAAAATCATTATTTTCTTAGTGTATGTTAAGAAAGAATCTTTTCACCGCTGTCTGTCTTTGTATTAAAAATTTGTTTCGTGAGATTTTTTTTTCATTTCACATGATATTATTAGAAAATAGCTCTGGGGTATCTTTTAACATTTATATTCTTGTATTCAATGAAAATTAGTAATAAATATTATGTGTAAGCAGTAATCTTCTTGTATGTTATTTAAAAAGAAATAACCCCATCAAGATTTATGAAAACATCTTTAATTGTTTGTAATTCGAAAACTTTGCAATATCCAATTATGCAGATAATTTTAAAGCTTTGTTTTACTATTAAGAATATCTGCTATTATTTTTTATTTCAAACTTTGAGTTGAATCGATCAATTAATCTTGTATTAGTGTTTTGCTTCCAACCGACTTTTGATTTTTCCAACTGACTTTTAATTTATTTTAAAATGTATATTTTGCCCGATGTCAGACTGCAATATTTATTATTCTCGTTGTATCTATATTTATTCAATAATATCAATTTCTTTTATTCCTTTGACAATTATTTTCATTCAGAATGTTTTATACTGATACTTAATATATATATATCATACTTATTCACGAGCAAACAGCTAGTTAATTAGTAACGTTCTTATTACTTGAAAAATAAAAATTGTTGAATATTCAGATTTTTATCATCAAAATTTAGACTTATTCAGTATTTTTATGTTGAATCCAAAGCATTCATTAAATGAATAAATTAAAGCAATTAGTGAGCATTTTTAAGTTAATCTTTATCCATATGTGATAGTGCTTGCTGTGAATAGAAATTTATTGCCTGATCTTTGGCGATAATTTGCATATTTGCATATAGTGTACGTCTATTTCTGGTGCATTCATGAAAAACAAATTTGTTCCATCAAGTTATATATACCTATATAACATTATTTAGGTATATATAACTTGATGGAGCAAATTTGTTATATATAACATTATTTTTACATCTGAAATATAAACTTTTCTCCTCATAAATTTAAACTGTGCAAAAATACTTAAATACAGACAATTGTCATTCGTATTACATATTTTTTTTAAATTCCATATTTGCTAGTTTTAAAGCCATTTAAAAATTTTCACCATAAATTCAAGTGAATTTCATTGAAGCAAAAATCATTCCTTCTCTAATAAAAACTAAAACAAATAATTCAGCGAATGAAAGAATGTTAAGTAATTTTATATCTAAATTCGTAGAGAAATTCTATTTTTTATAGAAATCCTGTACAGTTTTTATCTGTAAATCCGGAACTTATGAGTAAGTCAGGTTGTGCATTTGTGATTCAATTCTATGTCAATAACTTATCACCAAGGATATACTTAGGGTCACCAGTCGCAAAACGTCAAAAAATACCAAAGGTTCCAAGATAGTTAATCTTTAGATTATGTTGGGCAATGGCATGCGGTTAATACACAAGAACCATCTCTCTATATATAAAATCTCTGGCGTGCGTGGCCCAAAAATCTATCATATTTCTAATCCCTCGGAACACATGCCGATTGATATCATCAACACATAATATTGTATTGTGAGGATAATTATTTTTCCAAGATACAGTTTACGATAATAAAATCTACATTATATCAACGATATCAGAACTTCACAAAATTTTACTAAATGCTCTTATCGAAACAATTCCAAATATTTGCAATATCTAAACAGATTAGTCCTCTATTTAATTTAACTCTCTTATTTACAGTTTCAAGTACATGTACATACTTTTTTGTTGAATTTGAACATTAATATTTGAGCTGGCATTTTGTCTCCAACTATTGTTATTTTAAAATGAACATATTCCATGATGATATTGAAATAAAATAATTATCTCATGTTATTTTTTCGAAATTTCATTTTGTTTAGTTCCCCGCTAACCCTTAATTTAATTCATAGAGAGTCAAAATATCATTATTTAATATACATATCACATTTATTCTTTTATCAACAGTTCCTAATTAGTAAAAGTATTTTTATCAAATCGTTAGACCTTTTTATCATTACACATTTTTATGTGTAATTTTGTTTTGGATAAAAAAATACCAAAAAGTAAAAATTTGCAACTTAGTCAGCCATCCAATTGGCGAAAACAATAGAACTTATGGTATTTGGCGGTATTTCAGTTGCGAACGAATAATGGAAAATATTAATTTTTTATATTGTATTATACTATTTGCATTGCACGATATTTTTTTTCTTTTCTGCAATTTTTCGGTACTCGTGTATTAATTCGATTGCAATATTCAAGATGCATTTGAGATTAAATCATGCGGCATGCGTTTAATACACAACTGTCTTGTCAAATTTATGTTTAATTAAAAATTAAAAATTTAAACAAATATATCTTTAAATGGTAATTTTGAAAATGGAAGACAATTTTTATTTGTATAATTTACAATTTTTCAGCAAAGATTTAAGAATTCTCGAATAAAATTTAAATTTTCCCTTCAATGTTAAGGAAATATAAATAAATGAAAGAGAAAGAGATGCACATGCCTCCATTTGTTAAGAAAACTGTTAATTAACGTAAGATTAATGTTTGTTATCTGGAATTTAATTTATGGAGGCAGTTTTTCATTAAATGTAATTCTAGTGTGATGTGTGCGTGTGTTCGTCCGTTCGCGTGTTGAGAGTAACAATGACAAAAAAAAATTTTTTCTACCATATACTACAGTTATTTAACGTGAAGAAATTTTCACCAGTTTTTGGAAGAGTGGCAATATTTTGTTGAGGTCTGTGAGAAATCTTAAGTCTTATTGTGATATTTTATTATCTTCATGAGAATGTAAAGTTTTTTTTTCTGTAAAATCCAAAGTTTATAAATAAATCTGATTGTGTAATTTACCTAAAAATAGTGTAATAAATTCCGGTTGAAAATTTCAAACTAGCATATCAAATTAAAATATATAAATAATAGAAAGAAATCTTTAATTACAGAAATTAAACTTTAAAATTATTTATCAGAACATATTAGGATTTAAATAGAAATAAGTTTTAGGAATGATATTCTATAATTAATATTTCTCACTTTTTTGTTAATACTGTATTCACTTCTTGCCTTGGCGAACAAAAAAATCATAATGATAATCATAAAGCCATGTACATAGGAATTGAATGTACAATTCCAAAGACTACTGCTTACTAAGACCTAGACAATTCAGAAAGAGGTACATTTTTCAAAGAAATAAAAGCAACTCAGCTCGATTTTATTACTATACTCCACCCCCATCCGATTTTATCTGTTTTTATGGGGTTTAATGGAGAAGACTCTTCCTTTTTTACACAATAAGTTATGGTATGACTCCAAGAAAAGCTAGAATCCGTTTAGTTAGCAAGCGGTCCCTTATCAATGTATACCAAATATCGTACATTTAAGAACATGTGTTATTTAAGACTAACTTCATGTTTACTAAACTAAGCGCTCGGATCATTTCTAAGGAAAGCGAAAAAAATTTCGACAATTCAAGATGTAGTTGAACAAAAAAGAAAAACTCTGAAAAACAGAAGTTAACATTGTTACCGTTGGATCCTTATCGTCCCAGATTAAAGCTTCATTCTCCAACAGTGCTTTCAACATTATTTAGAAGCATTCAGATTGATTTTAAAAATGTAAAATATTGTTATTTGAAAATCATTATTACTCCAAATTACAACTCCAACAATAATTTTCACTTTATATGAACAATGCAAAAGTAATTGTTATTCAGTTTCATCTTCAGAAAGAGTCCTTCTAACATTATTTTAGAAAAATGGGAGCGGAACTTCTTCCTACCTCTGATTCATTCATAAAAATTCCTGGAGGAACAAGACCAACTGTCTGTTATCATCTTTTCAGTGCAGGTTATTTTTCTCTCTCCAGTACTTCCTATATCTGCGGTTCCAAACATTTTTACGTACCTTTTTAAGCAATGTTTTGAAATATAATCCATGGCGTGCCCAAATTCATTTTGGTGATATGTATTCGAGGAAATAGTCTTTCAATCGCTGTCTTCAAAATTTGTACTAAAAACGATTTGTATTTCTCAAGAAATAAATAAATGAGTATTTTTTAACATTTGCGATCTTCTGTTCGATTAAGTTAGTAAAAAATATCCTCAACAAGTTATCTTATGTTTAAGTAAAAAAAATTCAACAATGTTTATTGAAAAATCAAAAACTATGTAAGTACTAGTATCAGGTTTTCAATGTTTCTTTTTTTCCTTATGAAGAATAATTAAAAAAAAAAACTTCTTGTCTGGAATTTCTTGTTGCACTGGAAAATAATGTTTGGGTTAGTGTTTTGTTTCCAATTCGCGTCAAACTGAAATGGATATATTGCTCAATGCCAAATATTAAAACCTCTCTCTCTCTCTCTCTCTCTCTCTCTCTCTCTCTCTCTCTCTCCCTCTCTGTATTTCTCTCTCTCTGTCGCTCTGTCTCTCTCTCTCCTTCCTGTCTCTGTCTCTCGTGTGTGTGTGTTTATACTTTTATTTATCTTTATTTAAGTGGATTCGTTATTTAAAAATTGTTGAAAAGTTCGGTTTCCGGCATTTTCAATCTATAATATATTGTGAAATTTTGACTTAATTCTTTGAGAGTTTCAAAGAAATAAAGGAAACATTTAAAGAAATATATAATCATTTTTAAAGGTCCGCTATTAAAATTACCAACCTTCAACTATTTTCTTTTTTCTTTTTCTGGTAATCTATCGAATTCTTAGCAATAAACAAAACATTATTCTTCACTGTTCTTTTGTTATATTAATATATAGACTAATCTTTCCCAACAACTTATAACGCATATAATTCGCAATCTTTTAAACTTTTTTTTCTTTATAATGACCTGATAATATAAACCAGACTGCTTCAATTCCAAGTTCAGCTGGGTGATCAATTGCCATTTCAGAGATAATCGAGACAGGAAAATAAACAATGTAAATCATCGTTGAATTTGAAAATTCGCTTTTAAAAAAGCATTGTTACATGTCTAGTGTAATCATTCCAAACTTAACATAGTCTCTTTTACTAATAATTTCTTTAACATTATTTAACACATGCATATTGCCTGTAACAATATGTAAGAATTGCTACGTGAGAATCATTATTACACTGAATTCTAGTTTTCAACAATACATTTTGCATTATTTAATCAAGCTCAAGAGTCATTATTATCAAGATTCGTCTTCAGTAAAAGTTGTTTTTCACCATCTTGAAGAGTTGTGAGCAGAACTGATTTTAGCTCCGACTATTCGCAAGAAAATCCTGTAGAAGCAAACCGAAATGTTTGTAATCTTCTTTTCAATACAGGTTAGACATTTTTCAACAATATATCTTGTACCTACAGTTAGAAATATTTCATATGGTATTTTAAGCAACACTTTTTGCATGATCTATGCAATGTCCTGCAGCATCCACTACAGATAATTTTAAATCGGTCTTTCCCGTGACAGAACTAACTGTGCTGGGAAGCAATTTTACAGGCTTGTAACAATAGAGATTAAAAGAAATAATCCTAACTCAATTATTGAAAGATCTTACATTCTTTAGAACCCCAAAAATTTCTGTAATCTTCATATATTAGGTGTCTGACGATGTCTCTCATTTACTAAGGGCACACACACACACACACACACACACACACACACACACACACACACACACGCGCACGCACGCACGCACGCACGCACGCACGCACGCACGCACGCACGCACGCACGCACGCACGCATATATATTCATTTTAAAATTTAGTTTGTTTGGGAATTAAAGCACGGATTAATGTTTTTGACTCCAGCTGTTTTGAAATAAATAAAAGCGTGATGCCATTTACTTAATTTTAATGTCCCCTCCTTTGTTTCTCGCCATTCCCTTTTGTTTCATTTCCATGATGATGCTGTTTAATAAAGACATTAATGTTTGAAAAATTCAAATTTGTTAACCTTAAAGCGGTTTTTAATACATTCGTTTCATCTTCAAACCTTAATTTTTTTTCTTTCCTTTAAGTGCAAAATAATTCAATAAAAGCACAAATTTAATGTGGAAAGTAATCATCAAGCACAAGTGTAAAGTAATCATTTCTATACTGATCACCATTCAAATGTGAGATTGCTTTTCTTAATAGCGATTTAATCTACAACACTGGCGAAAACGTAAGCACATAAGATAAGTAAAATGTGTATTTGCCTACAATTTGGTTGAGTCGAATGAAGGTGAAGTGCAGTTTATACTTTGTCGTGTATGAAATATAGAAACAGTATTGTAATCGTGAAAAAAAAACTCATCTATGAGTTAAGAAAAGTACACATTACTTTAAGTCTGTTTGTCGGCAAACACAATAATTTCAAAAACTTTGAGCTAAACCAATGAAATTTCATATATTGTCTTTGCACCAAATTCAAACAAACTTTGAACGAAATTCACTCTCATTAAGTTTGTCTTTATAGGAAGTGTAAATACCAATCACCTTTGGAAAAAGATGCGTCTAGAGGGTTGGCTCGTTAAGTTTTCTAGCACAGAAGCCAGGGATACGTCAAGAAATCAGCAATGTATGCAATAACTCGAAAACGCAGTGACATAAATATATGAAATTTGGCATGTGATTTTGGGACTTGATTGTAATTCTAAGTCAAACTTTGATTTCAATAGGCTGGGAAAAATGCATCTAAAACCCGAACTCAGTTTTTGGATACCATTAACAGTATTCTTGAAATAAATCCCAAGCATCATGAATGGGTTCAGTAAAAATGCTTAATTCGGGCCAAAGATCAATATGGTACAAGTGTTTGCCTTACCCATGGTTCACAATATTTTTGCAGGGTGAATGGAATAGCACCTTTGTTAGAGAGAATGCGAGAAAGTATGGGGGAGACATTTCCTCCTGGTTTCATATGTACCTGTAGGATATTTTCTATTTCTTATACAATTTTATTTCCTCTTTTAATTTAAATTGAATATGATATCAAAATATGATTTTAAACAAATTTCAATATCAATGTCAGTTTTCTGTATGGGAGATCCGCATTTTCTTCTTTCAATGTTATTTAAAATAAAACTTGTGTATTCGAATGATTAATCTCCATGAAAAATATCAGACTTATCATGCTTATTGCAACAGGTGATCACCAAAAGAAATCGCCAAAGATGGCGTGTTTGTTTATTGAATATGCTCACTAAGGTTAGGCCTAAAATACTTCCGAGTTTTCAGCGGGAATTCGAGCCATTTGAATGAAGTAGATATTATCCTAACGGAGCTGAAAACAAATAAATAAAAGAATAAAATCAACTGATTACGTTTTTAATTCGTTTTAATCAACTGATTACGTCTGATTGACATGAAATTGTCTTATATTTATATAAATTCTGTAAGTTTTTTTTCTGAGCTTCTATATATATGCAAATATTTATCTGAAAATCACTAACTTATAAAACAATTTGACTGCATTTTTAGTTATAAATAATTCAGCAAAGATTAGACGAATATTCGAAACTAGGATATTAAATTAAAAAAGGAAATTAATTTTAAAATTATTTATCTATAAAAATGGAATCTAAAAGAAGAAAAGTCCTTAAAAAATTTATTAATCTAATTTCTTGAACAAAAAAAATTGATATACAATTAGAGATTTAAGTCCCGTCAAATACAAACAGTTAAATTTGTGGTGCATAATGGAAAGGCCAAAAGTAATGCCTGTTTGAGATGTGGCTGTGGAGTGGCTGCCATTTTTGCCATACAAGAAATGTAGCCTCTGTCATCGAAGTTAAGATAATTTCCGCCATATCTAGACAGCTAATGAAAGATCTGAATGATAATATTTACAACTGTAACATAAAAACAAGTTGGAGTTCATACGAATATTATCCTTTAACATAAAATTAATGCAAAAGAAGGTTTGTTGCGGTATAGGAAAAAATAATAACGCTATCCTAAACTGCTAATATACCCCGACTTCCAAGATTTTATTTCATTTATTTTATAGGACTTTGTTAGGGAAAAAACCATTGTTTGTGTTGATTCCGTATAGTTAGATTCCAGGAGAAGTGAGATTCCGTTTAACTATTCAGGGAGATTTCGCCCATATTCTTCAAAATATTTTTTTAATTTTGTTTTTGTTTTTGATGGCATATATTATTTTACGAATTGTTTCAGTCTTAATAAATTAAACTTCGTGATCAATAGCCGTGTCAAATATAAGTGAAACAATGGGTGTTATATTTTGCATTTAGTTTTTAAAAAATGATATTTAATATTTATTTCATTTGCTGTAATTTTAATTTATTTTTTAATTTTACATTATGTTAATTTGATAGCAACTTGTTGATAAAAGCTAATTTTTTTTCTCATGCACGCCTAACATTCTCGTGTAGGTTAAATTTTATTTTTATTTCGTGCCAGATAAATTGCAGATAAACATGGTTAAATTATTTTTTTTAAAAATCATTTAAAAACAGAAATTTAATTTGTAATTTAAAAGTGTAAGTGAATGGCAAATGTATTACTTTTTTTTTTAGTTTAGCGAAAGTGACAAGTTATTGTAATAATCCATGAAATATGATAGAAGCTGTCGATTTAAAAAACGGTTGTTAGCTTCTTGCTTTTGTTAATAATATCTTATTTATTGCGAAAAATCTCGGATTCAAATAAAGTGAGTGCCATTAGCAATCAGATAATATAAAACATACACTTTATTTTGAGATAGATAACGTACGAGTTTATGTGACTCTTTAGTAAACGACGTTTTCAACTGTACGTTGAATAATAATTGGAAACTTTGCTAGACGTAAAATTTGCTAGTGACAGAATTTACTATTAGTACCATTCGAACATTATTGCTCCACTTGATCTTTCTTTTTGGATTCATTCATTATTTTAATTCTTTCATATTCTTTAATCATGTGCCTGCCGATTGCCCGTAACAATATGTAAGCATTTCTATGTGAGGATCATTATTTTTCTAATTCCCAGCAATACAATGTTCATCATTTCACCAATGTCAAAAATCATTATTATCAAGAATCATCTTTGGCATTTCACAGCCACTTTGTAGAATTGTGAGTAGAATTGTTTTTAAGCTCTGATTAGTTCAGAAGAAAATCATATGAATGTATATCCACTTTTTTGTAATCTTTTATTCAATACAAGTTAGTCCTCTCTCTACAATAACGATTCTATTTTATAAATTTCCTTAAATCAGAATTACAATTAGACTGAAAAATAAATCACGGATTAGCTTTTTGATCACATCTGACATTACACCGAAATGAAAATATTGCATAATGCTTGGTGGATAAATTTATTTTTTTCGTGTTTTCTTTTTTTATATATATTCATTTTGTTTTGTTTATTTTAACAGTTAGATTAATTCATAAAATATTTGGACAGTTTGGAAATAATTGATATCATTATTCAATGTAAAAATGGAATATTTCTATAACTTAGTAATTTATTATCTAATCTTCACAAATTTCATGTCAATAAAAATGGCTTGAAGGTTCAAGTTTGCTGAGATATACAAATGAATTAACTGAGTACCTCGAAACCATACCTCGAACCAACCATACCACGAAATTTTAAAAACTAATGTCATGAAACTTTTTCATTATTATTATCAATATTTTTTTATTGAATCGATTTCTCGCAATGAAATGAATGTTTCCATAAATTCTTTAATATACTGATGATAATTTCGAGAATTACGAAGTTTTGGAAAATTCCGCTTCCAATGTTAAATGAATCTTATGAGCATTCGGTAATAACTCGGAAAGTATTATATATTTATCAAAAAAGGTAATAACTCGGAAACTATTATATATTTATCGAAAAAAAACAATATCAGTCACATAAAGAAAATTATCATATTTCATAAAGAGAAGAAATAAGTGAATAAATAACACAAATTTAATCTTTCTTAATGAATTCTTAAAGTTTAATATAAGAAGAAAGTGAATTGCATCACAGTGAAATTTTTAAATGGCAACTAAGTTGATTCACTAAAACACTGGAATCTGAGAAATGTGCGCATACTTCAAGTAGTTTTCGAAATATTCACAAAAAATGTAAAATTTCTCGGTAGATTTGCAGCACCTACTTTTTGAGGGACCGCGTATAAAATTCATTTGAATTCATAGTTCTACATCTTATGAACCCCGAGCTTTAATGGCCATTAAAATATCGTAGTTAGTTAAATATTAAATCTATTTTCAGATCAGACGGTTTTAATTTAACCTGAATTTTATTTTCTTTTTTAAAAAATGAATGGTTTTTTCCTCAGGCAACATAAAATTAGATTGCAGGACAATCTGACTAAAAGAATGTTTAATTAATTTTTACTCTTTTGATAGTTATTGCTTTCAAGTAAATGAAACGTATATCCAAGGAAATCCATATAATTTCTTAACATTCGGTAAATAAATTAACACTAAATTATGAAAATTAATTAGCACCTATTCTTAATGGCTCAATATTAAGCACTCATTCATAAGTTTCTTTAATTTGTAAGAAGAACAATTTAAAAATATTTTTTTAAATAATTCCCTCAGAAATATAAAATATCTTCCTTTGCAATTACGATTGTTCTTGAACCTCTAGTTCGAGATAATGTGCACAGTTCAATTCGTCTTGATTGCATCAGCCGCTGCATAACAGGAGGAATGTTTATCACTCTGTTATTCTTACAGTAGAAAACATAATAAATCTTCTTCCTGACTAACAATTGCTTCCCCTCCAAAATAAAAGTCCGTGATTTTAATAAAAACCGATAATCCCATTGGCTTAAAATGTCTTTACGGTTTTCGCATCTCACATATCAGCGACATTTTAAGAAAAAATAGGTGAAACAACATATTTCATTCGCCGCAAAATTAAGATGGATATTCATTTCTTAAAGCGGAATCAAACTAAAAAAAGATTAAAATGTGAAATGATTTTTAAAAGAATAGAACTAATTTAATATTTACATAAAAAATACATTCATATTTTGAAACATCATACTTATATTAAGGACAAATCTGAATCGTGTTGTTTGTTACCCAAAAATTTCTGGAATAAAAACGCGAAAAAAGTCACATTTTTCTATTAACAAGATGGCATTTGCTGAATATACGGGCATCATCAGGCTGTATTTGGGCGGAATTTTCTACAAGCAAAATTATATATATCTCGAGAACAATTGCGAATTTCGAAACTATATTTGAAACGCATACATGGAAAAAAAGGAATGGATCGAGTTATTAAAAAATTGATTTGAATGATTTGATTTGATTTGATAAATAAATTGATTTGATTTGATAATGAAAAAATTTCGAATGAATAGTTAATTAAGAAATATTCACGAGAATAGTTAACTAACTCGCTTAATCAGTTCGTGTATCTCAGCAAACCTGTCATTTCATTTCCATCGACACCAATTGTGTGAAGATGCAATAAGAAAAACAAAGTTACAGAGGTGTTCGACTTTTTTTTACCACATTTCTCCGCATAAAAACTGCTCCTTATTCATAAAAACTAATACCATTTGAAAATCTAAATTGATTTTTCCTTGTAGCAAGTTGTCTCAAGAAGAAAATATTACTTGTTTAGATTTCCGGGCATTAAAGTATTTCTTGGAATAAAAATTCAGATTTTATCGCAAAAATGGTCATTGAATCGAACCCGGACTTTCTACGGATTTCTGTTGAAGCTATAATCATTCCTAAAGACAAAATTTCACTTATCAAAGTAAGAAGTACAAAGAAACCAAAGAAGATATTACACCAAGTCTATCCCTTACAATATGGCTTTAAAAAAAAGAAAATAATGCAATAGCAGCAGAATAATTATCCGGATGATAATCATCCTAGCTTTACTGAATAAAATTGCACTCTATAACAGTTCCTTTCCGGAGAGCCGTGATGAGAATCTTAGGCTCTTCAGGCGCTCTTAGAGTACGACGCTTGGTGGCTACATCGGCAGGGTTCGGCAGAGTATTTTGCAGGTCGTCGGTTCGATTCCCGAAACTTTCCAAATAGTGTTAAATATTTTATTTCTAAATTTAGTTTAGCTATTTTTCTCCATTATACCTACAGTTACTATGAATTATTCCAAATCATATGCATCAAAAATAAAATTTATTTCAAAATATTTCTATATTTAATAGAAATTTTACGAGTCAAGTTCACGCACATGCGCAAATATGACTCCTATTCTTAGCATTGTGGTTTTAGATCAGATTGACACCGTATTTAAAATCTTTTGTAGATAGCCGTGATCAGAATCTTAGGCCCTTCAGTCGGTTCAAGGGTACGAGGCTTGGTGGCTAGATCGGAAGAGTGCGAGTCTGTATTTTGCAGGTCGTCGGTTCGATTCCCGAAACTTTCCAAATAGTGTTACATATTTTATTTTTAAATTTAGTTTAGCTAATTTTCTCCATTATTCCTACAGTTACTATGAATTATTCTAAATCATATGCATCAAAAATAAAATTTAATCTCAAAATATTTCTATATTTAATCGAAATTTTACGAATTAATTTCAAGCACATGTACAAATATCATTCCTATTCTTAGAATTGCGCTTTTAGACCAGATTGACACCGTATTTAAAACCTTTGGTAGATAGCCGTGAAGAGGATCTTAGGCCCTTCAGGCCCACGTAGAGTACGAGACTTGGTGGCTAGATCGGCAGGGTGCGACACTGTATTTTGCAGGTCGTTGGTTCGATTCCCGAAACTTTCCAAATAGTGTTAAATATTTTATTTTTAAATTTAGCTTAGCTATTTTTCTCCATTATTACTACAATTACTGTGAATTATTCTAAATCATATGCATCAAAAATAAAATTTAATCTCAAAATATTTCTATATTTAATCAAAATTTTTCGAGTGATTTCACGGACATGCGCAAATATCATTACTATTCTTAGCATTGTGCTTTTAGACCAGATTGACACCATATTTAAAACTTTTGGTGGATAGCCGTGAAGAGAATATTAGGCCCTTCAGGCCCTATTTGAGTACGGTGCTTGGTGGCTAGATCGGCAGGGTGCGGATCTATATTTGAGGGTCTTCAGTTCGATTCCTGAAACTTTCCAAATAGTGTTAAATATTTTATTTTTTAAATTAAGTTTAGCTATTTTTCTCCGTTTTTCCTACAGTTACTATGAATTATTCCAAATCATATGCATCAAAAATAAAATTTAATCTCAAAATATTTCTATATTTAATAGAAATTTTACGAGTCTAGTTCATGCACTTGCGCAGATATGATTCCTATTCTTAACATTGTGCTTTTAGACAAGATTGAAACCGTATTTAAAACTTTTGGTGGATAGCGGCTATGAGAATCTAAGGTCCTTCAGGCGCTCACAGCGTGCGGGGCTTGGTGGATAGATCGGCAGGGTGCGACACTTTATTTTGCAGGTTTTCATTTCGATTCCCGAAACTTTCCAAATAGTGTCGAATATTTTATTTTTTGAATTTCGTTTAGCTATTTTTCTACATTATTCTTACAGTTACTATGAATTATTCCAAATCATATGCATCAAAAATAAAATTTAATGTCAATATATTTCTATATTTAATTGAAATTTTACGAATCCAGTTCACGCACATGCGCAGATATCATTAATATTCTTTGCATTGTGCTTTTAGATGAGATTGACACCGTATTTAAAACTTTTGGTGGATAGCCGTGATGAGAATCTTAGGCTCTTCAGGCGCTCTTCGAGTGCGATGCTTGGTGGCTAGATCGGCATGCTGCGGCCCTGTAATATGCAGATCGTTAGTTCGATTCCCGGAACTTTCCAAATAGTGTTAAATATTTTATTTTTTAATTTTAGTTTAGCAATTTTTCTCCATTATTCCTACATTTACTAAGAATTATTCCAAATCATATGCTCAAAAATAAAATTTAATATCAAAATATTTATATATTTCATCAAAATTTTACGAGTAAAGTTCACGCACATGCGGAAATATCATTCCTATTCTTAGCATATAGCTTTTAGTCCAAATTGACACCGTATTTAAAACTTTTAGTGGATAGCCGTGATGAGAATCTCAGGCCCTTCAGGTCCTTTTAGAGCAAGAGGCTTGGTGGTTAGATCGGCAGGGTGCGACACTGTATTTGCAGGTCTTCAGTTCGATTCATGAAACTTTCCAAATAGTGTCAAATATTTTATGTTTTTAATTTCATTTAGCTATTTTTCTCCATTATTCCTACAGTTACTATGAATTATTCCAAATCGTATGCAACAAAAATAAAAATTAATCTCAAAATTTTTCTATATTTAATCGAAATTTTACGAGTCAAGTTCACGCACATGCGCAAATATCATTCCTATTCTTAGCATTGTGCTTTTAGACCAGATTGAAACCATATTTAAAACTTTTGGTGGATAGCCGCTAAGAAAATCTTAGGCCCTTCAGACCCTCTTAGAGTACGCGGCTTGGTGGCTAGATCGGCAGAGTGCGACACTGTATTTGCAGGTCTTCAGTTCGATTCATGAAACTTTCCAAATAGTGATAAATATTTTATTTTTTAAATTTTGTTTAGCTATATATCTCCGTTATTCCTACAGTTACTATGAATTATTCCAAATCATATGCATGAAAAATAAAATTTAATCTCAAAATATTTCTATATTTAATCGAAATTCTACGAGTCTAGTTCACGCACATGCGCTGATATCTTTCCTATTCTTATCATTGTGCTTTTAGACAATATTGACACCGTATTTAAAACTTTTAGTGGATAGCCGTGATGAGAATCTTAGTCCCTTCAGGCGCACTCCGAGTACGGGGCTTGGTGGCAAGATCGGCAGGGTGCGCAACTGTTTTTTGCAGGT
>JAPMOR010056579.1:175684-225948 GCA_026543865.1 Argiope aurantia | reverse complement strand
CCTATCTATTGTGAAGTTCAAGTAGAAAATCTTTTATATTTTCAATATTTTTGTTGCGGTGTAGAGAGATGAAAAGGCAGTTTCTCTGTGTTTATTTTCTAAAAAATGTTTTATTTCCTAATCTAGAGCATCAAGAGCATCTATTCTTCTACCAAAACATTGACTCACACGTTTTCTTATTAACAATCTATAACAGCTTCTATCTGACTGAATTTCGGCTTCGTTTTCTGGTTGCTTATGTAAACACATTTTAGTAACACATACATATTTCTATAGGTATACCTATATATATATACGTCCCTATCAAGTCATTACATATGTAAATATAAATGTATGTATTCTCAACAATATTTATTCGAATCGTCAAAATGACCCCTTCGGTAAAAGTAAGTACATTATATATATTCCTCCGAAACTAAAAAAAGAGAAAGAAAAGATTTGGGTTTATATGCCTTATAAATGTAAATAAAATCAATTAAAATATTCTCATTTAATACGGCAATCATTTTCTTGAGGAAAATGAATGAAAAGTTTTCTCATATGGGTCAAAACGACACCCTGGTAAACTTGGTGTTAACATATAAACTTTATTTCGAATTAATACTGATCAACTTCCACTTTATCTCTCCATTTTTAAAAATTTTCGTCATGGCAAAAAAAAAAGTTCTGAAAAATCATCTTAACTCTCGTTATTATTGAACTATCACTAGGATTCTTGTGATTTCTGTCATTTTTATATTTTAACATTAAATTGATAAATGGTCGTCGGTCTTTCATTTCACAGTTATTATTATTTTCTTTAAAATATACTTTTTTATCAGGAATTTCACTGTACTGATAAGTAATATTACAAATTCGTAAAAATATATATACAGTCAACTTATTTAGTCCCTATTTAATTCCATCAGATGTCTCACACACAATGTTTTTATTCCTAAGAATTGAAAAAAAAATAGATAGCAGCTGAGCTTGATCTAAAATTTTAGAACTTCCTTATTTGAGGATGATGTGCATTGAAGTGAGACATTCTTGTAATGTCATTCGAAAATACTCAAAACATATAAATATTTTAATAAGGTCCCGATAAAAGTAATGTTTTGGACATTTAAATATCATTTTTTTAAATAACAGTATTTTTGATAGTTTAATCAATAATCACTTGGAATAGGTGAATCAATTGGAATATGTGATGCGCAGAGAGCATAAGAAGTTTCATGAGCGACATTTTCTACTTGTCATTCTTTCGTTATAAAGACGTTGGAGAATAATATCTATATTTTAAAATCATTTATACGTTATAAAAACATTGGAGGATATTATCTATATTATTATTTGTAAGTTTTTCAAATAGAAAAATCATATACTTCCTGGATAAACAAACAAAAAAAAAATCAAATCTTTATTATACGCGTAATTGGCTTATAATATTTATAAAATATAAATCTGATATTTTTATTAAATTTCGAATAGTGAAATCAATTTTATATCACTTAATTTTTTTTTCATTTATATTTTCTTTTAAAATTTAGAAACTTGTTTATAAGCTCGTTAATATTCTGTACTTTGTTTAAAATTCCGTTAAATTAAATGATTGAATAATAAATGTGTACATTCATTATCACTTTCTCTCTGAACATTGAATTCATCCCTATTATCCCTTAATAGATGTTTCTCGTATGTATGTTTTGATACATAATGTTGTATGCGATTATTATCCATTATGTATGTTTTAAGAGTAAATATTTCTATCCTCTTCAAAGCCAAGAAAGGAATGCGATAATTTATTATGCAATACTATCAACAGCGTTTATTAGCGAGAGATTATTAGCGTTTGTGCTGTAAATTTTGAAAGTATTTTTCATTTTATTACAAGGAAAAAACTCTCAAAAACTGAAATCTCTGAAGGTTTAAAGAAAGCGTCGCTATAGCGTCAAAAATTTAAATTGAAAATTTTGTTTGCCTTTGCCATTAAAAAACTGAAATAACGGAATGAACATAAAATTTTATGTTAGAGCAGTACTCTAAAATAAAGTATTGTAGTAGGTTTGATGATTCGACTTGACTTCATTCGAAGAGAAAAAGAAAAAACTAAAAAAAAAAAAAGCTAATTCATCTTCTATACTTGAGTCACCGAAAGTAACCATTTAGATTATGAAACTCTAAATGACAGTAGACAGACAGTGTAAAAATTATAGGATTGCTTATAGCGTTGTAATGAACCTCAACTTTAAGAAAATGCCGTTTCAAAAATAGATGGAAATTATAGAAATATTTTATTAAATGTCTTGAAACGAGGATGCCTGATGCAAATGGGTTAAATTCTGTGTAACTAAAGAAAAGAATATAAAAAGGACCTTTAGTAAATGATAGCTGAAATGGAGTATTTAAAATGATTTTATATTTCGAGCAAACAATTGACATTGGATTTGGTGATTTATAGGATTATACTTCCATATTCCATTAATAATAGGTTAACCAATAGGAAATTGAATCAATTATAAATAAAAGATCGGAATGCAAAGTGAAGTTCGGATAAACAGCATGACTAAGATATCGTATGTGTTTAAATTAATCAAGAAAATGGCATTTTCGTACTTAAAGATATTAATTACCTTTGGAAACCTAAATGACTTGTCCATCTTAGGTTAATATGCATTTATTCGAGATTAACAAAGATTTAAATTAAAACAAATTCATGAAATGTAACAAAAATTAAGATACTTTAAATTCATTTATAAAACTAATAATTTTTAAATTTTTGCAATAGGTAAGTAAATAAAATTACTATATTCAATATTTTATTTTCAGTTATATAATACTTTTATTGATTTAACTTCCCAAAAAAACAGTTCTTTTATTTTAATCCTCTACCCAGGATATCCTTTATTACCTTTCTACATAGCATGCCCTTTACCGGTTATAATGAGTCATTAACATTAAGTAGCTGACAAATGAATAAATAGCTCATTAAGAACATATTTTCAATTACCAAAATAAAATAGAAGCCTTTTCTGACTTATAGCATCAATATCGGTGAATTAAAAATAATTTTTTATGTTCTTCTGAGAAACACGCTAGTGAAAATTTTATAATTAGCATCATTTCGTTAAACGAAATAGAATTACTTTTAGATTTAAGCATGTAAATTCAAATAAAGTCAATTTTAAAATGCATCTTTTTGTTTGAAACTCTTCAAAAATGATTTTCACCGTATTGATTATAAATATTTTTAAATGTTGAGAATATCAATAAAACATTTCTTTCAGATATGAAAAGTGAAATAGGAGAAGTCCACAGGCGCAAAATCTGTAGCCATTTTAATAAAGTATTAAAGAAGAAGATAATTAATTGAATGTGGTTATTTTTTATTATATTTAAGAACAGTTTCCATTTAAAAATATATTTGCAGAGAAATATTATAAGAAACGAGAATGAAATGTTTGAAGAATTGTCTTGATGTTAGTAAAAATAGAAATGCATTTGGTTTATCTTTTTGGTAAAGGAAAAACAAAAAATAGATTCATTTAAATTTATAACATCGAACGTTTTTTCCCTCTGCATTCTTCTTGAATGCCGCTTCGTCAAATATCTTTCTAATTAGTCAGTAATAAAAACACGGGCTCTGTAACTTCCTCTTTTTCAAGTAATACTGTATGACAAGTTAGGAAAATTTTGACTAAAAATATTGAAGCGAAACATGTATACTACTAAAGATATTTTCTAGCAACATTTATCTCCGTTAATGAAAATACGTTGGAGAAAAAAAATCTGAAGAAAATACAGGAAAAGAAATCTGTCGGTTGTGTGGAAGATGTATCCTTTATTGTGGTAGAAATAAATAAAGCGAAGCTTTTGAAGAGGAAGAAAAAAAATACCAGGCAAACTAAGTGCATGAGGCAGCTGAATCAAGTAAAAATTGAGATGTTTTGCTTGAATCTTTATGAAAACTATCTTATACAGTTTTGAATTTTTTTCCTGCCTAAATTTTTTTGTCATTAGAATAGTCTTCATATAATGTCACCATACATTAGAAGGAAGATATCCTAATGACTAACACATCAAACATATTATAGGATCGGTTGAGAAATGTTGTTCACTAGGTAAATATATATTAATTACATTCTCAGATGGAAATAAGTTTTTCAACTAAGCAAGGATTAAACCTAAAAATACTAATCGTTTTGATTGATTTCAGTAACATACTGATAGAAAGATAGAAAATTGTACACAGATTAAAATAGTTTATTTATTGTAGTATTTCTTTCAGCGCTTGAAAGAAAATTTTAAAAAAGGCAGTTCTTCTATAAGGCATAAAAAAGACACATTTATATATTATTATATAAAATTTATTTATAAGGTCTTCATTATGATGTTATTGAAACAATATAAAGGTGAAAATATCTATAACTGAGCACAATAAGTATTAAATTTCGTTTCGAAGCTTTGAACCGAAAATATCACCAATGAGAAGATGCCCACGATGACAGAATGAAGGAGGTGGCTTGATGAAAGGGATTGAAAATACTAATGCTGTAAAATACAGCAAAGAAACCCATACGAAGCAATTTTAAATCGTTTCTAAAATCAGATTTGGATTCCCGTCACTTTACAAGGATTTACTCCGCTAATTGCGATAGATGCGCAAAGCTGACTTAAAATTTCAGAAATCCTGAGTGTTTCTGTTCTCAAAAAGAGTTAACAAGACGAATGACATCAGATGTTACTGAACATAAATAATCCTATAGTAGAAAGAATAAACGTTTAAATATCTCCGCAGAAAACTAATGCCAGTTTGAAGAGATATCAAGATATGATTCGTTTCGAACCGCTGGTAATAAATAAAAATATTACTTTAGTTGTATGGATTGAAAGGTAAAATGAATTAATTTCCTTAAACGGACGCAACTAAAAATTTAATACAGAAAACATGTTATCTTTCATAACATGAAGTCATACACATGCTTGTTCTCTCATAAACAATTTTTACAGAAAAGTATTCTAATATTTTTAAATGTTTATTATTTGCTTTTTGATTTCTATTGACTTATCATTCATTTAGCTTTTAACACAACTATTCAATTGCAAAATTTTCAATTTTCATCTCGATATAACATATAATTCTTATTTTTCGATTAATGATTTTTTTTGTATATGATTTCTCTAAGTTGCTGAATGAAACTGAAGAAAATACAAAAATAATATACTAAAGCAATTACTTTATAGATGACACATTTTTAATCTCTAATGGCTTAATTCTTACTTTCATAGTTCTTGTGATTCAAATTTTTTAAAATTATTTTTAAGCTTTACTACGCTTATAATTTAGTACAAAGAATTTATGAAAGTATTAAATTTGCTTTAAATTTGTAATTCGGCAACTAACATAAATTAATCACTGCAAGAATAGAAATAAAAAGTATTTATAAAAAGAAAATAAATAGTCTAATTAATTTTCTTCATCACCTGTCTGTATATGCTTCTTTTTCGAGCCGAAAAATAATCGAAAAAAAAACGTGTTCTTTATAAAATGTTTTTGAGTTCCATTTACATTTCTAATTGGATAATGCAAGAAATTCTGGAACATTATTTAGGAAAAGTACAGAAAATATATTAGAAATTGATTAATGCAAAATTTTTAAATATTATTTGGTGCTATTTATTTATATTTTTAATTATAATCAGAAGACAAATGGAGAAAATTTCATGTTTTATTCCAATTTGGAACGATGCTTCTTGTTAGTTCCATGACTATTCATAATATCTTGTTGAAGTACCAAGCTAGCTTTTATCTTAAATTATTCTATTCCCTTTTACGTTGTTTATGGTAGGTTAAACTGCATTCAGTTCTACATATTTGCTTTGCCAATGGAAATGTTAATAACACTTAATGTATGTTCAACTATATTGGAAGACAGTAATGCCCATGACTATAGTAACTGGAGCAATGGAACCTTAACTCATAGAATGATTCCCAAGATATTCATATTATTACATCAAGAAATTCTACGAAAATGTCTAATTATATAGGCATGTGTTAATTTTCTGAGCACTAAATTTAGAATTGCCTCTAACAGATGAATGAAAACCCTTGTTTCTACCACCAGCAATATATGAGTTCATTTTGATTCGAGAAATGCTAATTGCGCTACGAGAGAGGAATATAATGATTAAAATGCTCCTTTCTATTGTTTCAGAGAGCTACCTAGAAATCTAATCTACGGACTTTGAATTATACACCGAATTTAGGAGTTCCAACAACTGTTTGTGGAGGATTAACCAACTTGTCAAAGAATCACCGTTTCAACATTAACTCTGTTGCATTTATAAACTGTTGTGCTATTCTAAATACTTTAGACCAGGTTCAGAGGAAATTCCATCTAAGAAAGGAGACGTAACCTTTATACTAATAGTCAGAAGGAATGGTCAGAATATAATCTTAATGTTCACTAAGATGCTTAGAGATCCGAATGTTTCGTCTTCAGTTTAAATAAATTTAAATTTTTAAAACAATGACTCTTGTAAAAAGTAAATAGTATATTGAAATGAAAAATATAAATATAATAAATATAAAATATTTTTTCATAACAATTATAGAATATATTTTTATACTCTTCACCTTGTATTTTTGCATAGGTTATACATTAATTCCACTTTCTTCACAACATGATTCTCTGTAACTATGTTAGAAATGAAATTTTTGAATAATCTCTAAATTAGATGTATTTTTGCATTATATCTTAATTTATGAGGTTTTTTGCCTGAAAATTCAATCGAAGAATAGAATTTGAAAAAAAAAACTGAATTTGAAAATGTAAAGAAACATAAAAATATGTATAATCCAAATTTAAAAAATTAGTATAAATTTTTTAAAATATGAATATAGAAGCCGAATTCAAGTGTATTTATTAAGAAAACTATTAGAACATTAAGAATATTAAATATGTTTAATTTGTTTATAAGTTTGAAGTCTTAAATCTTATACCAAGAAATTAAACTTAACAATCTTTAAGTAAGAAATTCACTGCTTTTAATTTCGTATATTAAACAAAGATGTAAATACTTTTTATAACTGAATGTTCTTAAACTGACTCTTATACATGCCAAATTCATAAAATTAAAATAAAATCTTGGATAGAAATAGATATATGAAGTACTAAATTCTGATAGTATTTTCTGTAAATGTTAGATTATGAATTACATAAAAATTTTGAATTAAGTTTTTCGCAAATGAAATGGAATAAAATTGTTAAAAACTTTTCTTTACTTTGTAAGAATAATCACTTGAAGTATGCAAACATATCAGAAAAGAATAATTTCGTAATTAGTATAGTTATGAAAAGCTTATCTATGAAATTAGAAAGGAAAAACTAATGCAATAATTAATAAAATTAAAAGAAATAATAAAGCAAAAAAAACATACAAAATAGTATGAAATAATTATATTTTAAAAGTTGAATAAAATATAATTTTAAGATATTAATAGTTTTTTTAATTCTGTAAAAAATCTTGCGTGTTAAACTTTTTTTTAAAATTATCTGTGAATAGGGAAATTTAAAACGTCGTTATGAACCTGATAGTTTTTTTTTAAATAAGTTGAGATTTTCTCATATATTTGTCACAAAATATCTTATTGAAAATTGCCGTAAGGAAAAATAGATTTAAAATTCTTAAAAAAGAGTGAATAAAAAAAAATTCTTCGTTAAAATATTTATAGTAGATAAGTACGAAAAATAAATTTGAATCAGAATCTTCATTATATATCTGACAAATTTTATTTCAAGTATATGGGAGGAAATTGATATTATCAAATTATTTTGAAATGTACCACCAGATGTCACTATGAATATGAATATATATTCAATGCAAGAAAACTGTTAGAAGGAATTGCTTAATGCTACTTGCATCCTTCTTCAAAATGTTTCCTAAGCCTTCACATTAAGCTTATGATCATTATAACAAATTGATATTTATATGAGGCAAATAGAAAACCATTTTAAATAAGTGGTCTTTAATATTTAGAATAAACAACCTTAGTTTTTTAAAAGTAATGCCAAAATGTCTGATAAAAAATATGAATGCCTTGATAATAATCAAGATGATCTGATGGAAGGATATTTTTATTCTGAATTAAGCCTCATGTGTGCTTTCAGTAAAGTACTATAAAAAAATTAACAAATTAATTCATTTAAATAACTTTCCATTACTGTCTGATAAGATTCAAATGTTATTCTAGCTGTAAGTTATAGATTTATCAAAACTCGTATATTTTTATTTTTATTTTGTATATAACGGAAACTTTCCGAATGAATTATTTCAAAAACATATTTTTTTCAATTTATTAAATTTGTAAATATTTTATAAACTTATATTTTCCTTTTCTAAAAATTATAAAATTTTAAAATTTACATCTTACTTTCATCCGTTTGAATTGCTCTAAAATAATAGATTGAAAGTTTACACAATCAATGAATTTTGAGGAAGGCGAAATAATATGATTTATTAGTGAGATAAAGAAATTTTGCCAAAGAAACCTCACGAATTTACAAATTATATTGTGATCACGCAAATGGAATTACCTATTATCTAAGAAAATAGCCAATAAGTTTTAATATGTCCATTTAATTAATATTTACAAAACTTAGAGCATTCATTAAATATAGAAAAGGAGATACCTGCACATTTTCTAACCTCATCTCATATCTATGCATGAAAGTCTGAATTGTATCAGTATCTAAAACGGCTTATTATCATACCTCAAGGGTTTTACGCATTGTAGATCCTATTACATAACAAAAATTTCATGCAGTCTTCCGAATAATGAATACGAAATGCTGCTTAACTAATGCATATTTGAATATCTGCTCTATTTCATACAATATTCAATGGCTTAAGTAACTATCATCCAAAATAGATTCGTTAGCCTATGACTAAGTGAAAAGGTTTGTTAGAAGGAACATATATAACCTAATAAAGGACGGTAATTCGTTGTCGAAAAATATTCTGGTATGAGATTAAAGAATTTGCATTTATATTTAAATAAGCCTATGGATATTTAAATAAAAGCAATTTCCTAAAGAAATGTGTATTATTATTGTATGTATTTTCCTATAAGAATAGATGTTCATAGAAAATTACTATAAAAACTACAATATAAGGCTGCTTTAAACATATACACAAATGAATCTGTATGACTTTTTTAGTTTCTCACAAAATACGGTTTGATCAATCTAATGTTTGAAAATAAATTGTTGAAATCTCTTCGTCAATTTATTTTAACACGGTAAATAATTTCGTAAATCAGTAAATATCTTATTACGATAGTAATGACAAAGTTTATATTCTTAATCTTTTGCGTGCAGACGGTTGAAATTATGAGTCAGAAAATTTTTTTATATGCTTGGTTACCGTCTAATATATACAATTTATATTTCATTTTTCCTTGCTGAAACTGAAGGACATAATATAACACAAATCTCAGTCAAGGTACTCTTTATCTTAATTAAAGTAAATCGGAAGAATTAGTATAATTGTCAATTTAAAATTGATTTATAAATTTCACTAACACAATTTTAACATAGAATTATATTTTATTGATTGATATATGTCGACTTCCATACCAGAACTATAGGCTGAAAATATGATCTTCTGTAACTTCATTTGTTGTCCCGATACTAATATAAACGTGCAGTATAAGTCATTACTTGGTCCCAAAAGAGGCTAAAAAAGTAGATGTTTTAAATAAGTGCAGAAAGTCTGTCCCAAAAGTTTTTTTAAGCTAATTTGCCACAGTTATCGATTAATATCGATTTCATAACATTTATATTCCATTTCGAAAATGAATAAAAATCATTGATATTGATAAACGTTAAGGATAAACAAAAAAAAAAGTCCTTCACTCATCGATGTGTGTATTTGGCAACTTGGTTCTGCAAAGAAGAACTACTATCATTAGAAAAAAAATGCCTAGGTAATATTGGAAGAGTATTACAGTTTAATAAAAATTTAAGTGTCATGCAGGCCTATAATGCCTTACAAAATTTTGACTAGTATAAAAATGAAAGACGATTAAACAATGAAACATATATTTTATATACATAAGAAAATCTTCAAAATGGAGCTTTTTAGAAGATCTTTTAGCCGTCTTAATTTTCCAACACATTTAAAAATGCCAATCTGTTCATGAGTTCAAACAGGCATATTATGGTATTTAGTACGATTTCTCTATCAACTATTATTAAGGATTTATTATCGTCATGAATCCTTAGTGGCCATTATGATCTGTAAGAAAGTAACTAAAGTGAAAAAAAAAAAGAATTTTACAAATTATATGATTCATAAATACCATATTACCAGTTTCTCCCAGTGTGATTTATATTAGTAGTGACTCTTTGTGCTAAAGTGGTTTGATAAACGCCTACCGATACTCTATAATTAAACATCTAGAAAACATTCCGAAAGAATATTCATTAATCTGTAGAATTGTAGTATGGACAGAGCAAAGTTGTTTATTTCACATTATTGGTATAAATGTTGATATTATTGCTATTAGGTAGATTCCGGTAGGAATACTACCTATTGCAATGGTTCTCATGACATGACTTCTGAAAATTCTCTTCAGTTCTTTACTGATCATGGACCCTAGAGCGCAAAACCACCCTTCGTTCAAAAATGTATGTATATATAAGTGTGTGTGCATATAACGCTTTACCCATGTTATCTTGTGAACCGGATAACCAGAGTAATTTTGTTTGGAATTTAACTGGCTTGGAATATGTTGTTAGAAATGTAAAATCCCGGACGAGTTCGTAAATGACCCATCTAGCTCAAAGGGGGTGGAAATGGTGTGGGTTGAAATTTTCACCTCACTATAGCTTTCTTAATATTGAAGATATAAAAATAAATCTAATTAGCCAAATGAGCGCCTAATTAAGACAAACAACTTCGGCAAAAAGATTTCAACCACTTTGGCATTTAAAATTCAATATCTTAGAAGTTAAAGGCTGGAAAGTGATTTTGTAAGTTTCATTTCGGACCACACATTCATATATAATAATGACTCCTCTGCACATGTCTTGTTTAACTTTCACTAGATTGTTTTTCTGAAATATTTTGACCCATCTTCAATCTCTAACATAAGTATAATGCATTCTGTAAAGATAAATAAAGAATCTCCGGCTCGGAGCTCATCTTCATGTTCGGTGCATAGTTTGAAAACGGTTGATTTGACTGATGACTTTCGTATTTCGTTAGAATATAAATATTAATCATAAGAGGAAATATCTCAATACAAAATATTTATGAAATCTAAGACAAAATATTATATTATTCTTTACTTCTCGCAAAAAAATTAGAACATTATTTCATACGTTTTATATTCCTAAAAGTACAAAATGTTTCATTAAGAATACTATTTATTTCAAGTTATCAAAGTTAACATTTCGAAAAGAAAAAAAATTCAGAACAAACGTTACTCCTTTAACTTTTTTTCTCTTTAACAAATGACGGGGAGATCCGTTACAAGAGTTAAAAAATGAACGACCAGATTGAAGAAAGCGTGAAATTAAAGTTGATGAAGCATCCTATTCCAAAGAATATTCCTCCACTAGTGGAAGGGGGAAAAACAGACAAGATCTCGGTGACATGCAGAGAGATATCCCCCACTCAATAAGAAGAATTCTTTGATGATTTCTTGCTGAAGATTTATTTGTGTCTTATTTTTCTTTGAAAAATTCTTTTTTATGAATTCTTTGCCTTTCAATTTTGAGTATTGACACAGATAAATGATTAGAGGATTGGAATAAAACGGTTTGATTCTTTTGAAAATGTCAGTTTTATGTCGTATTCAAAACCGATAATGTCTCTTTTTTTCATTACAGAATGTCTTTTTTTAATTTTTTTCCTATCTATTTTATTTTGTTTTTGATTTTCTATTTTATGTTGTATAATTTCTTATCGTATGACAAAATTTATAAACACATATCTCACAAGATTGTAGTGTTTTCCTTTTGTATTGATTGGAACGTTTTAAGTTATCAAATAATTAGACTCAACTTCTGAATTTTAACATCCGTAGGAAGAAGGAAGTATACTAATTTGAATATGAGTTGTACTTCGGAAAAATAACATTATCTTAACCCACGTGTGGATTCTTTGAAGTAAGTTTAAACGAATCGTTTTTTAAATTCATCAGCATCATTTGAATTCGCTTCAGATTACGATACCTGCTTTAAAATAATCCTCATATTGCTGCAAAATAGAAAATTAGTCCCAAATTGAACGAAAAAAATTAAACTAACGAAAAAAATAATATTTTACAGACAATTAAAACTTAAGGCTTTTAAAATATACAGGATGGTTATAATTAAACTTACCCTATAAACAGCATCATACAACGCAAACGGGTGAATGGATTGCAATGGAATTTGGTATATAGACTATATACGAGATGCGATCACGGAATTTCGATTTTTTTATTTTTTTATTCTAAAATGTTCACCGAAGAGCGCTTTTTCCAGAAAAACCTTAATTTTAACACAATGAATGACCAATATTAACATAATATAATACATAAACAATATTAACATTTATTGACCAGTTTCTGATCACCTTGTCCCCGAACCACTTTAAGTAAAGGCAATGAAAAAAACAGTACGCTGTTTGAGAGAAAAAAAACGATTCAGTTTGCAGAAACAAGAACAGATTAGGACGAAATTGCATAAGAGAAGCAGTTTTTAATCATGCCCAGAATGATGTAGGGAAAATTCACCTGCAAAATTTCAAGTCTGTGGACAGTGTGTTCAACTGATCAGTTCAAGTGATCGCAACTGATCAATTGTGATGCTTCGTACATGAAGCGGTATGGAGTTCTTTAAGTCATTCAACGTTGCAGCAAGATACAGTCATTATTATGGCCGTATTCATCGACATAAAACATGACAACGACTGCAAACGTTTCTTACCCTAACCTGTTTTGTATAAGGCTTTCTTTTCTTTGTGAGCCGGCACCTCTCGATATTTTTTTTTTTTTTTTTTTTTTTACTGGAACGGACGGCGTTTTCCAGTTTTACATTTTATTGTTCATAATTCTTGTTCTGAATTGTTAATATTGATTCTGGTTCAATTTTGGTCATTTATTGTGTTAAATTTAATATTTTTTCGGAAGAGGGACCTTCTGGTGAACATTTTGGAGCTATTTTTTTTTTTTAATTCCGTGAGAACATCTCGTGTATAGAGATTCATACCAAATTTCATTGCAATCCTTTCCCCTGTTTGTGTTGTAGGATGATGTTTATAGGGGAAGTTTATTTATTACTGCCCTGTATATATCAAAACTCTTTAATTAAGTATTCGAATGACATTTGGTGAATAAACAAGTTTGTGCTTACATGAATTGTCAAACCCATTACAAGTCCACTTCAGGCATGGGGATGAGAAGCCACAACCTGTGCCTTCTAGCGACCCTGGGAGGAATGGTGTAGGGTCAGCTCCCCTCCCGCCTCCTTATCGACGAAGGGACATATCTCTTGCGGGAGGCCGGTGTTCGACCATAGAACTCAACCTTAATTCCCTGCCTTTGCTGTCGAGGAGTTTTGTTATTCAGTTTTATCCCTGTGCCTTCAAGCGGATCTGAGTAGCTGTTTATGGTTGCAAGAATTATCTATATACCTTATACCTTTTCTCTAAATAATATTTGAAAATTGCTTACAAGTTTATATTATTAATAAACTTTCTGAATAATTTAAATATTTTAAAAATATACAAACTATTCTAATTCGGTTATTTTAGGTAGTCACAATCGAAAATTCCGAACATCCCTGATTCTCCCACTGGTGTGGTGTAGAAGTTTGGAGAGGGGTGCCTGCTCAGGGGTCATCCTCGTCATCTGACCGTGGTTTAAAACTGAAAGGTCCGTCTCCAAATATCCCTAGTGTTGCTTTAAAATGGGATGTCAATATACCTAATCTAACCTAAACCTAGTCTAACCAACCCGGCTTGAGACAAAAAAATTCTAAAAGTTCGGAATTTCACCACATCATTCTTAGAAAAAAGGTTACTATGAAACTGCGAGATGATCTCAGTCAATAAAGTCATATTTACAGCAAATTTTACCATATATGCTAAATATGCAATTCGAATATCTTTTACTTACTTATTTCATTATTACAATATGTACTAAACTCAGAATAGGACAGGAATCTTAACTGCCTTGTTTGCATACTTCGAGGCTTTCTGTATTGTTAAACATGCAATAGGGATTTTATGCAGGTAAATAACGGTTTTATGAATAATGAATACGAAATGCATCTTAACTAATCCAAATTCAGACGATTCCCGTATTTTATGCAATGTTCATTTGTATTTGTAAATATCATCAAAAATAGATTCGGTTGCTTAGAAACTCAGTAAATGTTATTTACAGGAATGCATATAAATATTATAACAACGATGATATTTCGTTATGGAAAAAGATATGGTTTGAGTTCAAAACCTGTATATTTTTTTGTCTAAATCAGCTGTTATAAAAGTCAATAAACAAACATTTTCTATGTTTGAATAAGAAAGCTTATTTAGCTACCGATACATATGCAAAACCCTATTAAAAAGGGACATATTTGTTTTAAATGAATTCATGTATAGAATCGTATCAATTTCTCTTTTTTTTTAATGAAAATAAATTATACAGACTAGCAAAATGTTGAAACGCTGTACAGGTGACCCAGAATTAGTAATTGACACAGTGTCATATTAAAGGAAAACATGATCGGAAATTGTAATGAATAGAATTCTATTAATATCATTTGTTGCATATATTTAAAGAAATCAAACAAAATTTGGTGATTTAACTATTTAAAATGTCAGATTGAAAATGTTTTACACTCTTTCATTCTATGCTCATTTAGGAATGTCTGAAATTTAAATTGAAAATCTGTTGCGCAGATGTAGTTAAAGTATAGTAGACGTCGCTAAGGCTGCCTTACATTTATATAATTTCAAGTTAACTCTCTACGTTATTATTGTCTTTTTTAAAAATTAATTACTCCTTATAAATTCCTTTTTTGGCAACATTATTTCTCTTCTAACGTCATTATGCTTACTTTCAGATGCGATTCCGGCGCGAAAAGGAATTGTTCGTTTTAAGTTTTCATAGAATTCTTTTTCCTGTGAATGTTGGATTTTATGCATTTCAAACCTGTAAATATTTGTAAATAATAACTGCCATAGCAGTAACTTTGGAAGTGAAGAATAGTGTGCCCCCGAGTTTGTCGCCAATATGGTAACCGAACGGAACGCTCTTCTAGCAACCCTAATGTGGTTTTGTTTACTACTTTTTGCAATAGCTGAGTTGTACAGAAACTACAACTATATTATAAAAAATGTTAAATTAAAAAAATATCGATTAAAGATTTTAATTTTGTTCTTTATTATGATTAAAAGTTTACTAAATAAAGAAAGTTAAGCGTATAATTAAAAGTTAGTTTTTTCTTTCGTTTTTTTAATGTGAATATATATATATATATATTACGTGTTGATGAGGTTAGGAAAGGATGCTTGTTTGAAAATTTGTATGGTGAAGGGTTCGATATCGAACCGGCAGAATGGATGAAGGGTTAGTGGAATATATTTTTTACGAGTTGATGAAGTTGAGAAAAGGATGTTTGTTTGAAATTTTGCATGGAGAATGTTCCGATTGCTTCTTTCACCGTTCTTTTGGTTATGTACTGTTCCTGTTATAATTATGTTCAATGTGCTAGCGAAGCTACTAGGTTACAGCTCCCGTTGGATGTTTTTTAAATTAAAAAATTCTGCCCGGTGCCTTCTACAGATGACTAAGGCATCTGTAGTAGGCACCGGACAGTCTGAAAAAAAAAGTACTTATAGGTTAAAAGTCTTAATTATATGACGGGAAATGGTAAACGTAACTATTCCGTGGAAGTATTTGCTTATTTTGTCCGCCATCTTTATTGGTGATTTGGCATTGTTGGCGCAGCAAGGGACATACTAAAATTCACTTTTACCGAAATTTTATGCATATACTTAAATTCTGAATGAGTTTTAATTAAAACTGCTTCACTAGAACATGACATGCAGTGCATTATTTACTGGCGCACGCATACAATTTATCAGAAAGCTAAGTTAGTCAGTGACTGTTTTGATACACTTTAACATTTTTGTGTCCGTGACAGGACATATATAAAATATATAAAAATATTTAGTACCGTAAGAGGATTTAAAAAAGAATATCTTAAATTTGTAGTTTAAGAAATTAATGAGACGTTTCCGCTAACCGTTACAGTAGCTGATTTAAAGAAAATTATCCTTAACAGCGTGGAATATAAAGAAAATACTGATTTTGTGCATGAACTTTTAACTACAACGATAGCTGATCGAAAGTTGAAAGAATAGCAGCAAATTGAAGAAAACAAAACTGCGTTGGAACTCCAGAAAGCTAAAATGGATCATGATTTACAAATAGCGAAAATTCTAGCCCAAAGGTCTCTTCCACCAGATTTAAATTACAATGTGAATACTTGTAAGCGTAAATTGGCATTACCTAGATTAGAATTTAAACAATTTGGTGATGATATAATAGATTGGCTGCCTTCTTGGTGTCAGTTTGAACATACTCAGTCGAAGCAGTCGAGTTTTCTGCCAACAGGCGCCAATTATTCAAAAGCAATTGAAGACCTTCAATCTCGTTTTGGAAAAGAGGAAATCTTGGTAGAAGTTTACGCTAGAGGACTCTTAAAATTGATTATATCTGTAAAAATTTAAGAAAAGATTTCATTGACATTCTTATATGATAAACTTGAATCGTATTGACGCTCTTGGGAAACATTAGGTGTTACTACTGATGTAAATGCAAATATTTTATATCGTATGTTAGAATCATGTTTTTCCGCTGAATTATTAAAAGCATGAAATCGCAGTGCTTCTGCTAATTCGAAATATGATGCAATCGTCTACAATATTTAATGGAATTTCTCAAAACGGAAGTTCATAGTCAAGAAAGAATACGCTTAGCGGTAGCTGGTTTTGGTTTAGGTAAAAGCCAGGATAACAAACCACACAAAAATAAAAATTATGTTTCTGATCATTTCCGAAATAAAATACCAATTGCTGCAGGATTGCTGACAACTACGTCAACTGCAGGAGTCAAGAAATGTGTTTTCTGTGAAGGCAAGCATATAAGTTCAGAATATTTTTCTGCTCAAAAAATGAGTTTATCAGAAAGACAGAAAATCCCCAAAGAGAAACGTTGTTGTTTTTCGTGTTTATTGCAAGGACACACGACGAAGACTTGTAAAGTATTTTAAAGATATTTGGTGTTTTCAAAGAAGCACGTGCCATTGATGTGTGATAAGATCATTTCACTAGATATTCCTCATCTTAAAAAAGGAGAAAATCCACCAAATGAAACTGCGTTACTATTGGTGATATGCGAGGATCGAACTCGCAACCTTGTGGTTTGTAGCCGAGTAATATGACCACATTATTTACCTTTCATTATTCATAAATCCATTATTTACCTTCTTCTTGTCTCGTAGCTGTTATCTGGCTTATAAAGCGTCAACCCATTACTCCGTTTTTACGTTGATAATGTTGTCACCAGTGTAGAAAGTAAAAAAGAATTAGAGACATTTATCCATGAATCAAAAGATCTTATATCAAAAGGAGGATTTGAATTAAGAGAATGTGAATATTCCGGACACAGCAATGAAAGTTATGGTAAAATAGGAACTCACGTTTTGGGATTGATCTGGAATAAAGAAGTCGACACTTTAAAAATTGACATGAACTGAATAAATGATATCAATGCTGAAAAGGTGACGAAAAGAAGAATGCTATCTATAGTACACAGGGTGTTTGATCCATTTGGCTTCGTCTCAACAGTCATGCTTTGTCCAAAAATTATGTTACAGAAAACCTGGAAAATAGGAATTGATTGGGAAGAAGAGATTAATTGTGAATTACGACACAAATTTTTGAAATGGTTTCAATAGCTGAAACTTTTGAAGGATATAGAAATTCCAAGGTACATTCAAATTAATAAAGAAAATCGAAGCAACTGTGCCATCCATAATTTTGTCGATGGAAACCAAGATGCATATGCAGCTGTGACATATTTGAGAATTCAAAATAAGGATAAATTGAAGTGTTTTTTTAGCTGACAAGTCCTTAGCAATTCACTTGAGAGGGGCTACTATTCCAAAGATTGAACTTCTAGCTGCGGTTATTGGTGTCAGATTGGCAAATTCCATCATCGAAGCCTTTCGATGGGAAAAATATCGAAAAATATTTCTAGAATGATTCTACCACTGTTTTGGCATGGTTATAGACAGAAGAAAACTAGTCAGTATTTGTTAAAAATGGTATCCAGAAATCAGAAAAAATAGTGATCCAACATTCAGGAGGCATATGCCAGGCGAAAAAAAACCCCAGCAGATTTGCTCTCGAGAGATTAAAAGGCAAAACATCTACTTTCCTCAAAATGGTGGGAGGGTCCTCAATGGATAAAGAATCCATCGGAATTCAATAGATGTAAAATACGTTACAGCCTAGATCTAAACAAAATACACACTGATTACTCAAATCAAGACTTACTTAGAAGATGGGGATTTTTTCATTGATTCGATGCATGTTTAAAATACTGGAAATAAATATCCAATTAGATTTTTCCCGTTAGTCCTTTTATGAAAATTAGGATTTTAACGTCTTTTATTATTTTACTTACTGAATTAAATTTAGCGTATTGGAATGAAATTAAAAAAACCCTTTCCCTAAAAAAATTTGAAAAACATTTAATCTTATCAATTAATCACTAATTTAAATCTACAATACTTCGATTAAAAATTAAAAACAAAATTAAATCAAAAAGACAATTTATTTCATTATTAACCGAAGGGCTCTTCCAAAATGGGGATGAGAAGTTTCTGACATGAGGGTTGGTTGTTACTGCTCTTCTACACAAACTGCATTAGTTTGACTATGCCATGTGATGGAAGGACGGGATTCTTATGGGGCTGATTGTCCCGTGTCCAATGATGACCTCACCCATAGTTCCTGACAATGCTGTCACAGTGTTCAAGTCAATGAGATTTATCTGAATGGAATCGGAGTTGCGTTTTGTGGTTATCCACCAAAAGTTTCTTTATTTTACATTTTCAAATAAATTTCTTAAAAAAAAATTTTTTTTTTGCTGATTCCAAATATAATTTTCGGCAATATAAGCTGCCTTGATACTAATACTTAACCGTGATACTGGTGAAATCTCTCGCCGTTTCTTCATTAATGCCGTCAATATTTTAGTTGAAACATTATATAAATGGCTGTGAGCTTATGAACCATTATGCTCATATTATAACCAACACTTCTAAACATGTTAAATGGATTGTGAATGAAGGTCAATATAGTTCTCAGCCTTGCGGTTGTCTAATAATTTTAAGAAAAATCTATTGATTATCTTTATATTCTAAACTAAGAAATAGTTTGAAAGTTATGTAATAAATATAAAATTCAGAATTAATAAATTTATAAATGCAAAAATAAACAAAATTTTAAAGATTCTGTTTTTAAAATTGAGAATTTGTTATCAAGTTAAAATAATAAATAGTTAATATTATTATATTTATCAATTTTATGAATAAATTATTTTATTCAAATTCAACTGCGTGCAGATTTTTGCTAATACCGTAGAACTTTCAGTAAGATTGGAAATTTAATATTTAAATGTAGAAGAATCAGAAATCTTGAAATAAATGGATATGCTAAAGACAACTTTTCAAATGATTATCAAATAATAATTTGTTGATGAAATTATAGAGGAACTCTTTTTGTAATTACAAAATTTTAGTTTCATAAGATGAGATTCTACGATGAATCTCAAGGGCATAAAATATGGAATTATCTCTTCAATATATATAAATAGAAAATATGAATTTATTGAAGATAGATATTTTCTTTTTACACATAATCGCTGTCATATTATTAAACAATTTCATCAGAAAAAAAGTGAACAAGTATATTTGAAAAGTATATTTAAAAGGTTAGAAGGAATGCTAAGAGTAAGAGAATATTTTAAAATGATGTGTAGGAGTATTTTCAGTTAATAGTTTAAGATTTCCTTGTTTTTGGTAAGGAAATAAAAATTAAAAAAAAACAGATGCATTTAAATAAAATTAAAAAAAGTACTGAAATTTCCTTTATTTCTAGTTCCAATTTTCTTTTTAATGCTAAAAAGCTTGATTAATGCTCTTTTGCTAAAAAGGATTCTAATTTCTCTGCAATAATTTTTTTTTCATTTGCATTTTTCAGTCTTTTTTTCAAACGACATTTAATGCTGTGATTGTAAAATTAAATGTAAAAACATGAGAGCAAAATGTATGTACTAAAGAATATTTCCCGCATAGTTTTTCTTTGGGGTATAATAATGTGTTTATAGGGAAAAAATAAGGTGATAAATGCTTTATTGACTCTTCAGAAGATAATAAAGTTTCCATTGCTTAAAAAATTTGAAGTAAACTTCTGAAGTAGAACTGCAGACAAGCTAAGTGCATGCGACAACTCACTCTAAACACAATTCGGTATCTAGTTTCAACTCACTGTTAAAAATATTTCAGCCCTTAGAATTTTCTTACTTGAAATCGCGAAATAAACAGACATATGTTGGGATGAACATTTTTATAAAAAAATACTGGACAATTTATACTAACGGGTAAAAACATTTCGCATAACAAATTATTTCTAATTAAACATAACTTGAAGTCAATTATTAAAACTAATATCTATATAAATATTAAATAATATGTAATACTTGCATTCTATTTCACTTCATTTCACTTACTCAGTAGCTCAAAGATTAAAAATCATATCAGAGCTAAATTAATACAACGTTTAACAATTTGTTGTGACAGTTCATATTCATTGAAGAATTCCTCAAAGTGATATAATCAAAAAATGAATTAAACAGTATTCCTTTTTTGTCTGTTTTCATACCCTGACTGAATATTTAATTCTGATTAAAACATAAAGTTGGTTTTGATCAAAAAATGTTTGAGCTAAAATTTAATTTCAATACAGAAATTGAAATTATTTTATTTAAAATATCTCTTAAATCGTTTTTTTTTCAGAACGAAAACATCATTTTAAAGATTTTTTTTCTTTCAGATGATTCAGATACTGGCCCATTGTTTCTCCGAAGACTCATAGGAGGCATTATTACATATATGTAAGAATATTTTTAATGCTTATAAATCTCAGAAATAATTATAGATTTGTCATAATTCCTAAACATTAATGGGGAAGCTTTTGCTATTTTATGGTTTTCAATAAACGTCACCAATAAGAATGTGAAAACGATGCATCTTGCACAATGGCAGTCATATTGTATATAGGGAGGATAAGAGTTAAAACATTTTTTCCGCCATATTTATGATCCAATTGAATAGCTATTAAAGTGAGAACGAACACTTAAAATAATATTTATGACTATTTCAGAAAACTGCTTTTAAAAAATTCGGACCGCCTGAAACTTTTCTTATATTAATCCTGTCAAATAAGCTGCTCTGTTTATTTATGAAACAATGATTAGCATGCTCTTATAACAGAAAGTTAATGGACTTTCCCGAAAATAAAAATGGATAGATGCGTTTACCTACCTTTGGGATTCAAAACATACACTTTTCTAGTAGAAAAATGTAAAAAAAAAAACTAATCATATATTTTATTCTTATATTTAATATTATATTTTAATCTTATATTATATTTGTCAAGTTAATTTCTATTACATTGAGAACCTATAAAGAGTTATATATATCCATCACTTGGTATTTATTTCACCGATTAAGTACAGGCATCAATTCCTTCCGTTTCCTTTCTGCATGAAAAAGAACAATCATTCTCTCATTCGAGTATTATATTGAATTTAAATCATCAAAGGAAGGAATTCATGAAAAAATCTAATTATATTACTAAATCTTAACCTTTAGTAATATAATTAGATCTTTGCATGATCCATTTGTAATAAGATCTAATGACATTATAAAATCTTTTAAAAAATAATGTAAAATTATGCTAACGAGTATTGAAAATCTTCGTCTCAAGGGTCAAACTGTCAGGCAAGCTTATTTTTGGAATTAGAAATATAATTTGGAGATAGCAGTTCCAACGACTGTTCACAGAGGATTAACCAATTTGTCAAAGAATCGTCTTAGTGTTTGCTGCTTTGAATGAATGCATTCCATCAGTGATAGAGGATCAAGTCAGAGTCTAGGTTCATACTTTGGAGAATTTGTCTCTCAGATTGAGGATTTTCCCTCTCTCTTCTGATGACCAGGGAAAGATGGGACGTTATTCGAAATCAGGTCTTGAAAACATAGCATATTTCATTTTCCATATATATACATTCAAGTTTCTAAAAGGACTGACATTAATAAAAGGGAGGGGAAAATATAAAATTTTATGTCAGAATTTATAAAACATTAGAACTGTAGAATACATTTCATGCTTTTTCTCTAGCTTATTACTTCATCGTATATAAAGTAAAGAAAAAATATTGTCATCTTCAAAAAATTCGAAATCGTAATCTTTACGAAATAGAAATGATACTTCAAATTAGATAATGAATTATTATCTCAAAAAATTTCAAACTTTCGTTCTTTCATTTAAAAATGATAGTGATGTTTCTTAATTTCTATCTTTTATACACCAGGATTTTAACAATTTTTTGCGGCTCTTTCATTTCGAATGACGCAACGATTCAAATTTTCTTGTTTCAAATAAATGTACATTTTATTTCATTTTATCTGTTTTTAATCTCTTTAATTATATTACTGACTCCGATTTTATATTTATGTATGAATGTATAATACTTATTCTTTTTAACCTCATAAGGGCATAATCGGATTTGATTCATTATACGTGATGCATGCCATTTCCTTTATACCTAGATAACTCGAATTGGCTTAATTGTATCCTATTAACAGTAAAAAAACTAGCAAATTTTTGGTTCATAATTCAAAAGAAAGTTTTGGTCCTTAAGTAGTTAATTTCATATATCTACAGTCCATATCTACAGTCCTTTACTTAATCAAACCCTGTAGAGTCCTCTTTTATTTTTTTCAGGCAAAGTTCCTAGTTGCTTGGACCTCATGACTGCGTCGAAAATGCTATGCATGAAACAATAATCTTACAGTAATTTTCATTGTTGTAGATTTACGAGTGGAAATTTAACTTTGTATCGAACTTTTCTTTCGAGTTTAGAGAAAGAGTGAAAATATGAAATGGAAAACTAAGAGTCGGACCATAAAAAAGAAATTACATCGATCTAACTTTCATTCCTGAGAAATTATTTGCAATAAAGAGAGGAGAGAATATAAAAGTCTGAAATAAATTCGTATCATAGGAAAAAGTGCTGCAAAATATTTCAATATTGTATATAGTACTTTGAATTTCACATGTTTTATAAAAAGCGACAGACATTTTATAACTTCAACATAAATTATAGAAACTAAAAGCTCAAAACAAAAAAATGGTTTGAAATTTGTACTTTTGTCCAAGCGAACTTAATGTTAAATGAACACGCAAGTTATGCAGGTTTGGGCATCACAGATACTTTGGCCTAACTTGATTCGATAAAGGCTATTAGTTAATTTAAAAAAAAATCAATATTAGTTTTCAGACGGTAATTGCATTGGAGTATACTTATGATTAAGAGTAGCAAAATTTAGATAGAAATTTCTCAGATTTGTTGAAGAAAGATCTTAAAGCAACTAAACTTTAATTTTAATTAGACTTGTTACGGAATTTTTAAATAAAAAAGGCTATGTAAGCTATATTAATAATAAAACTTCAAATGAAAATATCAAAAATAAATAAGCCTGCTGCACAATGTTGAAATGAGTGCATTACAATTTGTGAATAAAATAATATTTTATGCTTTTAGACACTTTTTTCAAAATAGAAGTTTCAGTCATTTTCTCGATAGACATTTAGACTATCGAGAAAACATTTAGACTAGACTATAACTCGATAGACATTTAGAATATAACTTCGCATTAAATGCCTGATTAGAAGAAATATAACATTTCAATATAAAAATCAAAATAATTGAGATAAGGAGTAAACATTTTCTATTCGAAATTGCCTAGTAATTCAGTATTTCAATGAAAGAAGAAGAAACCAGTAAAGAGATAAACATATAAATTGTTGACATTTATATCACATATATTTTTAAAAGTAATGATAATTCAAGATTCAATTAATTATATTAATTCCTCGAATTTAAATTTGCATTCAATGAAATTACTTTTTGAACATATATGGTAGCTATTGATTTGTTTATTAAGTTAAAATTTTGAATCAGTGTTTTCTAAAAATACTTTTTATAATCATTTACAATATAAGTAGATTAAAAAAATAACTTAAATGTGCTTCATTTATCCCAACATACTATTTTGAAAATTTACACAAAAAATATTCTTTATCATGTGAATGATGTGTTAAATGTTATTATAGTAATAATTAATATATATAAATCAAACTTTTTTTATTTTAAACTTCGTTTAAAATTTAATAAAATATCTAAAAATATTATCAATAAGCCTCAGATTTTTATTTTAAATAGTATCCTGAGACCTTAAATCCTGAATGTTTAATGATAGCAATCTGAGGTAACCACAACAAGTTTCGATGAATTCGCGAAATAAAAATAATATATTATGCATACTTTGCATCTTTTCAATCATACATAGATTTTTAAATTGGATTTGAATCAGTTTCTAAAATAGCTTATTATGCAGCCTTTTGAATAATAAATACGAAAATACAGATTAACTAATGTATATTTGAATATCTGTTTTATTTTATGCATTACATAGCAGTATAAACAACTTTCATCCGAAGTATTCATTTGCTTTTGACTCAGTGAATACGATTTGTGAGAAAGAATATATATAACCTAATAAAGGATGAAATTTCTTTATGCAAAAATGATTCTGTAAATGCAAATCAAAAGATTGAACACAAAATGCTGAACTTTTCTGGTGAGAACTTTTTCAGACTTAAAACGTTTTACAATATTCGGGTATATCATACTATGATTGCTCTTAAGTTGTACTTTTCACTAAAGGCTGTGTAAATAATAATAGAATAGCTTTTTGATATGCATTCAGGAGAAATAATTATGTTTTTTAGCCAAACTTTTGCATTTCTGTCTCTCTCTTCCTCACTTCTTTCTAATTTTCGTATCTTTATTCTGATTTTGCTCCCCATATAAACTATTTCACACTTCTCTTTACATAAACGACTATTCAATTATTTCTAAGGATGTCAACCTAATGTCTTCACCATTACATCACAAATGGCAGTAAATATATTACGGCAATGATTGTTTTCCAGTTTCAACATATCGGTGATATGGTAGTTGATCGACTGTTATCGAAAAATAGCTTTAATGACAAACAAAAGGTTGTATGTATTTTTTTTCATACGTGTGGTGAATCAACATTCATCAGTCCTGACCAATTTTAAGGATAATTTATGCATAAAACAGCCATGAAATGTGTTGGCAAGATTTGTTTTTAACAGCAACTTTAAAAGAACATTTTTTTATAGTGCAATAGCAAAACAGAGCAGATAATTATATGGAATACATAACACAAGGAAAAGTAATAAGATTTTACAAAAATACACGAACAAAACAAAATTCTATATGACAAATAGCTTTAAATACTTGAGTCTTTATATTAAAATATAGTAAAAAAGATTAAAAAAATAAACCGTTTGCAGTTCTTATTTAAAGTAAACGCGCCAAGTAGTAGTAAGAAATAGATTCGATGGTCTCACCAATGCAAACTCAGCAATGACATCGCTACAAAGATTCGTGCAGTGATTCTCTGATTCTTGCGGTGAGGTCTTTATTGGATTTCACTGAGTTTCTGTAAACGTGCTTTTTTCTCAATATCCTCAGGAATGAGTCAAGTAACAACAAAGAAGCCTCATTTGTCATAAAGAGTACAAAAATATACACTAATTATGGTTTAATGACAGTGTTGAAATTAAGCTGTCAGAGACATAAAACGTTTTAGTCTTTAACTCGTTAACATGCAACATCTTATCATCGCAATTTTACTTCGATGGTGAAACCAAACTCATTCCACTGTTGTTTTGCTTTCTATAAGAAGTCAGTTTGATTTTCCAAACTCCTTCAAATGTTTCTACCATCATCCATTAGCCAGATTAGGAAAACATCATTTAAATACTTTCTAGTTTCTATATGCTTTTAAGAAAATGGAAGAAATTAGGAAGCCGTAATTAAATTTTGATATTTTACTATATTCTAAAAATTATTTACTTACAAAAATAGTTTCTTAACTTTTCTTAAACGCTTCCATCGGAATTTACTTTTACTTTACAATTATTGCTGGCGTTTTCAACATAATTTAATAAAAACTTTCTGAAATCTATACTTTAAACTAAGTTATAGATTAGTTGGTTAGTATGACCTTGGAAAGAAAGAATTCGCCCTTCAAAAGCATATTCTGCATGATCAGACATCTGGTGCCATCATGATCTCTCTATTATTAATGCGCATTTCATACAATGTGCATCTTGCAGTTCACTTGCATGATGATTACAAACATGAATTGGATTAGTTTAGGTTAATTATTTTTTTTACTCATAATTTAATATTGCATTGGATATTCGGAAATATTTCGGCTGCCATCAGAAACTCAAGCCCTATGCTTGTCTGAGCCTTAAAAACCCTGAGTGCTTCTGAAACATTTACAGATAATAAGGTACAAAAATCCTGGTACATTCCTAAGTACAAGAACATTAATCTATTATATCTTACGTAATGTTTTAAAAATACGTTTTTCTTATGAATTTTTTTGAAACATGGAACCGTATAGAGGAAATTCATTTGAAAAAAAAAGATATTTTTCATAATGTATTGAGTGTTCCTAAAATATGCGCATTCATTTGCTGTTATTATTTGAAAGATCCAATTTTCTGTGATTTAATTGAAATTACTCAACTATATAATAAGAATGCTGTAAAAAGTAATTCCTAATACCATTTCAAAATAACTGAGCCTACGTTTTAGAGTAGATTTATATGTATGAAAGCAAAAATAGAATTCTAGTCCAATATTAATATATGTTTGCTGCATGTAAAAAATCCAAAACTATTAAAAGGATAAATTTAGTATCTACTGAACCAGAATAAACAACGTTACTTAAAAGAAATATACCTGAAAATATCATTATATTAAGAGGTATTCAAAAAGTGAAACTAAACTAAATTCTTAGAAAAAATTGGCATTTATAAAATCAATAATCAAAAACATTCTTTTTTATGTCTCGTAATAGAAATGTAAATACATTTATATTTATTTCCGAAATTAAAGCACAAATAGTTAAAAAAGCTATTTTAATTTTTAAAGAAATGCATTGCGAAGAACATTAATGTGAGATATTGAGATGAAAATCAGCAAAGTATGTGAATAAAAATTACACCGCAATAAAGCAGTAAGAAGAAAGTTTTGCTTTCTGTAAAGAAAAAAAAACAGTTAAAATATTTTCTCCCTTCAATATGGGACACATTTAGAGTTTTTAAAGTTGTAAATAAAAAAGACGATTCTTAATAAAAATAATCTTTAAAAATAATAAAAATATACCAATATAATGATGGAACCCCCCCCCCCTTCTGAAAATAAAAATTTTAATTCCAGATGTAACAACAAATCATGAAATGCATATTTAATAGTTATGAAAGTGATTGCCAAAGACGATTCTTTCAAAGTTGTTGGTCGTAAACAAAATCAGAAAGGATGGGGAAAAACTGATTTCATTTGTGAAAGCAAGTTGAGGAATAACACTCATAATCTAAATATGAAATATGCTTTGATAGGAAAAAAAAAAAAAAAACACTGTTTGATTTAGGAAAGAGAAAGTATGATTGAAAGACTGAAACAGAAGGAATGTTTTGGTTTTTCGTATAGGAAGTAAATATTTTATAGAGTATAAAGGAAATATTCCAATCTTCAAAAAATTAGAACTCGCGCCTTTGACTTATCGAAATATTTTGTCATATTTGAGTTTGAAAAACACATTTTTGACATCATGTCCGTCTGTCTGTGAACGTGAAAATTAAAGAACATTTTGATCTATAAGTATAATTTTTGATGTATGGAATTATGGCCACAATAGTAGATTGCAATCAACAAATGAGACATTCAAAAGAAGTCTATCTGTCTAGCTGTTTGAGTATAACTCAATTCGATAATTCCAAATTGCAAAGAAAAAACAAAATTACACAAAATAAGAATTTGTAATATAAATCTTATCAAATTAGGAACGAAATTTATCGAATGATTTACTGTCTATCAGTCTGTTCTTTTCGCATGCAATCCAAATGCAATGATTTGAATGAATGAAATGCAGTTGGTCGTCTTATGACTACAACAATAGTTTTGATAAAATTTAGGTGTCAATCGTATGGGAAAAAGATGTCATAAATACATTTTCTCCTGCTCGATCCAGTAAAACTGCTAGATTCACGCCAAAGATAAATATTTCGTAATTATTGTTACCCATTGATATCAAGGAAGTCGCGGCCTTACCCAAATCCACACATTTTGTTCAGGGAAGGAGGATACGCCCTTTGCAGGCGAATGTTCCGAGAAGACACCTCTGGATGAGTGTTTTTTCCCCTATTTTCTGAACCAAATTGTAGGTTGTCTTTTTTCATATCGTTTATACATAGAATGAAATATTAAAGTTTCTGTGGAAAGTTCTTTTTAAATGGTTTATTTTACATACAGATAAATTATCATCTCACTATCTTTCGTAATATTTGGCGAAAAACTATTGATTAAAAAAAGTATATTATGGAGAAATTGCAAACAATGTTAAAAGCTTCCTATTGGTTACCTGTAATAAGCTTTGAAAAGCTTTAAATGTGATATATCACTTACGTCAGCGATTCTCAACCTGTGGGGCGTGCCCCCTAGGGGGGCGTGAGTACACAAGAGGGGGCCGCGCCCGCTGGAAGGTTAAAAAAAATGGATTAACTGACTGAAAAGAAAGCACACATACACATAGAAAACAGGTAACATTTCGACATATTTAATAACTTATTAAAGTAAAACAACTTACCTAATCAAAAAATACTAAACTAAAACAAATTTAATAATTATTAGTGACTTCCTGGGGCCTGTTTTGCAGAGAAAAGTTTTTCGAAGGAAGGCTTAATATTAGAAATAGCCACTCTCAGTTCTGCCAAGATCTATATTTGGTCTTCAAAATAGCCACAGCAGAAAATCCAGTTTTACAAAGGCAGGATGTTGAAACTGGTAATAGAATGCGAAATGCTCTTGTTTGTAGTGCAATTAAAATCATTCTCTACTCCTGGTCAAAATTCAAATAGTGATTTATTGCTAAATTGTCTTCTATTTTCGAAAGTCGTGAAGTCTATGAATTTTTCGTCCTCATCAATTGAGAGTCCTTCAGGAATCTTATGAAACGGATCCCTAACTCACTCGTAACTTGTTATCAGTTTGTCGTCCTCAAGAAAATACTTTTTTAAATTCTTGGCCAGCATGGCTAAATGATTTTCAGTGGTTACAAAAACAACTTTTACATGCTCTTCTTCAGTATGTAAGTTTTAGTACAATCATCCACATTTGCAAACATTGTTAGGTGTTTTTTGCTTTAAATTTCTGCTCCGCAATTCCAATTTTTCACAAAGAGCATTAACTGTATCACTCGTATCCAATATATGTGTATTTGCTCCTTGGAGTTGAAGATTCAATTTATTTAATTTCTCTAATATGTCGACCAAGTAGCTCAATTTCATCACAAATAAACTATCTCGAAAATTCGGGTCTGTTTTCTTCTTCTAGGAAAATGCCGATTTCTTCTCTGAATTCATAAATACGTTGCAAAAATTTCCCACGTAATAACCATCTTGCCTCGCAATTAAATATTAAAGCTGAAAGTACTGAACCCATGTCTTTAAAAAAAGCGGAAAAGCTTCTCCATTTCAGGGGGTCTCATTTTTATATAATTTACTACGGTTACAACCATAGTTAACACAATATTGAGACCAGGACTCATTTCTGTCGAAGCCAAAGTTTCTCTGTGGATTATGCATTGTGCCTAGATGCACTGAGGCGATTTTTGTTTTACAAGCGCTTTTATACCATGGAATCTTCCGGACATTGAATGAGCACCATCGGTGCATATTCCGGCGCAATTTTTTCATTCTATGTTTGCATCGTTCATAAAATCATTTAAAATAGCAAATAATGCGAGGGCCGTTGTTTTGAGTTCTATTGGTTCGCAGAAAAGTAGTTCTTCTACTACTGACATATTATCACCAAATCGAACATAGTCAATTAAATGAGCATCTTTATTACTATCTGTTGCTTCATCAAGCTCTATTGAAAACAATTTGTCACACGACTTCGAAAAAAGTTGACACTGTACATCTTCAGCTATATCCCAATTCGATGAGCAACAGTATCATTTGAAACAGGTACGGACGGCGTTTTGAAAAATTATCTCCAAATATAGTTTCTACAATCTCAATTGCTGCCGGCAAAATAAGCTCTTCACCAATGGTGTGAGGTTTTTACATCTGGCTATTTTATATGTAAGATGCAATTAAAGCTTTTTTATTCACAGACCAAATTTCTTAAAAAAATAATTTTTGTTCTTTATATGATTTTAATTTTAATTCGAAGAATTCTCTGGGTTTGTTGACGTACTCACTATGAAGCGTTTCCAAATGTCGTTTAAGTTTATTGGTTTTCATACTGCCCGCGGCCAACATTTTTGAGCAAATGATACACAGGGGTCCTCCTTCTTCATTTACTTCAATACTGGTAAACCCAAAATTTAAGCATTCTTGAGAATATTTTATTGATTTTATTTTCGGAACCACGCTCGTCTGTATACTTGTTGATGCTTGACTGTCGTCTAATGATCGCTTACTTCCGCTTAAAAGTTTATCCATGAGTCTGCATAAATCTGCTGCCGTAAATATTTAATGTGGTGAATTGCAATTAACACGAAAACATATATAACATACACATTCACGATATATTCGATAGCGATAGAAGGATCGATTCGAATGAGACTGGCTGGAATTGTAACTTGCGTTATCAAACATTTTTCTTCTTCCTATGAGAAAACATCTGCGCATGCTCGAGACGGCATCGGTAGGGTGGATTTTCTTTCACAAACATTACTTGTTTCTCTCTTTTTTTTAGTCATGCTTCTGTTTTATTTCTTTTATTATTCGAAAAAATGTATTCGCAGTTTCTAAATTTAGCTCACTTCGTCTAGATTCACTTTCATTAACGAATTTTTCTACTTTCATATTCTTTTAACGTTATCTACCTGTTTGGCTTTCATTTCAAAAATAATATTTAAATTTCCCCCGCTTTCATTCGCTTCATCTGTTCAATGCCCGCTTTGCAAAATACCAGATGTGATTTCTCGCCAATGTTGGCTCGCTTTTACTCTTTTCTGGTAGTTAGTTAAAAATAATTTAAAAACAGAATGCAAAATACTCAATATATATTATTATTGTATGCTTTTTTATTGTAAGCGGAGGGGGGAGGGCGAGTTGAAAATTATGATTGAAAACTGGGGCACGAATACTGAAAGGTTGAGAAACGCTGACTTACGTATTACGAATTAAGTACAAAATATGAATTGAAAGAAATCTATCAAACGGAGTATACAATCGTACTGATTTAGCAAAGAAGGAAGTATCAGCCGACATCCATGCACGGCACGCATAGTGCACATTTGAATATTAAATCTCTGTTTCCAGATTCACAAATAGTGTAAGCAAAATTTATTTCTCTGGTATTTTAATCGTATTCTTTCATAGTTCTAAACCAGATTTTTAATTAACAAATGAATTATAAATCAACACTTTTTACATTTTCTTGTGACAAATTAGGTAAAAACACTAAATATGGAAGTTATTATGGCGGCCAGAAATTCCATTTCATTTAGCCGAAGCTTTGTATTATAAAAAGTTTGAGTCGTATGTTAGTTAAAGTTAAAAACTTTGAGTTAAAAAAGTCGTATGTATGTAATATTACTATTAATATAGGAAAAATATCCGCATATAGTCTGTATATTCATGATTTTGATTTTTTTTTATTTATTCAACTCTATAAATTATCTTGTGCAATCCTCAAGTGTTAGATGAAATGATTCATCGAATCATGATGGAGCAAATAGATGTTTGTCGATATTTAATAGAATAGCATCGGGAAACTTTTGCCTCAAAATTTCTTATATTCTATCAAATTATGTTGGCAATATTTATACTCTGCATAGCGGATAATTTTCCATACTTTGAAAAACGACTTTGATCTTGTGCCCTTTAGCTTTGTTTGTTGTTAATACAAACGAGTTCTTATTCATGGATGGCTAGTCAGTGTTTCCCTGATCCCCTTGCATTCAATTAGTCTTAATCACCATTACTTTGTTAGAGCAAATCGAGCAAAAAAAAAGTCATCTAGTACAACTATTAAGATTTATTTCAAATTACCATGGACACCTCAGGAATAATTTTTACACAGCTAACGGAGTCGTTTCAGACATTTTATTCGTAATCGAAAGGTGTTTTCTTTTTTTTTCTGAAATTTCATGTATTTGCTAATAATGTATGTTTGTCCTTAACCCTTTAACTACCAATTTTTTAAAAATCTTTTTATCTACAATCGTGTTGAAAAGGATGATAATAGCTTCTGTATTAAACAAATCTATTCGATTTTCAAATGTTTTTAGACACCCGTGGCTAGGAAATGATGGCTATATATACCCCCCTCCCCACCACCACCAAAAAAAACAACTTTTACTTAGAACTATTTAAGCTGATTTTAAAAGGGTAGTGGGATGTATTTGTTCTGTTGGTAGTCAAAAGTTTAATATAGCAGATCAAAGTAAAATGAATTCAAATATAATTGTAATGCTTTTAGAAAATAAAATAAGGTGTTACAATTTTATTTTATATCTTGTAATAAACGTTCTATAACTATTTCATTTGGATCACACTTTTGAAATCTAAAATACCTCACTAAGAATATTTTTTCCTTATCAGAGTTAATTGGAGAAACAAAAGAAAATGGACCTGAAAAATGTTTTCCTTCTGACTTTTGCTATTTCTAAGCCCACTTCGGAGGATCGAGACACGAAAATCAGTGGGTCGGAGAAAGCGTGAAATTAAAGTTGATGAAGTATTCGAATCGGAAGAAAGATATTTGACTAGCTAAAGAAGAAGAGAATAAAATCTTGCAAGAAACCGTGGCCGTAAAGCGCACTAGAAAAAAAAGCTTAGATCTTTTCTTGCTGAAGATTTATCTGTCTTATTTTTCCTTTGAAAACTGTTTCTCATGAATTCTTTACATCTCGATTTTAAGCTCGGAAGGAGATAAATGATTCGAGAATTGCGAAAAAATGTCTTTGAAAAATGTCGTTTATTTCGTATTCAAAATATATATTTTTATTTCGAATATTTTGAGTGTTTTTTAAAAAGTTTTTGTTTCTTTGTAGATGCATTGTGTTCTTCCTTGTTGTATGTCAGAACACTGATCGCAGAGGATGCGATGAACTTTTTTTTTTTTTTTTTTTTTTGTTTCTGCTCTTTCTCGAATTTGTTCAGTTAATGAAAAGTCAAGAACAAATCACGAATTCGAATATTCATAGAAAAGAGAAATAGGATGTCATTTACTTTGTTTCATAAGGATTCCAAGTTTTACGCATGGTTTTTTTATTGCTATTTTTGTAGCCTAATTATTATAGAGTTATATATTTCAATAAACAAATTGTAAAATGACAGGTTTAAAATCTAAAAACTATTCTAAAGAAATTCAAAATGAATGATATTAATGTAATGACGTTAGGAATGTCTCTAGATGAAGAAAAATGTCTGAAAAGAAAATCTTGGGAAAATCATTAAGTCTTAAACTTAAAAGAAATCACAATAATATTACTTTCGTCATCAGGATGACAGTTGCACTTCTTAAAAAGATGAACTATGTATTGCGGAATTTAAAAAATAATGAATTGGAATTCTTTTACATGCGCAGAAAAAATATTGTTTTTGTGTGATATCGAGCAGTAATGAATTTTTTTTCCGTTAGGGGGAAAAAATCCAATCTTTTTAACGGAATCTTAGAAATTGTTAATTTAGAAAGTAGATGGTTTCGAACGTGCTTCTTTTTTCTTCATATCCGTCAGATGTCTTAACAATTCAATTTGACGCTTTAGAAAAATTTACACTAGATGAAATTTTCAGTTCTTCTAATTTTAAATTTGGTTGGAGAGCGAGTGTGATATTTGAGAAGGGATTCCTTTCTCATAGTTTTCACACCACACCAACTTACGAACTATAAAAGCAGATTTAATTACATAAATAAAGGATGGATTTACTGTATAATGGAAACCCTCGCGGGGCACCTCGATAAGAGGATGAGATGCTTCCGGTATGGTGGTTGGATCTCGCCACCCTGGAGAGAACACAAAAATGTGGGGGATCTGGCTCCTCACATCGATGATGGGACGTACTTCTTTCGGGAAGGGTTGTACCGTGGCCGGTGATGGCCCTTAGAACTCAACCACAATTCCTGCCAGTGTTGATGTTGCGGCTGTCTGTCCGGTCATTCAGTATTATTTAGTGTGCCTTCGGACCGGTTGGAGAGTCAGTGATATGACTTACTGTATAATTGAGTCTAAATTCTTTGATATTCGGATACCTAAATTTATTTTCAGACTTTAATTTCATTTATAGATGTATCAGTAGCCATTTGTGAAATCTTCCTTCCAAAATTAAGCTTTATATTCAATGTTATTCCAAGCCCGATGTATGTCATATCATTAGAGTCTTGCGTAAAACTTACTCCATTAATTAAATATTGCTCTCACGAATATTTTCAGCGCAATTTTCAGCGTGTTTGGCTTATGGAAATAATGCATTGTGATATAAAAATGAATACCACTATATTATGCAATGATAAAATCATGATAAATACACCTGTCGTGAAATTTAAAATGAAATTTTTAATTATTATATTTTTGTTTGCCTTTCCTGAAAATTGATTTTCTAGATTATAATTTTTGACTAGAATTTTTAACTAATGGAAATAATCATATTAATATGTATACGGAAAATACGATATAAAGATTGTTATTTATGGCTTCCCCTCCAAAAACGAAATTTTTTACGTAAAGTCTCCTTAATTTATTTTACTTATTTCAAGTGCAATATTTCATCATTTATATGAATTATTTGTTTTGACTGAAATGCCAATAAAGAAAAGTACAAACTTGTAAAAAAAAACATTAACAAAAGCACTCGTGGAATAAAAGGAAATTTTAAACTCTTGTCTGAAACTTCGTAGCATGGTAATGTTTTCATGATAAAAAATCTTACTATAAAAAATTACTATAAAAAATCTTATATAATACTATCCCAATGACATTTGAAAGTTCCAGGGAAAAAATCGTTTATAAATCCAGAAAAGGTTATCGAAATAATACAAAATGAGATACTTTTAATCCAATTTGATGAAAAATTAAACAAGCAAATTTCAAGAATCAAATAATTTAAAAAAATAAGTTTACTAATTTTAAAAATTAAAGGTTATGTTATGAAAGTTGGCTTCACAATTAAACATATGACTGAATATCTGAATAGCGAACATTGCTTCACCAAATGCGCACAACAAACTAGCATCACTCAATAGTTAATTTTCAAAATTAAAATAATATAAAAATCATTTATTCATAATAATTTTTTTGAAACTATCGAATTAAAAATTCAAAAATTCTACTTTTTAATTAACTGATAATATAACTGAAATTGGGAAAAACATTTTTGTAGTTTTCGTATCATAAATTACGAGAAAATAAAAATTTTTATAGCATTTTGTAATTAAATTTATAGAACACGTTTTTTTACTTTTCTTCCCGAAATAATTTTTAGTGAATTCTTTATAATTCATTTTAGGGGCACTGAAAGGGACGAATGATTTGATAACCAGGAGTGGATCTTTGATTTTTTTGAAAATATCAACTTTATTTTGAAAACAGATTTTTGATTTTTTATGTATTATAATAATTGTTAAACATTTTACGCTTTTTTTTCAACTTTTTGAATACATTTGTAGAATCTTTATTCTTTTGCAAATTCCTGCCATCATTTTTTATTGTGTTTTAAAATTGTATGCAGCATCCGAATCATATGGAATGAAAGCGTCAGTCATAATTTACCAACAGTTACCTAAAGCATTTTTAGTTCATGTGAAATTAGATTTAGATCACAATATTGTTACAAAACAAATAGAATTATTTTGCCAGCTTTCAACTTCATGCATTATATTAATAGCGAAACATTTTCACAATATTTTATGAGTTTTAAAACTAAATAACAAGCAGAAATTCTAAAGATAAATATGTCTAAAAAACGTATGTTTCAAATATGTATCCTCGAGAAATAAATAAGAACACTAAGAACGGATTATTATGATTACCAGTAAACACAAAATGCATATTTTAGTAAGGCCTCGAAAAAAACTATTGATTGTTAAACTTTCTATAAAACGGGAGTTAAATGATTAAATTACATTACATTCATAAAAGGCAATTAAATGGTAGGTGAAACAATCAAAATTGAAAATTAGGAAATGTGAAGTGTAAGATATATATTTAATGCTCTTCGGAACAGCTTGATAATATAGTTTTTGATGGACTATCACCACAATAATATAATTTATCGTATATGTAGATAGAATTAAAACACTTCTCGTCGACTATCTAAGATATAAAAAACTAATTTGTTACAAGAAAACAGTAAAAGGGAAAGTTAATAACCGAAATAAAGATTCCCTTCTTATATTTAATAATAGCCTACTTACTGAAACAATTTACCAGTGAAATATGCTGGAATAAAATACCTTGGGAAAAGAAATGGCGAAGTATTACAGAAAGTATTAAGCATCAAGCTATCGCATAAAATGATGCGAGAAATTTTTCTGTTTTATTTCTTGAGTAAGAGAGATAAATAAGAACATTTAAATAAATAACTCTGAACCCTTTTTTCTGTTTTCCTTTTCCTTTCTTCAATGTTGTTTTGCTAAGTATCTTTCTAATTATTCGGTAGTAAAAAAAAACTGTTTATATTTTTTGTCTCTTTTTAAAGTAACAGCTTAACCTAGGGATGGAGAATATTAAAAAGAAAATGATGCAAAAAAGTTCTTTAATGTGGATTACACACAACCACCACCAGAAGTTTAAAAAAATGACAGAGGAGGGAGAAAAGCAAATCCTACAAATATAGCTTGGTGGTTGAATGAAGAGACTTTTTCGTCATTAAAAAATCTGAAAATGATGCGATCATTTAAAGCAGAAAGCTAAGTGCATTTGACAGTCCAGTCTATAAGGTACCTTTTTCGAATAGCTACTAAACACTTTTTACTCCTTAAAACCTTTTGCTGCTGTGTAAATTAATACTGACATACTTGATAACTAATCTACTACCGAAGAGTAAATTAAGCACGTCATATGATTAATGAGAAATTGTCATCATTAAGTATTTAAAGTGATGCTAAGTGTACTTGTGGCTTGAAATAAATACCTTAGCAAAGCGCAAACATTAAAAACATTATTTGATGGCTTGATTTTAAATAAGGAAGAATGGAATGCTAAATAAAAAATGAAAAATTTTAAAGGATTGCAAATTAAAGAAATGCTTATTTTTTTCCTTATCAGCTGACTTTGGCAACCAGTATTTTTCCCTCTCGTAAATTATTACTAAAATTTCAACTAAGGTTCTTCTATGGTAAAATTTTTCGACACTTCAAATGCTGATAGACATATCAACATTTGAACCCGTTCTGTTCATTGCGCTGTGCATTTCCCTTATTTTCGGATTATATTTCGGTGCCACTATTTATATCACAGAAAAGTGCAGAAGGACTGAGAAATGATAGCATTTTTATAAATTCTTTGCATTGATGGATTCCGAATTTAAATCTTAATTGTAAGCACAAAAAATAATTTCAAAAACTTTATTAAAGGCATGATTTACACTGATATGAAAAAAAAATTAACATAAAATAATCTAGTTTTCATATGTTGAACATCATTTCTCTCCGGTGGGGTACCTCAGATAAGGGAATAATATCCGTTAGGGTGATTGGGTTTTTGACATTTTAGTGGATTCAGCCACACCACCACCAATGGGACGTTCTTCTCAAGGGCGATTAGGACTTAACAGTAGTTCCTGGCTATGCTGTTTTGGTGGATCATTCATAATTTCCGTATGTCTTCGATTGGGCCTGAGTGGCCTCATATGATCATTTTGATCATCAACAATGAGAAAAAAATATGAATATGATAAAATATTCGTATTAATAGTGAAAATTATTTGAGTTCCATTTCAACACAGAAATATATTGTTTTAAGGTATGCTACACTATTTTTTAAATGTTGATTAAAAATTAAAGAAATATGCTATTATCAAAAAAGTTGTTTTGAATTGTGCATAAAAATCATATTTTGTAGTAATTTTTTCCAAAGTCATCTTGGAAAAATTCAGAATGTTCGTGTAATTTTTATTTAATTAAAATTCTATTGAAAGTATCAAAAATTGTTCTAAAGAGCACCCTTCTACCTTCCAAAGTATGATTATTAAGTTGGTAACTTTAGATCAACTCTATTTTTAATGTGATAGGTATTAGGTCGTATATATTCATCATTATTTTTAGTAGAGATTGAATTTCTTTCACAGTGGGTACCATTCATTTTTAAAGAAACATCATTCATTAAGATATTTAAAAGAAAAACTGAGTTCCTTTTTTAAAAAAATACTTACGTGATCCTTGACACTTGATCCTGCACTCGAAATCCTGCTAAGTATTATCGATGTAAAAATTACCTGAAGAAGGTTTCTTGAAATCAATGATGATAGAAAAATCTTCTCTATCAGTATAAGATGTTGCAATATTGATAAAGAGTAAACAAAATTGCTTAAAACAATTACTAGATATTTGTAAACTCATTATTTACGAAAAAAATTAATTCAAAGAGATCATCGGACTGTGTATTGAGTAGGCCTAATCAATTATAATATATATAATAAATGAAAAATTGTGAAGTGTGAGTTCCCATTCAGCAAAACATTGATTCCAAAATAAGTGTACTTCATCCAGAATTTCTAACATTGTGGACAATATGATGCTGGATTAATGAAAACTAGAGAAGGAGATTCGCACTTCTAATCTAAAATGTAGAAGCATTTCTAAATTTTGGGGCTGGTTTGTGTGACTGTGTTTACACAATTTTCTAAATTTATTCATAATTATGTCATATTGCACATGAAAAATGTCATTTGACATTGTCGATTGTGTGTAAACGCTGAAGCAAAAACTGATAATTAAAAGATTCGCTGTAAAACATTAAAAATATGTTTTTAAATATTAAATTTCGGAAAGTTTTTGTAAAAATATAAATGAAAAACAAATTTATCAAAATGTTAAAGAAACGTGTAAATGCCTTTTTTTACAACATTATGACGCTAATTCATTTCTGACAATCCTTCCGTATTGTGGATATATTACCAAAAAGGTTTTTTCAAATTAAAACAGATTTCAAATTACTCTAGAGGTCAAATGAAGCTTGAAGCATTTTTTATGATGGTAGAAAAATTATCTATATTTACAGCAGTATATAGCCAATAGGCTTTATAATGTTAAAATTTTAATTCAATCATATCATATTTAAGGTAAAAGGATTGTAAAGAAATGATGAAAGATTGCATAATGTACTTATTAAAATAATTTCGGATGAAAATTTCATGAAAAGGAAATCATATTGTGAATTTGACGGGATTTTAATGATATTATATATTTGGTTTGGAAATAAGGATAATTTACAGGATAAATGAACAAAATCCATTATATATAAGATATTAAATAAAAATCCAAACCGTCTTGTCCACCATTATTATGGTGCATTGCTATATATATATGCGTTTTTTTTTGTTTGTTTTTTTATGAACTAAAGTGCTTCTGAATGGATGTGATTTTTTTCTTATCTTATCAGTCACGTTTATTATGATGTGAATCTTCCGATAACACTTATTCTCCGATGAAATAAATATCTTGAAATTCAAAACTTTAGCTGTTGATCGGATTAAATTCTACTGAAATCTTGCAGTTCATCTTATTGATCTTCCCCCAAAATTCCCTGGAACCTGTCTTCTGCCTAAATTAGTCTCAGAATTTTCAGGATGTCCTTTCGTTTTACTCTGAAGAGTAACGATTTCTCCAAGAGGTATAAAATGTTTTAGATTGATTCTTCCTTTAGTCTCCGAAAACTACCCTGAGAGTTAATCTACGAATTTACAAACTGAATTTAGAATTTGCAATGATTATTTATAGAAGATTAATTCGTCAAACAATCGCCTTAACGTTAATTTTGTAGAATGAATGTGTTAATGAATTGTTTCACAAGTTGGAATAATTTTGGCTTATGCCTTCACAAATTTCCATCTTAGAATAGGGAATTCTCCTTTACCCTGGTGGTCAGTACAAAAGAGTTTCAATTCATATTCAAATATTCAGGCCGCAAATATTTCGGGTTCTGCTTAAATATATTTAAATCTTTTATGGAAATGAATGACAAAATAAAAATAAATAACATTAGTGAAGTATGATAAGCTTAAAATATTTTTATATAGTGAAAAGCGTAGAATGCATATCATATATTGCGCCCTTTATACTCACATAATCTCCTTCTTGTGTACAGCCACCCACCCCGCCACCCCTGAATATAGCAGTATCGACAACAATACTCTTTGAGATTATTATTTTTCTCAATAAAATACAAAATTGGTTTGCAGATATTACTCTTTGACGATGCAAACTAATAAATCTATTTAAAAATTTTTCATAATTTTCAAATTATTTTCCTTTTTATAAACTTTCTTAATACTTTACAGTCGAATTCGAATCCAATTCATTTTTATCCAATTTGATAATTACATGACGGTATTGCATTTTACAATGTCTTGGTGAGAATTTAAAGTACGAAGAAAAACAATTACACGTGATTTTCAGAATATTGCCAGCCTCAAATATTGGCTTCTTCTCTTTCTGTTGATTTTGCTGGAACCTAAGATGGAATGTGGTTATGGCCGTACTATACGATCCCAATCATTTCACTATAAATTGACTTTTAACCAAATTGCGCGTATCAACTTTGAATTGTTATTTTGAGTCAACTTTTCTCGACTGCGACTTATACATCAGCAATTGCTTCAGGTTGATTTCTTTATTGCTTTCAATTGTAAGAATAGTTGTGACTTCTTAGAAACACTCCACAAAAAACATATTTTTCATTAGTAATAACCGTCCGAGACATTTGCACATAATTCTGCTATCATTCTTTATTATGAAGAGGTTTACCATTTCAGCCAAAAGATCAAATCCGCTAGTATTAGAATTATATTCATAAATCAAATTTGGTTGTTCTTTACGTAACTTTTTTGTTGCTCTAGAATTTCTTTTAAGTAACAGGATTGGAAAAAGTGAAAGTAATAAATGGTATAGAAATTTACAGAAGAATTATCATTCCAGTGATACATAAATGCTAAACTCTCATATTTGTCATCATTAAGTTAAAAAAATATATATCAGCAAAATAAAAATATATTCTTTATGCAGCGATAACGGATTCCTCCTCGGAAATGCATGAGATTCTATTTTCACTTTCACTTTCAATGGAAACTCAACTAGGAAAAAATTCTTTCTTTTAACGAATAAGAAAAAATAATCAGTATTTTTAATGCAGAATCTGGCAATTGAATGAGTTATAAAATGCATTCCTCATCTTATGTATTTTTAGCAAAGAGGGTCCTTTTTAAATTGCTCACAGATTTTTAGAAGTTTTAGATAATTTTTAATTTTACGGGATTTTTCATTTTCCACTCATTTTTATTCGATTTTTCTTATTGAGAATTTTGATTTTTACGGTTAAGATAAAATTGAATAGTTTCAGATTTCTCGATTTTTCACTCTTACCTAAGAATTTTCGAAAATGAATCATTTACCTTTTATAACAAAAAAAAACATCTTGTGTAATAACCTAGTTTTCCATGCTAGAAAAAATATCAATAAATTATTAAAAGACAAATAAACAAATTGTATTAATATTAAAGGGAGCCTTTGTAAAAGTTGAAAAAGTCAAATTTATATCATTACTTTGTTGGAATGTAATATTTAGAAGGCTATTTCACATACAAGCCGTGACTAGAAAAATTGGAAAATGAGATATGGGCTCGAAAAATTTCGAAATAAGCATCATTTTCTGATATCTGTCAGAAAATATTTTATTCAAAATTCAATATAGAAATGGATACTTTTTTGCAATTCAATTATTTTTGCAAATTTTAGTAGCGAAATTTTTAACACAAAACAAATAAAAAATAGAGTATTTAGGGTTGCATTTGTATTAGAAAAATATTAAAAATGAAATTTAATTTTTATTGCCTACGGCATCTAATCCAGCGCCAGCTTTTCTATTTAGTGTTCCTTCAAACTGTACTCCTAATGCATACAGTTATATTATTTTGTTTATGAAGTCATTTTTCCTTAATAAATAGTATCACACATTTATATTATTTTATTTGAAAAGAAATTAGATTTTGAATCTGATGAGCATCCATTTTAATGACGCTCAAATAATATCCAAATATTTTATACTAAAATTTTTTTAATGATTAATGACACAATGATTTATAACAGAAATATCTAATTTCCATTCCAAAAAACGCAAATTATTGATTGAACGTACCCTGCACAAAAGTTATAATTGGCACAATCCTTCAGAAAAGTATTCGAAGCATGCTCTTTAATCCGATACTAATTAAAATTGAAAACACTTGTAGTAGTCTCGTTATGATTTTCAAGCAACGCGTTTTTTGGTTTTCAGATTTAAACACAATAATTTTGGGATAGAAACATGTAATTTTAAATTCATACTCAAATTTCACCAGATTAAATTGAATCAAATGCCTGTAACAATTTTCAACATTGAGTAAGCGATGGATGAATTATAAAAAATATATTTTGAAATACAAATGTTGAAGAATTTCTATTACTCTGAATATATTTGAAATGATGGTGACTTTTTGACTGAATTTCTTATTTTAAATTGAAATACTCAATAGAAAAAAAATAATATTTTTTAAAAATATATAACTTTGTTTTATTTTTTACTAATTGTTAAATTTATAAATTAAACGTTTTTTAATGGAAAATTTAAAGTATTTTGAATTTCATCACATAAACTAAACTTAAAATATCGTCATTCCAAATTTTATTCGTCTTTCATTTAAATAATTTTAAAGATATATAACAATCACTAAAAACTTTCAAAATAACACGATTTTCGTTTCCCTTGTGGTTAGGCATAGGGAGTGCACGTCAATTTTATAAAAAATTATCTGGAGGTAAAAAAAAAAAAATGCTAAGATAGAACGGGATGCAAAACATTTTTTTTTGTACGTTGTTTTAGATTAGGTTATTTTCTTCCATTTTAAAAGTGTGGGTAAAAAAATCGATAAAAGTGTGAAAGATTCTACAGTACTTATATTTGAAGCGAATTTTCATTTGGGATAGACGGTTCTTGCGAGATTTTTGAAGAAAAAAAAACACAAAATCGAAATTATGTACAACATATATGGAGTTAAATATACGAATGTAAAAAACAATCATTGAATAAAATGTAAAAATATCTCTATATGTGTGCGTAATGCACTGCCAAAAGACAGATTAAACATCTTTTTTTGAATGAAATGGAACTTAAGCTTATAATTAATACGATAAATTAATTATTTTTATTTAATACTTTGTTTGATAGAATCTATATTAAATAAAGGAGGAATTCTTAAAAAAATATTTTTAATATCATTTGACGGAAACATGAATATGCAGCTTTATTCAATTGATTAACAGCTTTATTCAATTAATGCTATATTTATAAAAAATGTTTCACAACATAAGCAAATGTCTTTTTTCAGCTTATTTAAAAACTTAATTTATTTTATTATTAATTTATTTAAATTTATTTTATTATTACTGAATTCATTTAGAATAGTTTTTATTTTAAACAAATACCTAAAAATATTATTTAACTATTATTTATTTTATTTTTTAATTAAATATATAAATAAAATCTTTGCTATTACGCATCACTTCTAAGCTTAAACTTCAAAATGATCGTTCTTAGATCAAAGTTACTTTTCCAATGACTGAAATGTAAAAGTTTGCATATATTGAAACAGTCTTAAATTATTTTTTCTCGAATGTCTCCAGACATTTGGAACTCATTTCTCTAAAATTTCATATTTGGGTATTTTTTCATTATGCAAAATTAATTAAAACGGACAACATTAAGTAAATGGCAATTCGAAAATTTGAAATTATGTGAATTTAAATATGTAGAAGGTTCCGTATGCAAATACAGCTTACGTTTTTAATGGCAATATAATCACCAATAGAATGGCATATTTTTCTTAACTTTACTGATTACAAACAATAAGGCGAGTTCCGATAATTTTTGATGGAATATACAAATCATCACAAAGAAAAAATTGCCATCCAGTTTGGGAAAATGCCTTCCATAAAAATATATAGGTTGCATTCACATAAAGGACAATAAACATATTTACATTTACATAATCTTCAAATTTCCCAGTTGCGACCCACTCATTTTTAATCTTTTTCGATTCTGTACAATGGAAAATTCTCAGTCACAAAATTTTGGACAAATATGCTCAAAAATTGCCACAGCTATACAAGAAAAATATTTAAGAGGTTGTTTCAGTAATGAAAGAAGATTAAGTGAAAATTTGAAATCCATGCTTTTATTTGTGCATTTAATTATGATAAATATTAGATAAATAGTATGTTAGAAGCCTATTGTATGACGTAATCAAAAATGTCGTGAAGCAATTATTATTAAGGAACAATTAAGGTTTAAATTAAAAAAGGGTACTTTCCGAGCATCTGAAAAATAAACGTCATATACTTATTTTCTAAAATATTTTTTTTATAACTCAAATATAAATAGCATTATACTGTTGATTTGTATGTTGAAATTTCCACTCAACAATATTGTAAATCATTTCTAAAAATTTAGTATTCACTCTCAAGTAGTTGCTCCATTTTGAAGTAATTGCATTTGAATTTTATTCAATCATGTTTCATTTATTTATATACTTCGCACTATACACATTTCGCTCTTTGTACAAAATTTGCTTTTGTCTTTTTCAATAAATTAAGAATTTCGAAATTACACCCGTAATAATAATCAGATCGCATTTGTCCCAAATGAATATCCTTTTAAATGTAATCAGATTACAATATGTTGCGGATTATGCCTTTTTTCTTCCTCTTGATCTTAGTGTTTATTCTAAAAAGAAAAAATAATTTAATTAAAGCAATGATCGAAAACGTGATTTCTTTCCATTCCATTTCAACTATTTTTTTAGTGTTGTCAGAATATATTTCTGTAAAGTTAAAATGTTCATAAAAAATATGAAAAATATGATGTCCGGAAAGATTTTCATAATTGCTACATGCCTTAAAAAATAATTGACGGAAATGAGGAAAATTTGGAACAGTAATGTTTTAGATTTTGCTTCTGCGATTGGCATTATAATTTTTTAAGAGTTTCTATTAAAAAAAAATTAAGTTAAGAATTGAAGAATAAATTAAAAATATAAAAATTCATATTTTCATATTTTTAAAAACAATGACTTTTGTTTTGTTTTGTAAGAGTTTATTAATGTATATTAAGAATTGTTTTCATAGCCTTATAATGAATTGAAATATATTGAAGTAGCAGGAATTCTCATTTAACTTTTGGGAATTCAAAATTTTAGTTACGTATAGTCCCTAAACTTTTACTCAAAGTTATTAAATGCTATATTTAATCGGGCTTTTTTAATCTGAAGAATTCAAGTGTTTATTCGAAGCTAGGAATTATTTTAAAATCCAATTTGCGTAAATCTAAATATAGAGAAGATCTCATACATGAAGAAATATTTCATACACTTATAAAGAAAATATTTATACAGGAAAAGACATTAATAGGTTTATTGTGCGACAATAATTTCGGAATAAAGAGCAATTTCAGGATATTTTTTAACGGATCTTATCGAAACATTATCAAAAAAACTTCCACCTGCTGTTTTAATGAATAAGTCAAAAATCTATAACATTTTTGTTGATTGTTTTCAAATATTAAAAAAAAAGACGATTGTTGTATATTTTGTCTTCTATATTTAACTGAGAGTTGGATCCGAACTTGAACTAGCTTGTAAGCATAACTTGAGCGTAACTGAACCACGGATATAATATTCTAAATAAGTAAACATAAGCCGTACGAGTAATGAATACGAAATGCAGATTAATTAAGCTGTGTTTGAATGCCTGCTCTGTATTATTCAATGTACAGCAGTATAAGTAATCATCCTACATAATATATTTGCTTGGTTATGCCATCGTGATTGCAATTAGGACAATTAATATAAATAAGTAAATAAATTACTACTTTCTTCCAGAAAGAATGAAATTAATGTGAAAATAATGGACGCAATTTTTATTAAAATTAAGTTATGTACATTTAAACGAATTAAATTCCTGATCTAAACATTTGAAAAATTACCATGTGAAATATGTAATTAACATCCTCATGCGAAAATTATACATTTTTTGTGTGTATATAAATATATAAAATCAATGTACCAAGAAAAGTTTGATTAAATACATCACTTCGACTTTCCATTTCCTTCAAAGCAGACTATGATTTAGATGATAATAAAGGTTGAAAATTAGATGTTTCAATTGTCTTGAAATATCTTTCAAGTTTGAGATTATCTTGTCTTATTGTGAGTATCATAAATTGATTACAGTGTCAGACATTGTGCTTTTAATTTAATTTTCGATAACATTTCGAACAAAATTTACACAAATAGAATTTATTTTTCCTTTTATATGTAAACATGCTAAATTTGCCGGCATCATGGAATAGGGGTAGAACGTCTTTCCCGTTATCTGCCCCCCCCCCCTGTAAAAAGGGATTGTGCAAGAAAATGTGACGCATGAAGAACTAAGTCGTACTCTTGGCCCTAGTTGGCGCTACTGAAAAAAAAAGAGACTCTCACTCGGCTTAAATCGCTGACAGATAACTGTAAAGTGCCGCAAGTCACAGCAACAACATGCTAAATTTACCACCAATCAGTTTGCATTTTTATATGTTTGCATTCTTTTTACTGGTTCAAAAGCCGTAAAAGCGGCATTTTCCAAGAAGCTTCTGATCTGAAATATTCATTCTATTTTCTACTATAGTTTGTCTTAATTTTAATAAAAATTTTTTATTTCAACTTGATACGCTATCTATAACAATTGTTTTAAATGTTAAGTTAGAATTCAAACTCATCCTTCCAAATATTCAGGATTCAGCACAGCACACTTCTGGTTTTATTGTTTAATACATACACTAGTCAATTGACCATAAACTAATTCATCATATATTTCAGTCTATCAAATAACAGAGAGCATTTTAAAAATTAGAAGTTCATATTATTCAAAGCCTAAAATTTTAATAATCTGCGCGAACATCTTTGGCAAATGTAATTCCGCGTTATGCAATTTGTTACACATTTAACTTTAATTAGAGCTGAAACCACGAGTAAAAATAACTTTATTTTGTTAAAGTTTGAAGGAAGGGCAGAAGTTTTGCCCTCTCCCTCTTTCCTCAGATTTATTTTACAGGCAAATTTACAAAGTGTTTTCTGTAACTTTATACTTCTGCTCCTTCTTGGATGACTGGCTTGAAAGTAAGAATTAGGCATCATCATAATTATAAAATGGTAAAAAGAATATAATTTTTGAAATACATACACTTTTTTTCAGTTAACCTTCACACATACTCATATATTTTAGGGTGACAGCCATCCGACGAAGCGATGTTTCAATTCTTGCTACGAGGAATTCATCGATAGCCCAGGAGATTTCGTAATCGAGATCCTCTCAAGAACTGAAAAGTTCTTGAAATGTATAAGACTTAGGGAGCGGGGAACATAATCGTAGATATCTCACTGGTATCTGATCCTCAGCAAATGACTGAAATATGTTTGGAAGCGCCATACTATAGATTTAAGCGAGTGTCTGCAGAAATGTCATCGTATGATAAAGAATGATATAAATGTTCTCATATAAAATTGAATTTTTATTCATGAAAGTCTACATCGGTTTTGTAAGATAATAAGGGAATGGGGAGCATAGCAAAAATTTCTACATAATAAAAATAATTTTAGTTTCAATAAAAATTGCACTTAAATTAAAACTGAAGGGAATATATTGAGTGTATGCCAATATATCTGGAGGGAATCCTCAAGGGGATGGGGGAAACACTTCTTCGATAATCTTCAAAATCAAAAAGATCCAGGGAAATATTTATTTTACTGAATATTTAATGGCCATTTGACTTGTAATGCTCTTCAGGGCAAAGGTGATAAGTGTTTCTGTGAGAAAGCAGCGGGTGTGATCCCACATAATATCAAAGTATTGGTTCTTTGGAATAAGTAATGCAAGCAAAAGCCGTTTAGTTGGATGGAAATGGAACTGAGAACTTTATTGAAATTCCAACTTATTAGAAACTATAGTATTCAAATTCTATAGAAAAATATAATAAACTAACTAACCATCCTAAATAACATTCTCAAATCTGTAAAAATCTGTTACATTACATTTATCTCAAAAATTTGGAGACTTTTCTGTACAACTTATAGATATTTCTCTTTCTTCAATTGATCTTGTTACTCTCACAATATCATTTATTTTATCTTATCGGAGTTTCCAATTCAAATTAAAAATACAGGTTAAATGTCTTTGAATTTTCCTACTTCCAAATAAATGTCAGTAAGATCTTTTAAGAGTTTAAAAAAACGAAATAAAAATCATTTGGCTGTAAAGAGCACGAAATTAAAGTTGATGAAGCATCCGATTCGGAAAAGGATGTTTGACTCGAGAAAGAAGAGAAAGGCAGAGACTCGCGACATATAACAAGGAGCGCACACACGTCCAGAATTTTTTATTTTTTTTTTATTTTTCACTTTTTTTTTCTCTTCTATGATGAAGATTTATCTTCTCTGTCTTACTTTTTTTATCGAAAATTCTTTTGGGTGCATTCTTTACATTTCATTTTTGTGCTTCGAAACAGATGAATGATTCCAGGGTTAGAGAATAAGTTATTTTAACTCTTCGAAAATATCAAGTTTATTTTGAATATAACATTTTTTCTTGGCATATTTTGAATGCTTTTGCGATACATTTCTTTTTCGGAAGATTCATTGTATTATACCTTTTTGGTTATTGAGATTTCATCATGCACTCTGTTACAGACGAATGCGATATCCACATTTGAATTTTGATTTTAAATGCCTTATTGTATCATTTGTAGGTAATATACGGCCTGGTACCGATCTCGAACATGCGTAGTAGGAGGAAATTGGACGATTCTATTCATTATCACATTAGAAGATCCTCAAATGATGGTTAGAGAAGATTTAATTAACAAAGAGTTTGGATTATTCAGTTTTGCATTTTCATTAAATTAATGAAATGACTTAAAAATCTATTTCTTTCTCCTACTACATTGGCTTGACCATTTACATATATCCCAAAGTATACATAAATCTAATGATAATACTTAACAACGTTGATGGTGATCTAGAATGAAATATGGCGATCTTCGGGCAAAATTCGTAAACGAGAAACCTTTCAGTATCTTTATCTGTGTTAATATCAACTTGCAAAAAATTCGGAAAACGTTTTTCCAAGAGAATTACAGATGTACGATACGCTGAAATAACCATTTCAGTTTATTTTACGTCTATTTGTCTATCTGTGTATAAGCAAGCATTAGTTTAGTTTTGTTTGTTTAGTTCCAATTAGTTTAGTTTTGTTATATTAACGTCCAATTTTATAGCAACACTAGGGCTATTTTGGGACAGATTTCGTCATTTTGAACCACTTTTAGATAACGAGAACGACATCTGAGTTGGCCCCCCTCTCAAAGCTTCCAAATCACATTGATCTTTAAATATCATGATCATTAAATATATTCCCATTGATCTTTAAATATCATGATCATTAAATATATTCCCAT
>JAPMOR010056579.1:150400-175674 GCA_026543865.1 Argiope aurantia | reverse complement strand
TATTCCCATTGATCTTTAAATATCATGATCATTAAATATATTCCCATCGATCTTTAAATATCATGTTCATTAAATATATTTCCATTGATCTTTAAATATCATGAATTTCTGTTGAGATAAATGGTTGATGGCAATTACCGGGGAAGGTTGATTATTCCTCTTGACTTTAGTTTACTTATATTAAGTCTCATTTAAAAGCAACACTAGTGCTATTTTGGGGCGGACCTCGTAATTTTGAAACGTGGTCAGATGATGATGACGACACCTGAGATGTCTTCACACCAGCAGGAGTTTGTTTGACCCCGACGAATTTAACGTGCATCAGAACCGTTTACACGATGGTTCTTCGCTGGAATCGGTTCTCGAATCTGAAATCCTCCGGTTACGAAGCCGATACCTTATCAACAGGCCACCGCGAGCCTAAACGGTTTTCCAAGATGATTGTAGATGTATGATACGTTAAAATAAACACATCAGTTTGTTCATCTATATTTATTTTTCTGTCTGTGAATAAGCAAATATAACTGAATTCCAAATGCAACGCACTAGATAAAGGAATTCCGTATGAAATCTTGAGACCAAAAATTTACATGCATGTAATTTTTTGGATATACAGGTAAGAAAATAAAGAGGTTTCAGATGCGTATCAGATAGCTTTACAAGGCAACAAGGCTACATTAAGAAAACGAGAATATACGAAAAGGTCAAAGGGGAGCTTTATTAAGCTATTTTTTTCCACGTTAGCAAGTAATTCCGGGATTTTTTCCATAAAGCAAAAGCCCTCTCCGTACTTCTTTCAGTAAAATAATCCTTCTTAATCGGTTACATTTGGTCCCGAATCAGAGACGTTTGCAGAAGGGGCTCTTTTCAAGGCTATCGCCAATCGTCTCAAGAGGGAGAGACAGAGAGTATGAAGGAACAATTTGCGCTTTCTCACTCAAATATTTATTTCGTCTAACCCGCGCGGGTGATGAATGGTGGGAATCGAACAATTGATCAAGTGTCGCCGGAACCGTCACCTACAAATGCTCTGGAGATTAATGAGGACCACCGAGAAAGAAATCTCGTGCAATGAAAACACTGGAATCACTCCAATAGGAAAGCAAGCCGGGGACTTTCAATTATTCACTTAGCAGCTGCGGGATGAAAAAAAAATCCGTCGGCTGCCGGACTCGAATGCCAACACAACAGTCATGGAAACGGAACTTCTGCTAACCTAATAAAACGCCCGCTGCTAGGAAGGATTCCGAGGAGCTATTCGAAGGTAGAAAAAAAAATCTAAAATAGAATTTGTAGTTGTAAAGGCTAACACTCATTTAATGTATTTTATGTATTTTTAATGTTTCACAACTGAATATGTAATGTAAAATTTAATTTCTTTTCTATTGTTTTCTATACCAATAAGCGATTTCTCTAGAGGGTTCTTTATTGTTTGTAAGAGTCCAATGTCATCAAATGTCGTTTTTTCCTTCGTGCTAGGCGGGGTTGCCCTTCTGCGGCCCCATCAAATTTCCCGTATGACCTCTGGCTAGGTCAGGGTATCACACTAGGTTGACGGAAAATAACGATGTTTTGGAGAAATGTTGATTAAATTTCTATCAACAAATACTCAAAGCAATATTAATAAAACTCAAAGTACATTTCTAAGGTTCGCCGAGGAAATTCTGGCTTCAGATATTCAATTATTTATTTTATTATGTTAAACAAGAAAGTACGTCATGCCATATCAAAATTAGGACATTTGCTCCCTGGTGCTTAAAAACTGTTCTTTCCCCATGTAAATTATCGATGAAATCAATTTCTCAAAACAATAAAAATTCTATCCTAAAACTGAAACGCGACAAAGACAAGAGGACGTTTTCTTAAGTCTTTGATTCAGATTTCCCAAAAATAGATAATGGAACAGGATTGAAGAATCAAATCTTCATGTTTAAATCACATGAATTTGTACAATTAATTTTCATTAAAATGGCTGAGGCTTAAAAATGGCATGGCATGTTATGAAGGAAAAACTGAATGTTCTTTTCAAAATATTGGATTACGAATACAACCATTCTTCACTTCCGAGATCACCTTTTGGAAGGATGGTCTTCATTGGAAAGGCCCAGGCACTTCTTTACTGGAACTCTGGCAGTGTTCGGAATTATATGAGCTCTTGTGGCTCCATGACAATACAACATTGGCACTTAATTGTTTACGAATTGTCGTGGGGTCTGCAAGTATAAGTAACAACTTCTGCTTTGCAAGATTATTAGCCATCCGTGAGCTGTGAATGTTTGGTCTGTAATTTTTAACGTGTGCTTATTATGACAGGATAGAGTTTCCCCAGTGATTTTCTCAGGTGGCCAAACAGTTTATGGAAATATTTTCCATTAGTAAAGAGATATCTAACCTGACAAATCATCCGTTGGATCAAACATTGGACCGACAATTACAATGGTCACTGACAAAATGTTTTATTTTAACTTGGAGAAATCCACTGAATACTTGTACAATATTGTACTTGCTCATGGAAAATTATTCAAGTTTTTCTTTCTGGAAATTGATGAATGAAATAAGTAATTTTTGTAATTTACTTACTTTTTTGTAATTTACTTTCTTTTCTTATAACCCAGTGTCATCGGTTGATCGAGCTCCAAATTAAAATACTTTCATTGATAGGAAAACTGCTGCAAATTCCATGGCAATAATTTTACGTACTAAAGAAGAAGAAAAAAAAAAGAAACTAAAAATAGTCATTAGAGGCAAATGCATATGGAAAATTATATCATTTTCATAAAATTGTATGTGAAAAATCTTAAACTGAAGTGTAGCTATTCATTTGTGCTTCAACGATTTAACTGGAATCTTCTAGTTTAAATAAATAAATATGGTTCCTAAATATATCATCTTAAAAGCGAAATGTATCCATTAAGCTTCAAGGTCCGTCATTCATTAACCAAATATGGATCTTACCTTTTTAGAAAAATTATGATGAGAACCTCATTGTATTGAATGAATCTAATACCATCAATAAACACACGAATTGGCACCGTCTTCTCCGCTTTGTAAACACTTTAAATTCTTCCTCTGATGAATTTGAAGTGCATTTAGAAAATCAAATGGATAAGAATAAAGAATTCTCTATTAATTTGCGCCTATTCAATTACCAACATTTGCGCTGATTTTCAAATTTTTTCCTTCATGTAGCATTTAAAAATGGTAAAAATTTCAAAGGTATTATTTTGCTACTTCCTATTGCTTCCAAATAAGTGGCAACTTCTGAAGCTATAGCTTCATTTCTTAATAAAATGTAATTCCGAACATATTTGAGATTGTTAAATTCATTCATTAGTCTGATCAACAATAGCTTAGAATAGTTTGCTGATTGTCTCCTTTTCAAAACCATCATTTTTTTTTTTATGTGGGAACACTGTGCAAAGAAACAAGACTTCAGTCAAAGGAGATTCTATCCCGTCGGAAAACGGATTATATTAGTTTAAAATATATAAAAATACTCAACATTGTAAAGGTTGGATATTTTGAAATCGATGCTTCTAATAAAAAATCCTTCATTTCTATCTATCGATTATACACACATATTTTAAAACTACTTTAATGATATCTCTTGTTCTCGAACATATTCCCGAGTTCTTCAGTCTTAATTCATTATTATTATTCAGTTCTAAAATGATTCCTCTTCATTCTATACCATCTTGCTTCTGATATATATAACTATAATTTATGGCTAACAGTTTATAAATCTCTGTTTATGCTTAAAAATCCTTTTATAGATATGACAGTCGAAGATGAGTATAAAAAGGATAATACACTAATGATATGGTATTACATAAAAGCTATTTGGTATTGGTTTGGTTTGGTAAGGAAAGATGCGAGTTTGAAAACTATTTCTTCCTGGTTAATATTTGAAATTATTTTCCAAACGAGACACATTTGTGGACCCATTTCTTCTAAATTCCCAGAGAAAGATAACTCGCAATTATATAATGAAGCCTTTTATCTATCTCAAGTGCTGTCTGCTTTTTCAGGGCAATTTCAATAAATTGAAGATTTTGCATTTTTCCATAATTGATAGTTTTCGGCAAGTACGATTAAAATCAGTATAACTTGTGTAGCAGAATTCCGAAATTGATATTGCGTTTCGAAAAGTGAAAAAGAAAAACTTTCACCACAATTAATTTTTATTGGAAAAAGATGTTATTAATTATCCTAGTTATTTTCAAAAGTATAAAAATATTGTCTTTCAATAGCTACTTTTAAATTTCTAAATGAATTTTTCGTGTCTTCATTACGAATAAAAACACCAAATTTTGAAAATTTCATTTGAAAACTTTGAAGGCGTTTTATTTTCTTTTGCAAATCATGAAATACAATTAATAATGATGCTTTATTGCTCTAAGGTTTGATAATTGTTTAAGAATATCTCGCCTGGTTCTTCTTTCCCTTTATTTTGCATCGTTTAAAAGATTCCACTTTTGCAAACAATCGCTCAGTACCAAATATTCTCTTTTTGATCGAGATAGTTTTTTTTATAGTGAAAAATTATTATAAGCCTTTCTGACCCTTTTGCACCTAATGAATACGAGCCTGTGGAATTTTAATTTTTTTCATTATCATCTTATTATATAATAACCTAAGATTAGAAAGTTCTTTAAATATGCTCAAATCATTATTTTGTCTGTGCAAAAAACCTTACTGAACATTTAAAGTACAAAATAAATCAGTCTTAAGGACATAATCTTAATTTTAACTCTCTAAATGTGTGTTATTTTTTGACTAGCTTTTATTTTTTTAAGTTCATTATCTGAATATTAACCGAAACAGTTAAAGTAATGTAATTAATAAACTATTATAAAATACAATGTTTATTTAAATTGATTTAAAATAATATTTTTCATCATTTGTAATCATTTATCACCTTTTAAGGAATCCCGAATTATCAATATGATGTCTAATAGTTTCTTCAAATTTATTAAATGTCTCTTTATCCAGTTAAGTCTGACTAAACAAATAATTTTTCATTTTGAACATTTTGATTCAGCTCAACATTTACAGTTACGGAATCCAATGGATATTTTCTAGATATTCTCACCCTACTTCCATTAATACTTGATAAGAATCATTCATATTGGCGAAAACCCCAAATTCATCATCAGAAGAAAAAGTCGTTTCAGCGATATTTCTACCCCATGACGTATGTCGCCCTCTAGAGGCGAATATGTGAGATCTCATTTAGGTTAAAAATGGTTCATTTAGATGCCATTTAGGAGGGAGGCAATTTCTTTTTTTTGTTTCTATGGTTTATACTGTGTGTTTAATTTCTTCCTGTAATGATGAGAATGAAATACTAAATTTGGAAAAATATATAATTGCACTGACTGGTTGAAATTAAAAATTTGACTCAAATGCATAATATTCTTTTTTCTAAAAGCTCAATGATTAAAGATTGCTTCAATGCTATTTTACTGGAAATTTTTTTTAAATGCATTAAAAAAACGGAAATAACGGTTCTAAAAATCACGAATCAATATTATAAAACAAATATATTAATTTTTATTTTCATCGATCATATAGGAGAAATAAAAAAAATACTTATATTTTACAAATTCGAATATTACTCTTAATAAACAATAAATTTTTGAAAAAATTTCTGTTTTAAACAACTGAATTTTACTGATAATGCACGCAACCATAACACAAAGAAAGTTTTTTTCAAAAGAGATTGACAAAAATAAATGTCTTTCCAGATATGCTTGCAATTCAGTGCTCCCCGACCAAAGGAAGTTATTCTGGATTTTAGAAAGTTTAAAGAAAAATTCTAAACAGATGTCTTTGAATTGATTCAATTTTCACCTTTTCTTCGTTGTTTCTGCTTGTTTTGAGATTTCACAAATATTCTAGGTCGAAACCCTTTATAACAAACAACTTTTGCCCACAGAGATTCAATTTAAACTATATATGCTATTATTAGCAGAATCATTTATCTCGTTTATTCAACAAAAGTGTCAATAATTTATTGCTAGTGTCAAAATAAAACTAATTTAATTCACTTTAGGAATCTATTCCAAGACATTGGTATTTTTGTTTTCAGGGGATGAACCACCGATTTAACGTTTCAGCCTATAAAATGAATTAGCTAAAGATGAATCATGCCACTTAAAACTTTCATGACTTCAGAATTTCTAGTCATATAATCTAGTTATTCCCATTGGGTAAAGTAAACTTGTTTAAGGAAATGAAACATTGCATTCGGCCAGAATTTGATCAATTTGTTATTTATTTTAAATTTAAATTGATATTTATTTAAAATGTTTCCTTAAAGTTGTACTTTTTATAGAGAAGTAAAGCTGGAAAAACCTATTTTAATGGGTAAAAAAACATATGCTTTTTTTAGCAAAATCCTATAAATCTGATCATTATTACTTTATATGCAAAATATTTTTATAATTGATAATTTTTCTTTTTTATATTATAATATCGGTATTCTGTAACAAATGCATTGATTCCAATTATACATTCATACATTTATAGATTCTGTATAAGTTCAAAATATCAAAAGGAAATTATTAAAACTCTCAATAATTCGAAACAAATCAAATTGTATCTATTCATGAAATGATGGTTCCAATTAAGGTTACATGGTTTGAAACCGATGGCATTGCTAAAGGTATTTCAATAATTTTAAAGTGATTTTGAGACTTGCAACGTTTTGTGATATGAACAAAGACACATTTTTAGACAAAATGGAAATTAAAAAAGTAAATTTGCATAGTAATATGTTTAAAACAATCTTATAACAAATTGTTAGATCCCCTTTAAATTCAAATCAGTAATTAAATTAAATCAATGCAAAAAATAAACTTGAACCTGGAATCAGAAGATAAAACCATTTAAATCTGTATTAAATGTAATCTAGAGAATAAAATTTAGAGTAATATTAATATATAAAGAGATATAAATTTAAGCAACTGAAAATACATAAAAAATGATCAAGAGAAATGGAAAATAAAAATAAAAAATGATTCTTGAAACACTCGATGATATTGGATCAAATAAAATGAAAACTAAGTAAACTGATTCAATTAATGCATGAAAAGACACTTCTTCTGTCACTTCTTCACATCCAGTGAAATTTTATTTTTAAAAACTGCAGAAATAATCTGTGGTTATAAGTGTATATTTCACTTGACTTGGTATTACTGATCTCTTACACGCACAGGACGTACGAAAACATCCTGATGGAACCTTTCTATTTGTTCTTAACAAAGATGGCTCAAATCATCTAGAAATTTGTCTATATGTAGAAAACACTCATGCACAGAATATTCATGGCCAAGTCGCAAAAATGTCATCAAGTTGCTCGACATGTTCGAAGTGTCATTGACTTGACATCCATCAAGTATCCATTTGAAATGTTGGTAAAAATATCTTCCTAACCAGGGTGATTATGCCCTGTGATACAAAATTTCAAATTCATAACAATATAATGATATTCGATATTACATAACACTGCGCTTTTTCAAAGATGATTCTATGTATTGTCTCCATCGACAATTATCTTACCACTATTGTTCGAACAAGTATTGCTACTTACAAAATAATTTTGTCAAGTGGTATCCAGAGCAATGACATAGATTTTTCTCCCATCTATGCGACATTCAATATCGGTGGCGAATCAAACGTTTTGGATTATTTTAAATTCATTCTGAAAATCTCTTCAGAGCTTTAAATATTTATTTTGTGAAGGTGTCTTCTATTCTTCAGATATTTTTAAAACTTGTAAAATCGTATCTGCAGTAATGTGTTCAGTAAAATCTTTACATTTATTAAAATCAAAGCTTTGAATCGATTCCATTAAACTTTGAAAGCCTTACTTTTAACTATTATATCGCAGCTATTGTCTTTCCAAATCAAAATATACTGTGTCCCCCATCACTGAATATGTTTCAAATGTCATACTACCTCATATGATTTTCTAACTGTATTCTTGAAATATCTCTAACAATAAAGTAGCGTGTTCGAATACTTTTTAATGTCTATAAGCAAATCAACGCGTACAATCCTTTTAATTTAATGCTGCTTAATTCCATCCCTTGGATTTTGAGGAAATGACTCCAATCCGTTCGTTATTCACTTGGATTATTTCGTATTTGAAATAATCTAAACAATTGATATAATAAATAATATCAATTAAAATCAGCATATCAGTTTTGCAAAAATATTAAAGTTTTTTTTGCAATACTGATATAATAAATCGATTTTCTTGCATATCGATATGAATATTAGATAAATTTAATTTGTAATTGCTACATGTATTGTTGCTAAGAGGCGAGAAAAATCTAGAATTGTTGTCGTAAGTTCTGAATGATTGGGTCCTGCACATTACTTCAATTATATTATTGGAAAAATACAAACTCTACGGTAGTTTTCAAATGAAAATGTAAATATTTTCTTGTATTTTTAGGCCTTTCTTGCATTTCAATTCTTTCGTCCATATATAGTGGTATATTCCAAGCATATCGTCATAATCGTAATTTGGAAATTGTTTCAAAGTTAAAACTTCTGAAATTCTTACAAGTAAAATGTCATTTTTAAATTAAAATGAGGTGACTTGATTTGGAATTGCATATTGAATCTCTTGTTTGTATAAAACAGATAAGTCTAGCAACAAATCGCCTTTCTTCTAATTATTTGGGTTGTTGCCCTAGATGATTTTGGTATTAAAGATGTTCTCCTATTTTTTAATTGCTTTATTTATTGATTCCAATATTTTTGATTGCTTTAAAGATGACGCTAACAAGCTCATTTTCTTAAGCTTGTATTCAAAAGCTTCCGCTACGTACTTGAACGATATGGAAATGAATTGTTAAGGATAAGGCGGGTATATATATATGTATTTAACTCTTGCATTCAATTTCCCTTTTTAGCTTTCCAATAAAGAAAAATTTAAATAGCAAGAATATTCTTAATGATCATTAGAGTCAGACAGCCGATATCATTTTTCTTTGGGGCATTTCTGGATGCGTTAAATCATAGCAACCTTTCATTTGAGTTTGGCTGTGGCTTGAATCGGTTTTGCGCAGGATTCATCATTGATAGAAAAGCGCGTATCGCAGATGATTTTGTCAGTTGTAGTAATACTAGAGTGCATGATATTTGGCAAGAATGGCATTCTGTGTCAAAAAAAGAGCATACACCAAAATGCGATGATACTTGCATTCAAAGCATATATTATAGAAGCAAATACTAAATATGCACATTTCAAACAAAAAAAATATAATTTAACAATACTATTATATTATATTATAATATTATAATATATTAAATTATATTATATTATTAATATAATTTAATAATATATACTTCAACAAATTCATGTTGAGAAATCATGGCATTTATTTTGATATTTTATGTATAATATTATAGGGTCTAATATAATATTATATAATATTACCAATGTTAGTCAATACATTGTACAGCATCGTTTTGTTGTCTTGGGCAAGTATATTGTAGATTTCACTCAAATCGAATACCTTTTTTTTACAATGAAAGCAACTAATTGATTTAACATATATTTAGTTGTTAGTCCCAACTCTTTTGACGATCATATCAAAAGTTGATTCGGTAAATGGAATAACTCAATATCACATTCCTCTATCCTAAAAGAAAGAAATAAGTCTCAGTATTCCCCGCGCGCCGAGTCATTTCAGATTAAGGCAAGAACAACTCCTTGCGGGCCACTAAATCTTGCCCGGCAGTCACAGGAGGCCGTAGATTTGGTTTTTTACGCAAAAGGTAATGACTCCGGATGATTAATTGTTAATTTTATACCAGCCTCTTTCTCGCCTGTCGATGTAAAAATAAACCGCGTAAGTGTCCTTTAAGTGGTTATTTAAAGTGACTCTTGCCCGTAATTATCGTTTATCTTGAAATTCGACGCAATTAATTACCACGTGGTAAGTAGAGAAGTTGAATGAAAGGAGAGGGTTTTAAAGCGTATTTTCAGCTCTAAGTCGATAGAACAGAATATTTATGGGTTTTCAGTTTCAAGTTTGGAGAATTTTACGGGAAAAATGGAATTATTAGTTATGTAAATTAACCAGCTTAGTATCAGATTCATAAAATTGACTTCCTTGTTCGATAGAAAAGAGAGCAAGATCGCAGAAATTTTAAAGATATTTTTAAAAATTTACCAGTTTATTCTTACGTGTCAGTTGGCGATCATAGAATTTGAATCTTAGTTTTAAGGGCAGATGATTCATAATAGAAACCTAGTCGTACCAATTATACTATGTGCATTTGGGCTTGATGAAAGATAAATACGATATTTAGAGTTTAACTTACTCCTGCTGTATGACGTGCAAGTCTGGAGAGGTGAGTGTTCTCTCAGATATCATCCTCATCATTTGGTCATAGTTCAACATGACGATACTGATTTAGATGATCTGTTCGTGTATCATGAAACTTTGACACAATATGCAGTCTGAATCCCTTCCCTTTGGGATTATTATCAGGAAGTTCAGAAGCCTCCTCAAATTTCTACACTACATCAACAAGAGGACGTACGATAAGGCTAACGTGGAAGGTTAGGGTTAAATGTATCTTTACGACCCTTTGGTTTCAAGTCTAATTTGAAAACAAGAAGTCACTGTTTTCTCTTCCTATTTTGAATATAGTTAATGGATTTTAAATGGTGATACATTTTATTTTTAAACATAAATTATCATTAATGCAATTTTCTAAATACCAAAACACAATCTATTCCCTAAAAATCCTGAAAAAATCATTTTTTCATTATTTTATAATTCCAAATTCTAAATAGATTATTTTTAACATTTTGATATCGAATTGCATGAAGCCAAAATTATCAGTTGAATGCAATGAGTCCCTAATTTTAGAAAATAGATTAAGTAAAGCATTGCGAAATGCAATAATAAAGACATCAAGTCTCAAATAGCAGCATAAATTAATATCAACATTAACTCCATCCAGTGCTGTGTGTTTCGTATCATGTATCATGTTTGTATCACAAATATTTGCTCACTTTTTCTAATTAAACTTTATCAATCAATTCCTTTTCATAATTATAAAAATTTTCAATCCATTAATTTTTTATTTAATTTATTGATAAATATATTTATTTAATATTTTTTTATTTATGAGTGGCCAGCATATCAGACAAGAGAGTATTTCTCATGAATCTGTTTAATAAAATTTAAATAAATGAAATGAAAATCAAATTTCTAATCCATATTTAAAATCTATTACTTATATTTAGATCTACTTTTGTTTATCTATTACTTATATTTTTTTTCAAAACCATTCATAGAAGGAGTTGAAATATTCGAAGCGGACTTGTCTAGTACATGCTTTATTATTTCGAAAAGTAAATTACAAAACCTGACTTTAAAACAAGCGTTTGTTCAGGTCGAGATAGTGACCGTTTTATCGAAAATCCCGAAGAAGTGCAAAATGTGATGCAAGTGTTTGCCAGTAACAACAGCTTTTCATCGACTCTTCGGAAGAGTGAACGAGTTCTTTTGAACGGGAAAGGAGAATCGATCAGGGATGCGTTATCGATGACAGATATGGAACTTCACCATCTGAGGCTGGCGAAGCAATCAATTCTCGGTTCTTATCGGTATTTTTGCTGTGCCCGGGGCTCTCTGAAACTTTATTTCTTTGAGCCCCGTGGGTAAGAGGCCAACAGACAAAAAAAAATCCATCTCTTTTTTCACTCCTCTTATCAGGAGAACTTGGCTTGTTATCATTGCAATTATTAATAGAATCTCTCTTTGAATTTTTCTTTCTATATGATATAAAAGTAGACTCTCTTTTATTCCAAAGAAATTCTAGTTTGAAAGTATATACATTGTTCCGGTGTCTTTCCGTTGGTTTAATATTAATCACACAGCAACAATTTTTCAATATACACAAGCTTTATAAATAAATAAACCAGATCAAGCATTTAAGTGACAAAAATATGGCGTCACAAGTTTTATTTAGTTAAATAATAATAATAGAAAAGGGTTGATACGATAACTAATGTCTGGTAAGTTTTTAAAAACCCGACATAAGAAAAATAATAACTGAAATTTTTTTTCCGCTGAAACTCTTAGCTTCATTTCTTTGTTATCCCGTTTCCATAATTTGCTGTAACTTTTAAAAAAAAATTCAGCAGGAAAGTCGCACAAGTCGATGTTCATAACAATAATTTTGTTTTTAATCCTGGTTAGACCAAATTTCTTACATTTTCGATAACCTTTAGATAAAAGACTAGAAGAAAACTGAATAAGGAGATTTTGACAAATAAAAAAATCAATCTTTTCAAATAATTAGTACAATTAGTACATAAATTCTGCGTTTTCATTAGACCACTTATGAATTAAATATCGTTTTTTTCTCTCATTGGCACTCCAAGTGAAAATTCAGTAGGGTGCCAGCTCATATGTTGTCCTTTTCATCTGACCGGAGTTCAAAATGACGACGTCCGTTCAAACATACCCTTGTAGCTTCCAAACAAATTATTTATCTAAACAATGGTAAACAAAATGGAGTGAAAAAATAAGATCATAAAGTAAATCGACTATCAAAGTAATTAAAATACTAATGACAAATAAAATTATGATATGAGAAATCTTAATTCCTTATTAATAATGCTTAATATTATACGATTGGAATAAAAGAAAGTTAAGAAAGGCATATTGCGAAAGAGGCAAGAAAAAAAGAGAGATGAAAAAGAAAATCAAGAAAATTTCATGCTATTAGATATTCTGATATCTTCTTCGGTAATAAATGTCTCCTTTTAAAATCAATTTTTTCAGAAAGTATGAAGTCTTAATTCATTTTAATGTGTTCGAATACTGTTACTTCCATTTCATTTTTTTACAGTTGAAAACATAGAATAATAAAAATTTCACATACTTAAGATGTTTATAGAATATTACAAACAAAATTATATTAAATAACTTGATACTAGCAGTTCACAATACAATAGAAATATGCCAAACATTTTAAATTGCAATGTAGCCTTCTTCAAATGCCTGCGGTAGCAAATATAAAATCTTGATATCAAAATTTCTCAAAATAGTCAATCTGCAATGCACCGTTATTGGCTCTTTCACGTCATCCTTCTAAGAAAATTAATGATTGAAAGGAAATGAATGGACATTTAAGACTGTGACTTTGGTGCTTGCATAGAAAATTGTAAATTAAGTTATCTGTGCCTCTGTTGTTTTGTGAAATAAATCTGCATTAACAAGAAAATTTTTAAATTCATTTGTACGACTTTAATTCTCTAGAGGTGTTATTTTCTCTATTATCTAAGTAATGAGAGGTTTCTGTTTGAAAAATGTGTTGGTCTACTGATTGAAAGAAAAATAAAATCCAAAGAGCACTCGAGGTGTGTTGTAGAGTTTTACATAGGATTAAAGCTATTAAAATTATTTTATCTCATAGGTTTGAAAAGCTATAATTGGGTGCACATGCGATGGTTAAGAGAACAAGTTAATAAAATAAATATATAGTATAGAATTATCTAAAGAATTTAGGGATTTTCTCTCAATTTTTAAGTTATAAATGTCATTCATACAACTTTTTTAATGAATAAATTGTTGCTGAAGATAAAAAATTATAAAATGTGTCGATTTAAGCATTCGAATTTTATTTTAATCACTTTTGATCTAAAACTATATGTTCTAAATGAATATTTACTGGTAGTAAATATTATTTTAAAATTTATTTTTAATAATTTCTAAAATAAAATTGAACCGGCTATTTCTTACTCATTAAGCTAAACAAAAAAGCTACTATTCCGAAATGGCAGATAACATTTGTTTCAAATCAAACTCTATTAGCAGTCACTTTCTAGTGAAAATTATTCTCAAAGTGAAATATATTAATAATAATACTGTTCAAAGATTGTTTATGAACGGTCACAGTGAATCTTTATAGAATAATGGAATTATTCATTTCTGCTAAGGTTCCGTCATTGAAATAAACAGCCTTCCGAGTCTGCAGCAGCAATCGAGCCGTTTATCGCCATTCTTCATCTTCTTTTCATCGTCGCCGAGTCGAGCTCTGATTTCTTTCAAAACGAGATGCGCTTCGTTTAAAAAATGACTCTCAGAAACAAGAATCGCGAATGAGCATTAAGATGTTATTCGCAGCATTTGAAGCAGGAGAGCTGTGACAAATTGAGCCATTCGTCGTAAATGGTGCCAGGGTAACGGCATAGAGACGGTTTTTCTTTTGTTTGCTCTTTGACTGCTTAAGTTAGAGCAAATAAAGGTATGCAAAGCAGGTATAATTCACACGATAAACATCGCCGGTAATGGGAGGGTGGAGAGAGTACAGGCACGACAGTAAAAAAACAGTTTAGAAAAAGCGAAACAGAATAAACGCACGATACAAACTATTTGAGTTTTCTTATTCAATTTTCAAGACTAATGGGACAGGGCAAAGTTTTGTATTGGAATTGTGTGCAAGAGTTATGGAAATTCGCATGAGAATAAAGTGTTTCTTTGTTTCAGACATTAATTATTATATTTTATGTTATGTGGATTAAACTTTTGTTTGCAGAGGTGAGTTACATGAGCAAATATAATATTTTATATATTTTTTTTTCAGAAAGGTCTTAACAATTCGTCCATTTACTAGAGAATATTGTGTAAAAAGCAAGAAATGTCTGCTCTTATTTTGATTTGTTGAGATTTATTTATATATTCATTGTTTTGGTTGAAATAACTTTTGTGATATCGAGCTTCTACACATAGAAAAGCAAATACATATATTTAAAGATTTTTAACCAAAATCACTACTGATTTTTTTATTGAATTACATAAATCTGGCCTTTTGAAGGCTTCTCTTAATATTTTACTTTGAAAATTACATTGTAATAATTTGCCTAACTCTGTGGTGTTTCACATTCACAGCGAATAAATTTCTACTTTCTTTATATACATAATGTTAGACAATTTTGTAATTCGTTAATAAAATAATTAATTTATGATATATTTTGAATAAATATATGAAATATTAAAAAAATACATCTAAGTAAATTCTTCAATTAATATTTATTCAAAAATTAAGCAACTTCAATAGCATGTAAATTTTCTTATTACATGACATTGCTCTTATGCATTTATTTATATGCATTCATATAAATTTATCTGGAATATTAAAAAATCTCATATTCATTCATTTGTTGAAAAAGTTGTTAAATAGATATTAAAGTCGTGTTGTACAAGCCGACTGTTAAATTTTGCTCGATAGATTAGTTTAACATTAGACTTAGAGGCCCTCAAATTCCGTCATAAACTATGAAATTTGAAAGGTTGTATTTAATTAAGTGAATATAAAAACACTAAAGTTTAATCAATTTAATCTTTAATCACGGGCCAGGATTATATTTTTATCAACCTTGCAAATATTGTGAATAGTTTCAGGTGAAAATTCATAAGAAAGAACATCCGGACAATATATGACCTTCAAATATTTGCCATTTATTCTTTACACTGTTCAATGCGTTTTTCAGAAAAAAGAAAATTAATTCCATTTAAAAAAAGAATGTATAATTCAATAAACATTATTGAATTGTTTCCCCTGTAAAGATATCAACCAAATTTTTGAAAATATTCTTGAACAAAAGAAATAAAGGAATTTTCTGATTTAAACCATCAATTAATACTCCAGTGTTTAATGAAAGAGAATGAATATAGAGGGCGCTCCTATAAGAGGAGATGAATTTGCTACCGAGAGAAGAGAAAACGACGTCTGAAAAGTTAGAAAAAGTATGAAAGAGCGAAAAAAAAATCGGATAACAACGAGATGTAACAACTGGTTCTTCATTTTCTTCCTTATATCAGCTTTTGGAATAACGATAATGGATATTATTAATCAGAATATATTTTATAGGAAAGTTTTTGAAATAAAAATAGTTTTGCATTTACGAAATTTTTTTATTAAATCTTCAGAAACTGCATAAATCTAATGAAAGGATAATAATGAACAGATTTTGTTGTCATCTACTGTGATCCCACTATTCATGCTTTTTTATTTATATTTAATTAATATCGGATTTTTTTTTGTAGCAATGGTTCTATATAATGCTGACTTATATTTTGCATTTGGATATACAAACATCGAACAATTTAAAGATGAATTTGAATTTTTTTATCATGTTAAGAAATGTATAATGTTATTTAAATGTACATTTCTGTATAAACTTGCGTAATCATCAGCTAGTGAAGTTTGGTTCAAAGAATTGAATGAAAAGTCCACAAACAGGGCGAATCGATAATTGTATAAAGAAATTACATTTCTCAAAATCGAAACTATCCAGAAAGCATCCTTGATCTCTCCACACAGGCTTATAGTTTGAATACAACAAATCGTGATGAAGATTTTATAAAGACTAGATAATTTCCATGTAGGTTTGTCCGTAAAATGTCAACTTTCCAACTAAATCCTCTATGTACGGACGTTTTGAGCAAGAAACTTCAAATATCGAAAGGCCTCCAGCTGATGTGGGAAATATTAACTCAGATGACACCATCGTTGTCTGACCAGGACCCAAAATAGGAGAACTCTCCTAGAATAACCATTGCTTTATTTCAGAATAATTATAAAAACCAATATTATCTATTTAAATTTTATTTGCTGTTTTCTTTTACAGTAACATTACGAATCGAAAAATATAAGAAAATGAAGGCGCAGACTCCAGATACAATTCTGCTGTTATTCATGAATATAAGATCCATCGACCATCTGTATTCAGCGATTAACTTTTTTTCAAATAATTAAGAGGGTATGCATAAGATAATTGTACTAACAGTATACTTTAATAATTTAAGACAACTCTTAATAGCGTCTGGGTAATATTATCAAGATGTTTGTTTCTGCATTAACAAATTTCAAAAAATAATTATATAAAAGAAAATGCTTGTTTATCTTCGAACTTTTGGCCACATCAACGTTAAGTGCTTCTTTTTATTTATATTTTTATTCGGAGCATTACGGTTACTCGATTCTTTCAAAGAAACGCTTCGGAAGCAAATTGTAGGGGAGGGGATGCTCCTCCTCATCATTCTTTTATAAACACTTGGCCCTGACCGCACTTGTTTATCTGGAGTAAATTATATTAAGGTTAACGGATCAATATTCCATAGGGAAGGGGCGAAAATGACCAACAGTCCAGAAGTCAAAGTGGTAGTTGCTCAGGCATTCCCCAAATTAAATAAAAAGGCTCGTAAGAAATGAACTCAATAAGGGAATTTAACATCGGAATAGCTGTGACTATGCAATATATGTGCATCGCATCACTGGTTTTAGATTATTTTCAAAAATTAAACCATTCTTGGGTACAACGATTCATTGTAATGTCTACATAGAATATAATAACAATTCCAAAGTTTTATAATTTTAGTTAAAACGAGACGTTAACAATATTTCACCACGAAATTCTTTTATAATTATAGAGTACAGAAAAAAAAGAAGAAAAGGGTGGCTAAATTGAATTGAAATTCATTAGAAATTTCAGTTCAAGTTCATAAAATGCACAATTTTTATTCGAAATGTAGTACCGTAAATTTTGATAAGTCCAAGAAATTGTATAAACTAACAAAATATAGCTACAAATATTTATGCAGATTTAAAAAAAAATTAAATCTTGAATATTATTTCAAAAATGAAGAAAGAAATTATTGGAGAAGAAATCCACTGAATTTTTAATCTCTTCTAAAATGAAATTAATGTTAATATTTTGAGCAGTAAATTTTCCTTCTATTGGTGGATGTGTGGATTCAAATTTAACGACAATGAAAATAACCTAATATAATGTCATGCCAGAGAACGACTTGGATGGTTTTTGCGTACAATAGTTACAAAAATATTAACCTTTGGCTTGAATTTAGCATTTTTACTGAATCAATCATGTCATCCTTGGCGAGTATCTGGCGATAAATACTTGGCATGCAATTAATAGTATCGAAAAATCGAATTTGTATTTTTGTCGCCTTTTCTGAACCAATTCAAAGAATAATTTGGTACAAAACTGCACTTGTAATCAAAAATTTGCATTCCAAATTTAATATATTTATATCACTGGATTTTGAAATATCGCGTTTATGTGTTTCTGAAAGTACAAACTGACAGACAATCAACCCGTAGTTGGATTTGGCTCAAGATTTGAGTAGTATTTGCACTGTAGATGCCAAATTTGGGCATTGAATTTAACTACCAAGCTCTCTTTGTTTTGTAATTATAGTTTTAACTTACATTAAAACTTATGGACAGGCAAACTTCCTCTGAACAGATTCATTCAAAATTTGTTTGAAATTGGAAAGAAATCTGAAAAAATATTGTAAAGACCGTATAACAACTTTCAACCATCTAGCTCAAAGCATTGTTGAGTTATCTTTGTCACAGACAGACACACAGGCAGACGAACGTTTTCCAAATTCGCTTTTCGAACTCAAGAAGGTCTGACACAGGGAGATTCGTCAAAATCTCGAGTTCGAATTTTTTCAAGACTCCTATACTGTCTACATACTATGTATACAAGAAAGTAAAAATTGGTGGACATTTTTTTCCCCCCGAGATATTTTTTAAAGTAAAGTAATTCCTTATCACGATATTTTAAAATCTGTTAATATTAGTTATTAATTTATTCAGTCAAAAAGTTATCCCATAATTGTATCTACATTCATGATTGTTATTTAATAAATACAAACTACTCTAAATACTTGTATTTAACTTTATTTGTTTTTTTGCTGATAATACATTGTCACATTCTTACGAGAAATGTGCTTGTTATCGGATGTCTTACTGCATGCTTTCTTGTGCTGTGCTATATAGACATCTCTAACGAATCAACGCTGACCTTCGATCTCAGATAGGCGAGTTCATTTGCTGAGAGGCGAGAAAGTATGAAAAAGATAATTATAAAATATAATTCATGCGAATAATGATAGTATTACAATTCTTGCGAAGTCGACAATTTTTTTTCCGCCTCTCAATGTGATTGAGTCCCGTTTTCTAAAGGATATAAATGTTGCAGATTTCGGTGACTTCGATTAAAATCTGTCTACTAACTTATTAAAATGGACTCATTGGATATAATGTAACTTTTACGTCACTTCTAGACATTTCGTTAGTTCCAGGTTATAAAAGCACCTCTTCTTTCCCTTGAGTGATGTGCTCAATAGAATTTAAAGCTAAATGTAGGATTTGTATTTGACCAGTATTATGCGATAAATAAAGCAAACTTCATAGCGAAGCCTTTGTTCATTAATGATTCATAACGAAAACTGAAAAAAAAATTCTGATTAGCAAATGAATATTTTTGAATTTCAAAAATTAAAAATGCGTCAGCTTTTTTAAAGAATTATTTAGAATAAAAATATCCACTTTATTCGAAAGTAACATTGAAACAGCAAATCTAAGCTCTTAAAATGAAAAATAAATTTTGCTGTAAATGCAGTAAAAAATATGAATAAAGCATTCTTTAATACTGTAGTGAAATTAAAGAAGAACTTATCTTGTTATAAATTAAGCAGCTGCTGGGATAAAAACATTAAAAATTTGTCTCGGGTCATCTGGGTTCTTCCTAATTACCTGATGAAGTTTAAAAGTAATTAAAATGTCTTCATGACTGTCAGTGAAGTAGTTTGGCTCCGGGAGAATTCTGTTTAACTTACAACATAAGAAAACAAAAAAATTAAAAATTTAAAAATATTTTTTAAATTGATTGTCAGTATTTGATATTAATTTCAGACATGATTCAAACACCTTTGAATGAAAAATGTGATATGTTAAATTTTTTAATTTTCTTCGTCTATAATGAAACTTTTTGTATTTAGAAGAACTTATTTATCTTCATATTTTTAATTTTTAAAGATTTAGAAGTTTGGATTTTATTTATAATATTTAACTAGATCTTTCTAATATATTACCTTTTACTTCCGAATCATTTTATCAATAAAATGGGCTACGATGAATTTAAGTTTAAAATATGGATCATTCAATAATTGGACTCCGATTAACAATCGAGTAATTCCAACAGTTTCTTTCACCAAAACTTCGTACAAAAGATTCACTAAACTAAGAACTAATAAAAAAAACATGCATTTTCAAAAGTTCTTGTACAATTGACGTTTCCCTTTTAATGCTTTTTCAAAGATAAAAGGTCAGAAGAAACTTTTTCGTAAAATTGAAACTCCCATCACATAAAGAGATTTTTTCCAGATTTATAATTATCGACTTTTGCAAAATTTAGTTTCTTTTATTACCACTTTATTTAATTTTAAAAGGGACTTTTTTTCTCTGAAATTGAGTTGTCATCACAGTTCTTTTTGCTGTGCTTCCACTTTAGCTGGTTCTACATCATAAATAATCTGCCATTTTTCACAATTATGATGCACAGTTAAATCTAATCAATTAATCCTACTCGGATCAATTTTTATTGGAATGTTTAATACTCTTATCATATAAGTATTAAAAACATCTTTGGGATTGAAATATTAGGAGTATTATTTTTAAAAATTACAGACATTTCAAAAATATTTAATGATATATTGCAAAAACTGATATTTATTTTGTATTTTTCTTTGTCTGTATACTTTTCCTAATGTACTTTGTCTGCATCTTTATGGCATTTTTTAGGGTTGGGGGTGAACTCATCCCTCTTACCAGATTGTCTGATGAATTGTCTGATTGACTGATGAATCAATTCAATTTCCTTCTAATATGAAGCATTAGTGTCCTAATGACGTACAATATTTTTCTGTGCAATCTCTGGAAATTAGCGGTTTCATTCAAATGAGTCTTCTAAATTCTCTTATTCGGTCGAATAAGCAGAACAGCTTGTACAGCAAAAAATACATTGAAGTTTTCTGAAACAATGGGCGTTAGCTTGTACCCAAGTAAGCAAGGGTTTTTCAGGTAGATATTTGCATCTCTTTAAAAATTACATTTTCTACGCATTGTAATAAAAAATGTCACTTTTTTCATAAAGCACTACAAAAAATAAACAAAATATCCTGGAAAATCGATTTCTATAAGAATTTACTTTATATACTTAGGATCTATATGTATTTAAATTATGTCATTTATAATTTTTTCTTCTTAGCTATACATACACCAAAAAGAGTTTGTTTCTTCTTCACTTGCTGTTATAAAAATCATGCATGAAAATCAGCAGTGTTTATTACGCGAAAAAACTTGATTTGTGATAATCAAAGACTACTTAGAAATCATATTAGTTTTATTTTATTTGTTACACCTTTTACCCGATTAATGGTTGGTAGATTAGTAAAACAACGTTAACAAATTACCTCCCTAGAAGAGGAAATAGACAAAAATTTGATCAGAGAATGTCTTGATAAATATGGAAATGTCGTTATGGAAACAAAATGTAAAGTTTTTTCTATTGTAAGCTAATAATGTTATTTTTTTTTTTGATGATGCAAGAGACCATGAGAACGGCGTATTTTCTCATCCCACAAGAGTTTACTGTATACTTTTTGTCCATAAAAAATCAGAAATTTTTAAAGAAATTTTTAAAGTATATTTAAGTAGCGTTTCCATGAGATTATTCTGCTTCCAAATACTTGGTTTCTCCTCCCTGTAAACGTTTCGTTTTCAGAATGCTTCGTGGGAATCTTCACGATTCTCCGCGTCAAAGTGGTTGACGAATCTTCTTCTCTATCATCAATTGTTTCAATCACCAACTTTTGAAAACGAACTACAACTTTGAGAACATAAGAAACTCCATCAGATGAAATCTTGGGAGGTAGGACACTTTTCGAAAGAGATGAAAGAGGAACTCGCCTTTGACGCAGAGTCCGTAGGAAAAGATGTCCCAAGCAGCAAGAATAGTCGCTAATTGATTGACCAAGCCTCGGATCGCTCGTCTACAGATCATACAGTTTCCGCGATAGTCGCTTTTAGGTCGGGGCGATATCGGACAGTGATCAAATTTTTTTTCTATCGCCTCTAAAGGTCGCCTTTTCATCGGGACGAGCTCTCACGACGATTTTGTGAAAATGGCCGTTTCAATGTAGTCGCCCCATACTCGCCCCGATGTCCTGAAAGTGACCTTGCCTAGATGGCGCTATTCGAATATATTTTAGGAATTTCCCATGAATCACCTGGCTTGTTTTGGAATTTATTTAGCATTGCGTGTCGCCATTCCAAGCGTTTTGGTAAGTGCAATTTATTTATTATTCTATATTTGTAAATATTATAGAATTTATTCTAAATAGTGAATGAAAGAGGTTATTTTTAGTAAAGCCGTCAGAATTTGTTGATTACCTAAAACACGGAGTTGTATGTAATGTTATTAGCGTTAGGTGTGAGCGGAATAAATCTTTAACGATCTACTGTTCATCTCTCTATTTCATTTAAGAGCTGCAACTTTACTTTGTTAATTGAGCTATCGTCATTTCGTATTTTATTTCTTGTTAGATTTTTATTTCGCGTGTTCTCAAATTATTGCAGTTATTTTCCCCTTTTATTTACAATTTCGGTACGACCGAAGTTTAACCCTCTGCTTGGCGCAATTTTCAAAAATCGCCAACGACGGTCTTGCGCCGTGTTTTGCGAAATGTTCAAAAGCGAGAGTCCAATCATAGCGCATAATAAAGGCGAAAGATAATAGGTTTGCCAGTCTGGAGGTTACCAGCTGTGACGCGTTATCTTGATTTGGCGAAGAAGGGGGTTAAACTCCGGTTCAACCACAATTTCTTTCATTTTTGTTAACAACAATTTCAAATGTTCAAATGAAAGAAATTTTTAAAAAGTATTAAATAACGTTCTTATGTTTTGGTATGGAAATAACATTTGTGTAATTATTTTTATTTTGACATGAGGATAAAAAAAATTCTTTAAAACTTGTGATTATGTAGACCTTTTTGAATACTCTTATAGGAATAGTTTCTAATAATTTCAGATTTCATAAAATAGTAACATAAATTTTACTCACATTAATTTGAATTATTTTTATTTTTCTCTATTAATATAAACATTTTTCTAAAATTTGCCTACACAGTCCAATATCAGAATGAAAACATTGTGCTTATGAAGTTCCATAAGACTTTTGCTTGCAAATTACACATCTCCAATTTGTCAACAAATATTTTTTTGTACTTTTAAAAGAAGTGAAAGCTCATTTATTATTATAGTTAAATATGTTTTTTTAGGTTCATCAAATCTGGCCAAAAAGGGAGAACCTAAAGAAAAGTATATGTATAATATGTTATGTGCATTACTGGAAAAATATGAAATCCAACATTTTATAAAATGCCTGGACATTGTGTAAAATCTCTAAAACTAGCTGGCAATGGATGAAACAATTCAAATTTTCTAAGCATTCTATAGAATCCCAAATGGCAACCCAGAAAAGTATGAAATACATCGCCAAATCGATGAAATGGAAATTTTGTGCACCTTTTGTTCCAAAACTGAAAATGCAATTGAAGGTAAAATAAACTCTAAAATCAATTAAGAAGTACAAGACAAAAATAATTTCTGAATGTTTCTTCGGAAACTACTATGTGTATTCCTATTCCTGAAGTCAACAAGGCACAAAATTATTTGCACAATATATTGGCAGTTATAATGTATATGACAGAGTATGGTTTCTACCAACTTGAAACTTCAGAAAAAATCTAAAACAATTATATGCGAGATCTCAATTCACTTTATGCCTTTAGAACTTTTAGAATTGAAAATATTCCAGACCACAAAATTCCTCTCCAGTTAGTTGCAATTGCTCAGCCCAGTGGAAGCAGCCAAGGATTTATCAAATGTATGTGTTAAACAAAGTGCCAGAATATGAAATGTCTTTGCATGAAAGATGCAATGAAATGTATTTCCAAATGTCATTAAAGCCTACCACATTGCAACAAGTAGGTTAATTTTAATTTCTTTTTTTTATATGAAAACTTTTTTTCCTGTATAAGAAAGGCATACATTTTGTTTTGTAAAACTTTAATTTTTCTTTATATATTTTGAATAAAATTACTTTAATCACACCCTCATTATTTTTTCAGAATGACAATTCAAGTGATTTTAATTCTAGTTAGCTTAGTTAATTATCCTTTTCATTTACAATTTCTTTCTTTTTGTTAACATTTTCAAATAAAAGAAGTTTTAAAAAGTATTAAATAACATTCTTATATTTTGGTATTGCAATAACATTTGTGTAATTATTTTTATTTTGACATGAGGCTAAATAAAAAGCTTAGCAGAATATATTTATTATAAAGTTCAAAAAAAAATCTTTAAAACTTGAGATTATGTAGGCATTTTTGACTACTCTTATATGAATAGTTTCTAATTATTTCACATTTCATAAAATAGTAACATAAATTTTACTCCTATTAGTTTGAGTTATTTTTATATTTCTCTATTATCCTAAACATTTTATAAAATTTGCCTACACAGTCCAATATCAGAATGAAAACATTATCATGCTTATGAAGTTCTATAAGACTTTTGCTTGTTAATGACATATCTCCAATTGTCAACAAATATTTTATTTGTATTTTAAAAGAAATGAAAGCTCAATTATTATTATAATAGTTTTCTAGGTTCATCAAATCTGATCCAAAAGGAAAAAATGAATCAAAAGAAATTTTTATGTATAATTCTTTATATGTAGCTGATGATTAAGTTACATATAATATTTATGTAAATGTGTGTGGATTTTTAGAAATGTCAAATTCTTCTTCAAATATTACAAATATTGTAAATAAAGTTTCAATAAATTTTGTGTAAGAATGACTTTGTGACAAAATTTTTTCTTGAAAATCAGTTTCTGGATGCTGCTTGGCTGTACAAGTCATTACAGAAAATTCAGTCAAAAATTTGAAGCAAATTGTTATTTTACTTTGTATTTGTAGAATATTATTTAACGAAGGTCTTTGTAAATAAATTGTTTTGCATAATTGTTTTCCTTTTCTACAAAAAATAAAAAGTGGAAGAAAATAGTTTTCTTTTCTTTTCTTTTTTTATTAATATTTGCCTAAAGAAATTTCATATGATTGAAAGTAATGTTTATATTTTTGGGTATGGAATTTTTGTGAAATATTCAGAGTTAATCATAGATCAAATTTACTTCTTGTGCAATAAAACCAAACTATCATAGGTAAAAAAAAAGTTAGAAATTTGAAGTAAATTATTAATTTATGCTTGTAAAATGTTGTCTATTAGACATTAGCTAACTCTTAACATTTATAATGAGGTATAAAATTTCTACAGCATGAAATAATTTT
>JAPMOR010056579.1:126603-150390 GCA_026543865.1 Argiope aurantia | reverse complement strand
AAGTAAGTTATTTAATTTGTGATTGTAAATTGTTGTCTATTGAAGATTAGCTAACACTAACATTTATAATGAGGTATAAAATTAATGCAATATGAAGTAACTGGGTAAATTAATAGTAAATAAAATTCCTTGTAATGGAAAGAAGGGTTGCATTTTTGGGTATGGAATTTTTGTGAATTATTCAGACTTAATATTAAACAAATTTGGTTTTTGTGCCACAAAACCAAACAACTAAACATAGATCAAGAAAATATTAGAAATTTGAAGAATATTATTAATTTGTGATTGTAAAATATTATCTGTTGGACATTAGCTAACACTAACATTTATACTAAGATATAAAATTTCTACAACATGAAGTAACTTTGTAAGTTACTAAATATAAGGAATTTCTTACAATTGAAAGAAGTGTTGCATTTTTGTGTATGGAATTTTTGTGAAATATTCAGTGTTAATCTAAAACCAAGTTTGGTTCTTGTGCTATAAAACCAAACCAAACTAATCATAAATTTAAAAAAAAATAGAAATTTGAAGTAAATTATTAATTTATGCTTGTAAAATGTTGTCTATTGGACATTAGCTAACACTAACGAGGTATAAAATTTCTACATGAAGTAACTTTGTAAGTTAATTGTAAATAAAATCAGTAAAATTGAAAGGAGCGTTGCATTTTTATGCATGGAATTTTTGTGAAACATATTTGTGAAATATTCAGAGTTTAACAAAGATCAAATTTGGTTATTTTGTCACAAACCCAACCCTCACTAAACATAAATCATGAAAATATTAGAAATTTGAAGTGTGCTTATAAAAACAAAGTTGTCTGTTGAAGAAACATATAATAGGAATTATATAATTTAGTGTTTCACACAATTTTTAATAAATGCATTAAAAAAGGGGGGTAGAGTGTCCAAAATACATTAAAGTAGCCATTTGTGTTGTTAGAAGTTTGTTATTACTTTTTAGTAATTCTTGGTTTATAGCTCACATTAAGCAATATAAAAGTGTGTATAGTAAAGAAAATATTTTTTAATAAGAATTATATATTTGTCTGTCTTGAATTGTTATGAAATAACTTTTATAAGTAGATATATAGGCAATATTAGAAATTTAAAATTAGATGCATTATATATGTCATTTAAATTATACTGGTTGATTATAAGATTGAAACTATGATTATGTTAACATTTCTTCCCATAATAAAAATAATTAATAGTAGTAATTAAACAATGAAAATAAATAGGATATATAATTAAAAGAAATAAATCTTCTACATAGATGTGCAGGTGATTAAATTTGAAATTATCTCAAATAATTTTAACATTTGTTTATTTTTCTTAAAGAGTAGTAAAAAAAGATATCGTGGTAAAATATATGCTATAATAATAGTTAAAAAAGTTGAAGAAGGGTTAAAATCATGAAATATGTCATTCTATCAAAAGCAAGTGCTTTATGGAATTTTAAATTTATAAAAATAAATGGCAAACAAAATTATTCATAGGTAAAAAAGAAAAGTAAACTACTCAAAATGTTTCGTATTTTCAGTCGTTTGATAAAATTTTGAAAGTATTATAGTTTTAAACATTATGACACTAATGTATACAGTTTGAGAAAACTGAATAACCAATTAACTAATATTTAAATTTGATGCTGGAAAGTACTCAGAAACAAATCGCCTAATGTTTGGTATTGGGTCGCCCATTGATAAAACTCATTTGGAAATGATTGGTATTGGGTCGCCCATTGATAAAACACATCGAAAAATGCTTGGTATAAAGTCGCACGTGGTATTTACACGTAGGAAAAACATCGGCAAAATCGTCGGAAACATGCCGGGGCGATCATCGCGCGGTGTCTTGCCGTGGGACATGAGCAAGGTCGGGGCGAGATCGGAGGCGATCTCGCCCCAACCTCGCGCGTTCTGTGGGGCGATGTTCGGCCAATGGTTGGCCAACGATCTTTTGCTGCTTGGGGTTATACTAAGACACACTTTGCCTAAATATGGTATAATCTCGTAAGAATTTGCAAAGGGAATTGCTTGAAGCATGCACCATATTAACGTGAATGCAACCCTTTGATACAGAAAAGTTTCAGATGCCTTTGACAAATATCCTATATTTGGTTTAAACATGGATTCCCTTCAATATAATGGGAAGGTCTAATATAGCTTTCTACGTTATATTTTTAATCTATGATTTATTTTTAAACATAAAAATTTAAATATAAAATTTGACAGATTAAAACAATTCCAAGTGAATGCCCTTCCATTTTCGAGAAGTAAAATAAAATCGCTATATTAATAAAATTTCTATATTAACAATATGCTCATTCATTCTTTGATGAAACATGGAAGAAATGACGCGGCTTTCAAATGAAATGCAGATATGTAACTGAACGTTATTATAGTATGTTTTATGCATTGAAGATTTTATGCAATTATAGCAATCATTATCTTAGTCTTTAAGTTAAATATCCAGAAAATGAAGAAAAAAAAATGATTTTCAAGATGGGAAAAAGATCAAGTAATTAAAATCTATTGCATGATAACTTCACAATGCTTTTAGCTATTCTTTTCCACGTGAATTATTGTAAAGATATCGCAGCAATATTATTGGATATTTTGGGCTAGTAAGAAAATATTTCATGAAGCAATTAAACTGGTTTGAATGTCACTAAAACAATCAAAAATATTTTGTAGAAATATTAAAATTCAAAAGATACCACGAAGAATTCACACTGGTATGATTAAAAGCTTTTTTATTATACCAGCGCACAATTTTAATAAAATATTTTTATGATATTTAAATCATTATTTTATCATATAAATTAAATTATGCTATTTTAAAATAGTATTAAAATCTTTCTTCTACAAAAATATAGTCAGAAAATAATTTGGACAAAAGACTTCGATTTAGGAATTTTAAATTAAAATGTTTAGCATTTAATGTGATGCATTCATCTTTATAAGTAGCACAGGTGAGAGGGGTTTGGATTTACTAAGAATCAGATGAATTAGCTCAATAAAATTTGCACTGTTTATTTTTTATTTTGTATTTTATCTAACTTTTGAAAAGAAAAATTCAATTCAACTCCAGAGCAATTGATGATCAAGATAATCAATTATTCAATATGATCATTCCCGAATTTGTTTTATAAAATTAATTTCAAATGAAATAGATACTATTTAATGTCTCAAAATGAGTCAAACTTACAGCTTTTAAGATAGTGTTAAGAATATGAAATGTTGCCTTCCCACAAAGTGAGGCTTACAGCAAGGAAGAGAGTTTGACAGGTTCCTTAACGATTGATTGTTTGCTTGCTTATTGCGTATTTCTGCGAGTGTTGATTTGGCTTGCATAATTTGGCTTGATTTGGCTTGCATAATTTCCACTTTCATTTATCACTCGAAATTTAAAAATAAAATTCCAGAACGCCTTTTTTGTTCTCATTTTAATCGCTCATGATTTTTTCCCGTTAACAATATTACACATAACACCGATTGGAAAATATATGATATGCAATTAATTGGTTCTTTACTTTGTTGGAAAAAAACTAAGAAAACCTAAGCTATTTTGCCATTCAAAATAAAATGCATCCTAATTTGTCATTATTTTAACAACTTTCGGACGCCAGATTAAAAAGAAAATCGGGAAATCTGCCATCTGGTGCCCGATAATTATTCTAAGGAAATTAAAAAGTAATTAAGATGTCTTTACGGCTGCCAAAATGATAAAGAAAAAAAACAGTCAAAATGTCTTATTAAATAACAGACTCTCTTAATTCATAAAATGGAAAATAAAATTATATAATTCTTTTTCAGTATCGTTCATTAAAAAGTAACCCCACATTCAAATGAATATTTATAAGGATCTTTGTAGTTATATATTATTTAAATCGGCAAATAAAATTAAATACACACAACTACATGGTATTTGCAATTTTAGCGATAATAAAGAGATTTTAAAATTTTTAAAATAATTTAATATCTGGCAAAATCCTGAATCCGGAAATAAATTCAAAAATGAATTCATGAAATATGCATAGTAAATTTTTTTAAAGGGAATAATGCCATCAATAATTTGTAACAGTTGGGAAAATAATATTTTATTCACTAATTTAATTCTCATTAAATAAAGACCATTAATTAAATAGAGAGCAATGAGTATAATTAATATTTCACTTAATTATACTCATACTGTCTGATTTAATGTTTAATTTATTATAAATGCAATCATTTTGAATGCAATGAACATGAAAGCCAGTGAATGTTTCATTTCCGTCTCCAATGTCTTAAATGGTAATAGGTTTTTAATACTACATGGAATAAATGCACATACTTTAAGCATCTCAAAATAATTTTTATCTGACATTTTGAATCAAATTTCTCAAGGTGCACTTTGAACGTTTTATATTTTTAACTGGAATGTTTATTCTTGTTCAAACATTCATCAGTTACGTTTTTTTTTTTAAATTACAGTAATTTGCTTTTTTAATCACGAGACTCTTTCAAAATGGACGGAGTTCTTAAAGTGGTAATGACTAAAAATTCCTACAAAATCCCGCTTGTTGAATATGTTTTATTCCACAGAGAATCTTGAACAATGAAATAAATATGAAGAAATACGAACTAAGAATTTAATTTAAAGTTAAAGAGGGAAACTTTCCGTGTTTAGGATTTGCTATTCGAATAAATTAAAGGTGAAATCCATAAATCTTTTAATCAAATTTTTGAATTTCTTTAATATTTTAACTTTAAAATTCATTTTTACCAAATGCGGACAAACAAATGAGTTTTCGTTGACACTGGATCTCTTTATTGTAGCAAAATAAGCAAGATACAAAATCTTTGCAAATATTAAAGGACTATGTGCGCGTGTGCGTATGTTGGAGCTCTACAAGAAAAATCCTTAAATCAAGAACTACCAAATTTTGATGGGACGCAATTTGTATTCTCAAAACGGTTACGGGAATTTTAATGAATTAAAAATTCAGAAAAAAATTAGGTTTTGTACTGTAATTGAAGAGAATTTTATAGCACAAAAATTTATTTTCCACTTTCTTAAAAATAATTTATATATAATATATATTCCTAATATATTCCAATCCCTAAAACGTATCCTTTCTTGTCAGTTCAAACCTAATTAAGTAAAATTTAAATATTAAGTTCGTAAGAAAATATGTGCATTCAGATATACTAGATAAGAATAACAGCGTTTCGTGTTTATAAGAACCATGATCGAATTTATATAGTAATCGTCCCAAAATAATAATAAATTCCTTTTAGGAAATCTGTTTAAAAGAAAAAGCCATAACGTGTGCTGTATAGAATGGAAATTAAAAAAAAATGTATTACATATATACACATATGGAAACCAATGAATATCTTCTAAGAAAATGAAATGAATATAATTGAATTGTAAATTCTGCGGATAAATATTTGAGAATAGCACTTTCTCAAACATTGACTTTTTTCTAAAGCTCCTGCATTGGCAGCACAAACTTTATTATCTATCTTAAAGTTGTTTTCTAGATAGAAGCATAATAAGTGTTGTTATTCTATTGCCTAAGTATAAACTAGGCATCTGTGTGATTCGAAGCAAATCAACCGACCGAGTTCAGTTACCTCCGAAATCGCTAATCATTTTAGATTTTCCCACAGAATAGACTCATCGAGTTTGTAAAATATTCTTTTTAGGAACTCTATCGAAATGAGCAAAAAGCGACATTTTAGAGGGAAATCAATTCTAAACGAAAACAGGAAACAAATCTTTGATACGTATTATGCTCCGTAACGGAAAAGATTCAGTTTTCGTAAAGAACGTCAAAGAACATTGCTCTACATGACGAATCCTGCAAAAAAGGGGTTTTAATAGCCAACCAACAAAGGTCGATAGTTTGATTTCGTTACAAAACCATAAATAATGGCAATTGAGAGCTAAAAAGACAGGTATTGGATATTTCTTTAGTGAATAAAACCAGCTGGAGGTTTCACCAAATAACGTTCTATCATGCCCTCTAATAAAGTTATTATAACAGAGAACGCCTTGCGTGACATTCGCGAACAATAGTTACGAAATATTAAACTTTGGCCAGATTTTTACTGAATCTATCGTATCATTCTTGTTGAGACTTTTTTCGATAATGCCTTGGCATGCGGTTAACAGCAACAGGAAATCGAATGTGTTTGTTAAAAAGCTACACTTGTAGTCACAAAATCCCATACCAAATTTAATACCTTTAATTTATTGCGTTTCTGAGTTATCGAGTTTATATATTCCTGAAAGTACAGACCGACATACGGCCAAACTCTTGTTCGATTTGAATCAAAGGTTAATAGGTATATACACCATAAATATCAATTCTGTGCACCGAATTTCATCCCTCTTGCTCTCTTCAATTTAGTTATCATGTTAATTTATATTTAAAAAGCCGGGCAGATCGACCTGCTCCGAGCGGAGTTTGCTCAAAATTTGATGGAAATCTATCGATTCGATGTGTGGACCCCGCACCAAATTTCAATGGTCTTGCTTAAAGCGCTTTGGCACAGACAGTTAGGGAGACAGATAGAACGGACATTTTCCAAAAATGTGTTTTTCGAATTCAGGGAGGTCTATACGGTAGAGATTCGGCAAATGTAGAGTTCAAATTCTTTGACGATTACTGCACTTTCTCTATACTACGTATTTGAGAAAGTAAAAATGATGTTTAGTGTCATTGCCTGAATTCCTTCTCTTTCACATTGATCGAAAGGCCTGTATTTGATCCATTTGGGAAATGAAGTTAGAAATACTTTTCACTATGAGATATACTTTGAATAATGTTTTCATAATGGATCCAAAACGATACCATCTAATCTTAGAAAATTAGAAATTGCCATTTTGTCAATATGAGCTATTGTTCATCCTCAAACGTTTTACAGCCTGCATAGTTCATACATAGAAGAATATCGGCTGCTTTTAAAGACAAAAGGGGTTCAATACGCGTGGCAAAATTGTTGTCTTAATATTTTGATTGTTCACTTTATGTTAAAATAGACAACAGTGACCTTTGCGTTCAATGGTAAATGCAGTGATGAAGGAATCTGTACTTTATTATGTAACTACAGCACCAGGTGGGAGCTGCGGCTGTGATTCTGTGGATTAGAACTGAGACAAATATATTGGACATCACTTTCCAGCCACTTTTACAGATGGTATGTCACATCAGTAAGCGTCATGGAATTTGCAAAATCAAAAAGAAAGCAATGCACTGCCTTCTTACTCATATTGCATCATCTTTTCTATGAACCATTAGAAATAATGGCACAAAATCTTATTTAGTAATGATTTTAAATATGCGCAGGAAGTGATTGAAAGGTGTTTTTTTAAACAAATTGTAAGATATATTTGTTCTTATCAGAAGCAAATGCGCATGCATCTTTAAAAAAAAACTACTTCATTGCCAAAATTAATTAAAAATACTGATTAAACCAAGTTATCAAAAGTATTTTTCTGTTTTCAAGCAATTTCATTGATGAGTCCGATTTCAGCTTTTCAAAAGTTACAACGACCACTACAAAAAAATAAAAGACTTATTTCGAAATGTCACCTTTGCAGTGCATAACTATTATAAGCAGATGTACCCCAGGTTGAGGTGCCATTTTCAATTTGAAAAGTCCCACGTCCGTGAGTCCGCTTTTGACAGCTATTGAAAATTCTCTATCTTCCACTCCAATCTTTCAGGCCAAAAGAACCTCCAAATTCACAATTTTTCCTGACTTCTCCGTATTCAAAAAGTTTATTTAGACGTATGCTGCTTGGAGGGAAAAATCGCATATATGATTAAAAGTTTTTCGATATCTCTATCGAATCTACAACACGCTCGTATTTCTTTCACTTTGGAATCTTTTACTACGAAATATTTTAGGAGAAATGCCCATCTTGAAGTTGTATTGTGTATGTTAACATAAAAATAAGAGTTTGTTTCTCGATCTTACTGCTGTAGGAAAATATTCAAAAACTATTTCCGATTTCTCTATGAATATTCAAATTTATGTATCGCAATGTCCTTTATCTTTTTTGGAGTTTGAAATCCTGTATTAGAGTTGCAGCGCTGAAATGAAATATTTTTTGCACGTAATAGCATAAAGCAAAGATTATTTTTCAAAATAATAATTGAACAGAATTGATTGTATAAAAATGTGTTTTTAATTTTAGTTTATGTTTTTAATTAAAAAAGTAGCTGTAGTTAAGCCCAGAAGTTTGCCCTGATTAGAGGCATGCGCACACGCATACACAAATACACATACACACGCACATACACACACGAATACATATACCGACACAAATACACACAGAGAGACACTCTCACACACATACACAAACAAACAAAAAAAACCAAGAGGGAAGATAAATTCATGACCTGTACTGACTCTTCCGAGTAGCCCCTAGACATGGGGATGAGACGCTTCTGGCATGATAGCCTATACTCACCACTCTAATAGGTAAAGAAATGATGTGGGGTCAGCTACCTCTTGGCGATTACGAGACGTGCCTCCTACGGATGGTCTTGTACCGTAGACGGCGATATCCCTTAGAACCCAGCCTTAGTTTCCCTCTAGGCTGTCGCCACTCCTCTGTTGTCTGCTCATTCAATATTTACTTGTGCCTATGAGCGAGTATGAGTAGCTGTTTATAGTTATGAAAACGCTCAGTAAAAGTTTGATTACATATATTATCGCTTGTCACAACAATGAATAAACAATACAAATTTTCTATTTATTTATGAATATTTAAATATGAATTTAAAATATTTTCAGAAATAGAGTCACACAGGAAAATTATTTCCTCAAATTTAATCGCGATCATTATTAGGTCCCTTGCGAAGGTGTAAATAAATTCTGAAAAATCTGTTTTTAATAAATAAATTGAAAAAATAGTAAATAGTAAAATCCTTAGTAAAATAAAATAGTAAAATCATTAGTAAAATAACTGTTACATATTCTAAAAACATTTGAATTTTAGAGAATATGTTATTTATATTTAATAAATGCCTTTGTGTAAGACGAAAGGAATATTTCTTGGAATTCTTTGTAGGTTTTATTTGCTTAATATTATTTTAGAATGTGTCAAAAACAAAATTATTCGCTTATTACTACATAGATAATTTATTAAATTGAAATCAAATTATTAATGCATTTTCATGTAGTAATTTAATTTTATCCAGTTCTGAAGAATATATGTTTACTTATGAAATATGTATCAATATTTATATAAGTGAAAATATTCTTCAAACTTGACTTCCTTTGACAAAATTTTTCTTATTCAAATCTTAGTAGACTAAATATTGAAATGCATATATTTGAATATATTTTTAATTTTTGAATGTGGTTTAATATATTTATATTTGGAGATATATTTTAGAAGTAATTGCAAGAAGAATAAATTGTTAAATTATTCATTGAATTAGTTAGTAAGTTAAGAAATTAATTTTATATTTATATTCTTAAATTATAATTTAACGTTTTTTTTCCTATATTATTTAATCTAAAATATTTCATGATTTGCAGACAGTTCCAAACGGTTTTTAAAATTTTCGAAGTATAAAATGTCATGTTAGTTAAATTTAAAATTTCAATCATAATTTTAAATGTCGTCTGCATTTTGATAAAAAATATTTATTATATGTTTTAAAGGGCTTATCAAGTTTACTTAAAGACTGTTATATCTACAATTTTACTATATATATATATATAACGCTTACGTGGACGAAAAATCAGGCAGAATTTGTTAATCGCCGTTTGGCAACACATGACACAGCCAAATGAGTAAGGTTTCAGTTTTTCCCCGCGCTAACGAGGTTAAGCATAACATGTTTTCGAGCGATTATTTCAAACGATTCTGTTTATTTTCTTGGTGTTTGATGCAATTAAATTTAAATTTTGCTAATTAATCTGTCTTTCGAATGCATTTGAATTAAACGAAAACAAACTTTTGAATTAAAATAAAACAGAGTAAAGGAAATTTTAAAAAAATTCTAATCTGCATTGTATCACCCCAATTGACGTAGAAAATTCGCTAATTCGCGTTATTCCAACTGGCGTAGAAAATTCACGCATGCGAAATGTTTTCTGATTGTTGACAACTATATTTTCATAAAACGCGTACATGGACAAAAAATCATTCCGAATTTGTTAGTCGCCGGCAACACTTCGATCTCGCCAGGGAACATTAGCACGCGATTTGGTAAGATTTCAAGCAAACGCTTTTCTTGCATCAATTTGAAAATTTTTCAAACAAAAAAATTTACAGGTCAAAAAACGCTAAAAACTTTTACGATGGGTTTAAGTCGTGCTTTATCTATTTTAAAACAAAATCGTCAAAAAAAGACAGGTCGATCAAATCAAACATCTTCCGTTAACAGGGGCATATTGCTGTTGGATTTATGGTCAGATATACCACATGGATTTTCCTTTATACGGTGGCCATTACAAACTAGATTATGGTTAGTTATATGTGTTTGATACCAGTGAAGCTACTGAAAAACGCATGATGAAAAATGAAGGATGTTTGCTCTCTGTGATGGAAAGATTGGATTCCATGTTGAGAGAAATCAATCCATTCATCGATTGTTACCAGCAGATGCATCGTATAATTGAAAAAAATCTTGCTACAAATATCAAGATATTTTTCATGGAGACTGGAAATTTATATATACCTGGATATAACCAACCCATTATGAAAACAAAAATTGCAGCGATATTCGTTGGAGATAATGGCGAACCACCTGCTAATCAAGACATCTGTTTTCATCTTGTAGCTGATAGCTGCAAAAATATTTCTTCATTAAACCAATCTTGTGATCCCGTAGTATTTCCCTTGCTCTTTCCAAGAGGAGAATTATGTTCAATTTTCGAGTGTACTTTTTACCTTGCATTTTCTATTTCTTTCATTGCTTTGTCTTATTTTGGAATTGACTGCATTTAAATATAGCTGCTTTCAGACAATTTGTTTTTGCAAATATCAAATTCTTATTCTGTTTCTGTAGTGTAGATTCCAAATGTAAACAATTGTGAGTAAAGTATATATTTTTTTTAATTTGCTTTTTTGTAAATATCAACTTTTTATTCTGTTTCTATGGTATAGCTCCTAAATGTGAAAAAGTGGGAAAAAACACATGGTTTTTTTAATTTGTTTCTTTGGTGGATGTATATTGTTATTTAAATGAAAGGTTATTTGTGTTTACAAAGAATTTTGATACAGGTGATATTTGCAAGTATACTTTTTGATTTACATTTTTAATTTCTTTCATTGTTTTATCATATTTTGGAATCAATTGAATCTGAATATAATGAATGTTGCTAGACTGAAGTGGTTTAGTAGATGGCGAGCGAGCGAAGGAACTGCATTAACAATTCCTGGGGTTTGGCGAGCATAAGCGATCAGGGGACGGAGTCCCCAGTTGCATATACTTCGCCAAATTTTATTTTAGATAAATGATTCATAGGTTAATCATATATCATCTTTGATCATCCAGTATCGGCAAATCTCCGTTTTTGACATCTATCTCAAAAACATAATTTCAGGCAATTCTCCATTTTAGACGGATATCCCAAAAATATAATTTCAATGAATATTCTTTGTTATAAGAATTCCTAGCTTTTACACTGATTTTATGAAGTTTTATTTATGACTAGTTAATATGGAATTCTGGAATTTAGAAATCCCTTCATGTCTAATATTTTTTGATATTATTCTGAAGCAAGGTCCTTTCGTAGGATAAATTGCGCCGTTTATTGTATTGTAAAAGTACACTTTTATATAAAAATATCATAATTCCTAAAGTTCTTTTGTAGCCTGAAATGATTTTTAATTTAAATGATATTACTTTTGAACAAGCAGTTTTTAATTACAGTCGATGGTTCATTTCTTCCATTAGTTCTCATAATATTTACTTCGAAAAGATATTATAGAGTTACTTCAAATATTGTTCACATTTGGAAAAGTATGAGAAAAGTTTTAATGAACGTTTTGAGCCGATCCATTAAAAACTTCCGATTCAACGAGTTGAGATATTTTGACATATTCCTCACAGCCCGGAGCTCAAGCTGTCGTTGCTTAAATTGTTCGCAAATGCTTTGCTTTCCGTGCCCTAGTTTGCATTTGAGCAAAGGATTTACGTTTTCTTCTCATGGGTTACATATAAAATTTTGGCATAGTAAGCATTGGATTACTGTTTTAATCAATTGTTTCTTCAATTTTTTACAATAGCCAATCCACTTTTTTTCCAATCCGACTTTTAATTACCGTTTTTCTCATTCGTGATTGACTTATTCTGAAGAGACGTTGGGATCAATTGCTACGGATAATGTTTAGAGAGAATAAAGCCCCTTAGTCTAATTGTGAGTCAACTGTTTCTGAAATATAAAAGTTTCTTCTGAAATATTTGTACCAAGTTATGGACTAGAATGTTAAAATATTTTCGAGTTCACAAGCAAAAACTGCTACAGTGACTGAACGTATTTGCACCACTAAGTTTCATTTTTTAAACAAATTTATTTGACTTTAGAACTCTTGATATGCCTATTTCAGCAGTTTAGAAAAAAATTATCTTATATTATAAATATATAAATACTTGAAAACAAATTCACCTTTCTCTGAATATTTTCCTTCTACTTTCCAAATTTGCTTTCTTAAATTATAAACTGCTTTGAATCTTGCTTTGTTACTTTAAGCCGAATTGTATTTTTAAAAGTTTATTTCCCAAAGAAATGTTATTAATTTATTCCAAACGCTGATTTTTTTGGCATTTTTTTTAAATCTTCCTTCCGAGTTTATACTCCAGTTCCTTCGAAAATTCCTTTTTAAGTTACTAAACCTCTTAATCGTTTTTTTTTCTTTTTTTGAATTCTACATCATCCATTTTCTTCTTATTCTTCCTTTTTTTTCATTTTTTATATTTGAATTTTTTTCTTTTCAATGGTTACCATTAATTATGCCGTTTCTAAAATGTATTAATTAGATTCAATAATTAAAAGCTTATAATTAGTTAATTACGTTCATTAGCTGAGTGGAAATCCGTCACATTATTAACACCTCAGTTGATTGTTTTCATTGTACATTTTTAAACTGCGAAGAAGAATTTAAAGAATGCAATTACCATATCGCGGAAGAGTTTCATTGTTTTTATTTTCACTACTATGAAAAATCAATTTTTTTTTTCTGAAAAAATGTTTTTTTTTATTTAAAAAATTTTGGCTGAAGTCTCTATCGTTTCTTCTAAAAAAATTGTATTTCTTTTTATCTTAGTAGAAGGAACTTTTTGTTTTGTTTCATACTGTTAAAGGTGAATTAAGGTGAAATTTAAGGCTAAAGGTGAAATTTCGAGGATTCATTTATTAACTCTTGTACATGACACAAAATGAGCGTACAAAAATTTTATTTTCTTGTGTGTAATTAAACTTTTTATACTTTGTTTCTGATATTCATTTATACAATTAAAAGTTAAAAGTGAAGGAAAATTATCATTAAACGTATTTTTCTTTATTCTGCAGAAAATTTGTGATTCATAGATTTTCAACCATTTACCCGAAAGTGCTTTGCAGATTTTGCATTCAGATGGCGCTCGAAATTTAGATAGAAATTTCTTCCAATTTTAAAACAAAGATAGTCGAAGGAGGGTATTGTCAAGAAATATTAGAGTATTAGCATCAGTGCTAAAAGTATCCCGTTATATTCCAATGATCCAATATTCATAAGTGGAATAAATTCATAATCTAATTCAAGTAAGCTTTTAACATTATTAATTCTGAACTCAAATTTTAATACTTGAGGTCATAGATAGCTTTTGTTATCATTTACATTTCAATTTTTATTTCTTAAATTTATATAATAATGAATATTTCGGATAATGTCTAGTTTCAGGTACAGAAAATTCCGCTTTTGTATATTCGGTTGGAGATCTTGATTATAAAAAATAGAGTTGAAACTAAAAGTAATGAAAAGAAATCTTTACATTTATTAATCCGCAGAGCAAACTCCTATTATTAACGGAATTAGGGATCGTTGCAATCATATATAATTCGTAATGATGATATAACCCACGAACAATAAATATAAATGCTATGAAATAAAATAAAATAGCGCAATTCAGAATGAAAATTGCTAGTCCAGGCTCAGAGAAGAATGCCAAAAATGTATTTATCTAACTCTTTGGAGTAAAACTGTACAATGAGAGTTCAAATTTCTTGAAACGAATAATACTTAAGTGAGTACTTATCTTTATGTTTCGCATCAGAAAAGGGAAATTTAGTTATGATTTTAACGACAGAAACTCTTTTTTTAAATTTTAATAAAAAAAAATGCACGGGTGCAAAATCCCTCAAAAATAACTGCATCGCTTTCATTCGCCAAGTAAAAATTCATAAACAAACTTTTTCAACCAACAATACTATTGTAAAACGCAACCAACAGCCAAATACCTTTAACCGAACCTTTAATTCTTCTTTATAAATGATATCGCCAGCCGTGTCTTAGAACAAAATTTAAGCAAAAAGAAATTTCACTTAAAAATGTGTTTTGATGGTAGTTTCGATTGTGCAGGCACTTCCCTGTTTTGTCATTTGCAACGACAGTTGTATGCAGTATAATTACTACATTCTGTGCAAAGGACTGATTACATTAAAAGATACAATGTTTTGCAACCCTTAAATATACGCTATCTGCTTTGATACATTAAAAATGGCTTAATTTCTACTTACAAACTTTTTTTTTTGCTATGAAAATTTTAAATTTTGCAATTCTTTGTCCCAAATATAACCTATGTATTCGTGTGTGTGTGCTGATGTCAGTTTGATTCATTTCATTGGAGGTTATTAAAATCTTCATTATTTATTAGTGTGTAATATTTTAATACAAAAGCAAAGATACCACTATCCGGTTGCTTAATATATTTGAGACTGTGATTTGATTCTAAATTTGTTTAATGTTTGTTGTTTGTTTATTTGTTTATTTTTTATTATTATTTATTTGTTTTATTTTGTATTATGCGTAATAAACTAATATCGGTACTTCTAACATTACTTATTTCGTTTTACTTTCATGAAGTTGCTCTCTTACACATTCATATTAATTTATCTCAACAATAAACATCCATTTTATTCATACATATCTGTTCCTACATGCTATGCTGTATGATGTATTTTATAATTTCCAATTTAATTTGATATAAAAATGTAAAATTTAACTCTCTATAATATTTAATTCCAATATTTTATTTTCCAATTATTTAGTGGGAGAAAATTAACAACCCGGTATCTTTTGTTTTATCCATCGTCCCCCTCCCTCTAAAAAAACTATTTCTATTAGCCTCAGAAATTAAATGTGGCGTTATTGAAAGAAATAACCTTCATTATTGAGATTTTTGGAAAAAGGGCAGATTGCCTTATTTGAGAGAGAATACGTCGGCTATCTGTTATTAGAATTTTGCAATAGAACAGACTAGATCCTTGTGAGGAATGCTTTCACTAAACAGCTTTTCGAAGATAAGGTGTTGCTAAAATTATACTAAAATTGCTAGAATTTGGCAGGGTCTCCAGACTTTCGTGACAAATCTTAAAATCTTTTCAAACAAATCTTAGCTGTCAGAATTTTTAGTTTTCAATTGTTAAGAATCTTTTTTTTTATCTAGGGTTTAATTAATAAGAAAGTAGCCTTTTGTTTAGTATAATAAATTAAATATCTGCCTAATACAATGAATTCTGCATATTTTTTAAACAATTTCATTTTATACTTCAAGTAGGCACTGATTTATATTTGACTTTAATTAATTTGAATTTGGAGCCCTTGTCTTTTAATTTCGTAGTATCTGAAAATATCATGTTTTAAATTATTTTACACAGTCTCTGACTTTAAATCTCATACGACGTTTGACACTGCATAAATCGTTTAGCTGTTGTGCATTTAAAAGTTCTAAATACGTATATAAATACCTTTATTAGACATAAAAATAAACTTTAGGTCATTGGCTAATAAACAAATCAAACATGCTTTTTATTGAAAGAATTTTGAAAATACGGAATGGAAACTTCACGAAAAAATAAAAGCTTTCTCCCACATTTCCAACTAATCTAAATGATTGGAAGATAAAACTTCTCCCATTTAATCGTGGAGCCATTATTCTTGCTATTTCTTATCAACAGTCAATGCACTTATATAATGAAAGAAATCATTCAATAGAACAGAAAGTTAATGATAAGCCAGATGAAGTCTGAAGATATATATGGTTTAGAAAAGGATTAATATGGTAATGTTTGATTGAATAAGATGTTCTACCAATCCAAGAGTTATAAAAATGATAATAATGCCTACAAAGGGTAAAAAAAAAAGATAATTTTTTCCTAACCATGTTACATGAAATACGTTTTGATGTAACATATGTTCCTAAGTACAGTATTTTTGTTCAATTTATAAAAATCGATATTTAGAGAATAAAAAAAGGGGCGAAACAATCTTCAATGTTTCCAAGACTCATTAGTTAGGTTAAATAAGTGAAGTATAATGTTTTAAATAATATTTACGAACCTTCGTTTCTTCTAATACTTCTTGATTAATATTTTTTTCCTATTTTTGGTCTAACTACGCCTAAGACTTTAATTTTAAATAAATAAGGTTTGGTAATAATATTAATGGAAGAATCATTTAGCTTACGAATGACACGACTCGAATTCATTTCTTAGCATTGCAAACTTTTTTCCCAAACTATTTTTTAATAGCTTTTATAACAGTATTAAATCATAGATCTGATTTCACAGCATGTATAGACTTATTTCGATAGTATTTTTCATTCATTTTTATAAGAATATTAGTTTATTATCTTAAGAAATCAAAGAAGATGTACTTTTGCTTTCATTTGTGATAAGAAATTACTGCTATTCACTGGGAGATTCCACCAATCAAATGGAAGACAATTGCAGTGTAATCTTTGTTTTTATGAAAATAGATTAAAATGAAGACAGACATAATTCAGAAGAGCATCGTGATTTTCATTGCTCGTATCTACTGAAACGGAGTTCTCCGGAATCTGGTGTGAACTTTTATGGTTTTAACAATTTAACCTTTGAATGCATATTGTTGCCAATTGTCTACATCTAGTTCCACTTAATTTTATTCAAAAACCCGTTGATGACCAAAGACAATAAGTCATGTATGAAAGAAAAATGTTGACAATACTTTTGGCATGCAAATTATATCTTTATTTTATTTATTTATTTTTATTATTATTATATATAATATTTGAATGTTGCGGATGATGAAGTTCAGAGTGTTAGTTGAAGTGATAGTTTCTAATGTCGAGTTCCCTATAAAGTACTGATTTATCTTATCTAATTGTTAAAAAATGACTTCCCTTCTGTTGTCAGGTAATTTATCAATGCCTGATGTTGTATTTGGAAATTATATTAGATACAAGCTTCATTTTTGAGAAATACTTTTGCCAAAAGTCTGCACTAACTTTTTTAAAAACCAATATACCATGTTATTACCTGGGTTTATATATTTATTGTTTCAGTAACTTATGATTATTTTCCTATAATAAACGATTTTGTTTTAAATTCAAAATGAATAATCAGGCATTTAAGGGTTAAGGTAGTATATCAGCATTTAGAATAACCGAAAATGTATTTATATATTTACTTATTTTGAGTATATTATTATCGGTGTTTTTTTTAACGTTCCACAAGAATTCATTCTGCTAAGTATTCAAAAGATGCTTTATCTGTCAGAATAGAGTATATTGGTATTGCTATCATGGATTGAGGTTCGAGCTTGATAAGATTTTACTAGAATGAAATTCTAGTCGAATCCCATCAAACAAAATAAACACCCTGGTTTTAGTTTGGGCAGAGTAGAAAAACTGAAGTTCGTGCTCAAACACTAAGTTTCATTCAAATGGATTCTCTTTTAGGTAATGAATAGTTTCTAATTCTTACGCCCAAGAAAAATATGTTGAAATCATTTGTGATTTTTTTTGTAATTTAATTGATCGGGTTTATAAACTTTTCCTGGATAAAAACTTTTCATCAGCAGAAAAAATATTATTGACAATTTTCAAATTTTTAAGTTTGGCGTTAGTTAATTTTTCCACTGAACTTTGGGATATGTCTTTATTTCTGAAAATTTGCATTGTTTTCCAACGCTTTGTATATTTCCTAGTTCTATGACACTTTGTACATTTCTATATTTCTTCGAAGCTACAGTCAAATTCAAACTTTAAAGGCTTAACGTTTCCCCTTTGAATTCACATGGTAATTGACCAGATGTAACTTCATCGGTTTTTCCACACATAGTTAAGAACAAACAGAACACCAGATGTGAATCCTTTTCATTAGTAGAGTCGTTGTGTCTGGTCCTTTGTTATATCCTAGTTAGGGGACACAGATGTGTATCTCGTCGTTTCAAATAGATCCATCATGTTTCCAGGGAAGAAGGAAGCCACGACACCCAAAGGCTAAACTTTTTTTTCCTAACAAAGAGACTCCAGAAAGCATCAAGAAACGATTAATCACCAGGAACCTTTGTCATTAAGTATCAGACTAAGGAAGACTCCTCCTGTGAATTGATTATAATTAACATAATATATTGATGATAATTGTGCTCGAGATAGGTCAGCTACAAAAATGGATCCTTAACAGACATTCCCACGATCAAGTGGAGACCACTGAGGAAGTGTTACTGAGCCGTTATTGAGTGCTAGGGAACTCAAGTTCACCAATAAGAAAATCGGTGACGGATGTCAGACGGAAATAAAATACTGTATTTTTTTGTCAGAAAAGAGAGGACAGAAAGGCTTCCAATTGGAATTTCAAGAGATGCTAGTGTCCTCAGAAGTTGTTGAGAATTTTTGAGAAGTTCCATGTGATTCGGGCTTCTTTGTTAGGGTCCACCTGATAAAGATCGGTGGATCTCCTGAGCGGGCCTTAAATAGATGTTTAGAACTAAAAGCCTGTTAGTAGTTTTTTTTTTGGTGACCTCCGATTTGATTGAGGAATTATTTGAACTGTTATTTGAAATTTGTAAATAATATTAGTCCAGATGAGAACACGTTTTTGCACATAAATAAGGTTGTAATTAAAAGTAATTGTTTTGTTATGCTACTCTCTTATTTGATCGGTCTAGTTCAAGATATTATAAGGCACATCTGTTCTTCTATTGAAGGAATATCGCAAAAAATACTGATTTTACATATTTTAATCTCACATTTATTTACTTTTTCTTAAATATTTATTGACACATTCTTCAAATATATTTTTTACAATTGTATTAATTAATTGTTTAGTGCCTTTTTTCTAATTGCGAAATTGAGTCACTTTGTTACTTTCAGGTTATTTGAAGACTTCTTTAGTTCTTAGTAATTACATTAATTTTTTCTGAGCTCTCAAGTTTTTTATGGTTAACGTTGTTGAAGAAGTTCTCCAGGACTTTTTTTCTCCAACTTTCCAAACCCATTTCCTTTCTTCACTACCAAGCTTCTTAATCGAAAAATTTCTTTCATTTCTCGAATTCTTTTTCAAAGTCCGTTTTCTTCAAGTCCAGTATTCTTTCGTTTTTACATTTTTATCTCAGATAATCTCATTTTTAAATAACTTCCCAGTTTTTTTTTTATGTCGATGGAAAAAGGGATGCTATAATTAATAGCATTTAATTAGTTAATAACTTACTAACTTAAAGCCGTAAAATTTTTAATAAAAGGATTCACTTCTTTTCGCTTTCTCATATACGTTGTATAGAAAAGTATTGTAATAATCAAAAAATTCGAGTTCAGGATTTCGGAAAATCTTCACGTTTTAGACCTTTCAAAAAAATTTTTTTTGGAAAGTGTCTGTCTGCCTGACTGTGACAAGATTAATTCCTAAACGCTTTGAGATAGACGTAAGCGGGACCGTAGACCTATATGACATTCGATGTTTATCATAGAATTGACACATTTTTATATTTCTATCAAATTTTCAGGAAAGTCTGTTCGGAGAAAGTCTGTCTGTGCTGTGCTATTTGAATATATATTAACTACAAAATAAAGAGAGTTAAATAGATAGATTCGGTACAAAGACTTGGCATCTGTAGCCCAGGCACCTATCAAAGGTTGAGACAAATACAGTAAGGGATCTGTACTTTCAAAAACTCGTCAACGAGATAACGCAAAGGCTAATACATAAAATTCTATATAATTTATCTAAAGATTTTTTTTTGCTAAAGGTGTTATTCTGTGTCAGTTTCAATCGGTTCTTGGAGAAAAGTGACTAAAACATAAATTCGATTTCCGGTTACTGTTAACTGCATTCTAGGAATGAATCCCCAATACCCTCCCCAAGGATCATAAAGGATGGATTCAATAAAACTATTAAAATCGTATCAAGAGTTAATATTTTGGATAGTAATATAGTCCGAGACGTCATCTGTGAAGAAAGAAAAAACCTTTATTCGAGCCTATGTTTTGGGGAGATGAGCTGCAAGGTATCGTTTCATCTCGATGAGTATGGAACGTTCCGTGTTTCTTTGAAACTAAGTTTATTGAATAATTATAGTTGTAAAAACCAGTTAACAGCAACGAATTTAATAAATTAAGTTTATTCTGCATTAAACACTGCTTTGTCATGACTTCCCCATAAAAACTAGGCAATCTTTATTTCTTTACACTCACCCATTGCAAATATGTACAAAAATATATAATAAGATCTCAAAAAATAAAATTTTATTGAAGAATAATAAACTAAGAATTTATGAAGCTTCATTGCGCCATTCAGGGAAAGAAAGACTCCACTTCCTGCGTCGTCCTATAGGAGTCGTAGTAATTGTTTATTAATGTATATATGTTTATTTCTCTCTTTTTCTACAATTTCTTTAACACTTAAATAGAGTAACAATCGAATATCGAGCAACCATTTGTTCTACCTTTTATTGTTATTTATACTCTATCCTAAACTAGCAGTGTTTATTAGGCAGTGTTAAGAAAAACTGTGAAACCAAATGTTCGAGTGACTAGATTAGATCTAGAATAAAATTTTAATCAAGGTCTTATGCCTGGAATTTCTAAGTCAGGCATTCTTTATTGATGGTCTGGTACTGCACTAATGAATTCATGTATAATTCAATGTGTGACTTTCGTTCATGCTGTATGCATCAATGCAATTCCCATAAATCGTTAGAAATTGAAACTTGTTTTTCTGCATTCTTGGTCTAGAGAAGCTCCAGTTGACTGAAGGTGTATCTCAATTCTAGCAGTTAAAGTTTATTGATTTAAATATAATTAAAATTCCACACATAAGAGGTTATCCCTCATGAGATGAAACTGATCAATAATGTATAAAAAACGACGTTCCTGCTCAACGCCCAATGAATAAACTTTAACCCTTTAACACATTCATCCATTTTTTTGAACATCACACACCAGAAGTCAATCTGACACCAAATTGTCTTGCGCTTAACAATTACTTTATCTACTATTTGTATAAAAGTAAAATATGGTCAAGTATCTGAATATTTTTTCATGCAAATATGTTCTATTTAAGACACGCAAATGGAATAATAAATAAGAAAAACGAAAATTTAAATTATTTCTATTTTTATACCTATTCTGCATTGATTCCCATTTTCCTCATTCCATTTATATAAATTTCATTACTCATTACTCATTTTTAAAACCAGTATTTTAGTTTTTTTTCTAAATAAACATATAAAAAAAACTTAATTTTACATATAGTTTATATTTGAAATTAATCTTAAAAAAGGGTTTGACATTTTTTTGATATAAAATTTAAACATACTACTTTGAAAATTCATAAATTTTGTTTTTCCTTTTTATATACATACTAAAAAAACACTTATTATTCCTTATTCAGAATAAAATGAATTTTTAATATGAATTTTATGACAAATTGTTCATATTATATGAAAATCCCTTTTTTATAATTTTTCATCACTTTTTTCACTGGTTGGAAACTGCCATCGATCAGATTTTTTAGAGTATTCAGAATTTGAGTTTTGGTGTGATTCTGTAACATGATCCCTTTCCAGATCTTCATCAATGTCCGTTGAATCCGAACTATCATAAATTCCACTATCAGCAGAAATACTTTATGAGATTTCTGTATCACTACATTCATTTTCGTACGCTTTCATTGTCATAGCATTCAAAGAACCTGGGGTCAGTTTAAACCTAAACATTCGGTAAAAAAAGTGAGATACATTGTTTCATTGATTTCTGCGGTTCTAATATTCTAGTATCTCATGTAAATATAGAAAATAACAGATGTAATCATTTATAATTTCCTAGAATTTCTAAAGAAAAGAAAAATAATGGGATGTGGAAAATCTCGTGCGTGTGCTGACAGGTTAAACATACGCCGCTATCGCCAGTTCAAAAACATACATAAAAATTCAGAGCAACACAAGGAATATGTATTGACTTAAAATACTTCATTATTTTAATGCAGTCAGTGGTCGAATTGAGTGAACACCTTTTGTTGATTGGTCAATCCTCCTTGAGACAGTCTAAAGGAAATGTATTTTAATAAGGATTTTTAAACTATCAAAATTAAATCAGCTTTATTTGGTGAAGAGTGGAACAGGTGTTGTTTAAAATGTCAGTATTCAAAAATATTTTACTACATAGGCATGACTGGGAGAGTGACAAATTCAGATTCCATAATTTTTTAGTAAGTTCATAGATGGATTTAAACAACACGGAGTATCAAATTTTTTGTCCCAAAAATTATTTTTAAAACTGAGAGTATGTCTTTATCACAGACAGTTTAGAGATTAGCCATTAGATACCTATAATCAGTGGACACTGGGAACTTATGACTTAAATCACGTCTTTATTCTTTATTCATATATCAGCCCAAATGCTTCTTTGTTCTTAGATATAATAGACAAAAAAATCTTCACTAAATCATGATCTATACATGGAATAGTGTCTTCTTAGCCACGATACTAAGGAAGTAGTAAAGAAAGAAGAAAGGGATTAGAATTTTTAGAAGAAGAGGATTTTGAGAAGAAGATTTTAATGACATAAACACGTTCACGTGATACGGCACTGATCTATTTACTGATTGCTACTTGATATGGCACTGATCTAGTTACTTATTTTCATGTGATGCGGCACTGATCTATTTACTGACTTTCTTGTAACAGGGCACTGATTTATTTACTAATTCGCTGTGCCCGTTCACACGTTGCTGTGTTTGTACAAAAAGGCAGTTTTGATATCTCAAACACAATTTATTAATGATCAAATGTATACAATACTTCAAAATGAAAATTAACAATAAAATTATCCCTAAATATATGTTATTTGAATATAACATATGTACAAAACATAGATATACATAGTTGATGGTAGAATAAAAATGTTTCTTCACTTGTGATAATTAATAATATTGCAAACGAATTTCAATTGAACAATAATTTTGTAATTATTAAATATCATTATGAAATGAATGATATTTGATGATTGAGGGTGAACTTTATCTTAGTAGTGCTTGTAAATATACAACATTTTTTTGTTTTACAATCTGGTGCAAGAAGAAATAAATGTGATGGTTTTCCAACTCATGAACACCCAACGTACAGCTATCTATATGAGAAGCATGGATTTATCAAATTTAATCCACATACTTGCAATGATTGTCCCTGTGCTTTGTTAATGGTCATTGTAAAGGCTAGTCGTACAGAAAAATGTAGACGTTTGAATTCAAATGGAGCATCCGTTGGTATCATGGGAATGCGTGGTAGTAGTACATGTTCCGCTTGTTTT